>CM053609.1:18318332-18364314 GCA_028646535.1 Procyon lotor | reverse complement strand
GAAAAAAGAAAAAACAGTGGTTTAAAGGGTAACTAGGGAGGGGGTGGGGGATGGGCTAGATAGGTGATGGGTATTCAGGAGGGCACTTGTTATGATGAGCACTGGGTGTTGTATGTCACTGAATTCTACTCTGGAAACCAATATCACCCTGTATGTTAACTAACTAGAATTTAAATAATAAATAAATAAATAAATAAATAAATAAATAAATAAATAGCGAGTGCCTGGGTGGTTTAGTTGGTTAAGCGTCTGCCTTCAGCTCAGGTCATGATCCCAGGGTCCTGGAATCAAGTCCCTCATCAGGCTCCCTACTCAGTAGGAAGTCTGCTCCTCCCTCTCCCTCTGCCTGCTCCCCAGCTTGGGCTCTCTCTCGCTCACTCTCTCCCTCAAATAAATAATTAAATAATAAACAAATAAACAAACAAATAGAGGGCAACTAGACTGTCGGTAAAGAAAACCTACTTACTAACCCTAGAGCCAAATGGGCAGGAAACTGCTTGAATTTTCCCTGGGTTGAAGATGCTGTGAGAACCAGTTTTTTATGTTTACGCTCCATCTTGATAAACTCAATGGGTGCAGGTTCCAGGACTCTAGCCAGACTGCTAGGGCCACCTCCGCATGCCCAGACCCCTAGGTTATACCAACTCTAGCTGTCTCCCTAAAGTGACCCCAGTCTGCACACCCTGGGCATCCCTAGCCTGCACCCACCCCAGCTCCAGCCATTGGGTCAAGGGGCCCATGGTACGCTGATGAACTCAGGGACCCCTGTGACCTGTGCCCAGACCAGCCATCCTGCTAAGAGGCAGTCCTAATATGGTGTGCCCTAGGATTGCTCCTTCCTCTGCAGCTGCTCTAGCTCCAACCAACCTGCCAGAACAGCCCAGTGTGGTGTGCTCCAGGACACCCCTGGCTTGTGCCTCCTCTAGCCGCCACTGTCTTGCCATGCTGGCTCCTATGTAGCATGCCCTGAGGCCGCCCCTTGGCCTGCATCTGATCCAACCATCTCACCAAGGCAAACTGGTATGGCCTGAGACCCTCCTGCTCTGTGCCTGCCCCAGCTGGCCTGCCAAACCTTCCACACTTGATCTTAGCCAAAAGGCTGAGAAGCCATCTGGCAAAGCTTCCAGACACTCAATTTACACACAGACTTGGTTACCAGTGTAGGGAAGAGTTGGGAGCAGGTGGGACAGGTAAAAGGGACGGAGAGGTACACATTTACAGTTATAAAGAAATATGCCATGAGGATGGAAATACAGTCAGTGATATTGTAATAACTTTGGTAACAGACTAAAGTGGGGATCATTTCAGAATGTATAAAAATATCAAATCACTAAGATATTGTCAGTTAAAATTCAATAAAAAAGTAAATAAGTGCAGGAGCAGAGATGGTCTTGTGCCATCAGCAAGTGTTCATCATATAGAAGAATCACATGAACAGAGGATATTAAAAATAAACATTATTACAAAAGAGAAATACGTGGGATTTTGGGTGGCTTCCCTGAGACCAAGAAAACAAAGCGATGAATTTTATTATTCTAGGGTAGAGACTGCCATCAATCCAAATACAAATCAAAGAAAAAAGATGGGCTTACTGGGTCCCAAATTATTATTGCCTCTCACTTATATCTCACTGTGCTTCAACAGGTGATTTATTCTTTCCTTTTTGGCTTCTTCCCAATATTGACAAACAGTATTTAAAAAGATGAGGATTATATTCTAGATCCCGCTTTAGTTAATCTGCACAGCAAACAGAACCTGTACTTTTTGTTTGTGAATTTTAAAGATTTCAATTTTTTAATCTCATTTTTTTATCCAAGTTGGAATCTTCATGTTAATAGCTTCTGACATCTCAGAGCTTAAACCTGGAGCCAGGAATCTAGCAAGAATTTGATCAACTGTAAGTAACTCATAGCTTGTTGCCCCTTTCCTTTTCTTTCTAGAGGGACAAAACTAATACTCTGTCTTTAAGTTGTGAAATAAATCACAGTAATTAAAACTTAGTAAAGAGAAAGAAAAAAAAAAAAAACAAAAGAAAGCCACCAGAAATTCCACCATCCAGAGATAACTACTCTAAATATTTGGTAATATCTCCTTCCTGATATTTCTCATGCCCTAATATGTACATATATACATACGTACATGAGTGTAACAATTTCTAAATGCCGCCCTTTCTATTTAGGTATTCTGGCTTTACACATACCATTTAAAATACTGCACCATGTCCCTGGATTTGAAAGAAATATTCATTAGAATTATCAAGAATAAATTGCATTTCCTATTTTTGCTTTTTGCATAAATCTGGCACCATAACTATTTCTGAGTTTTACCTTAGTATTTTATCCTAGATTTGTTTGCTCATCGCCTTGAAACAAGTATTATGAATTTTTACCTCCTAAATGTATGTAAGTCTACCCACCCTTCTTCATCTCTGTAGCCAACAAGCCTCCACTGAGCTAGAATGCTCTTGTGTGAATCCCAAAGATTCACTCCTCTTGCACAATGGGGCTCTGTGGAGAGTTCCTGGCCTGTCTTGGAGCCTTTGTGTTGGCCACTCCGTTTCAGGGACCCGAGGGCTTCACCTACACGGTCTTCTGTCTGTATCACCTAAATCTAATCAGTTTCTCTTTTAACAGTGATCACTCTTGACCTCATTTCACTTTCAGATGAGTCCCGTCTCTATTAAAGGAGGTGTTTTACTGGCCCCTCAAACACAGTCCATGTAAAATCGAACTCTCTATTGCCCCCCAAAAACTATATCATTACAATTTTCCACATTTCAGTTAATGGCCACTTCATCCTTCAGGTTATTCTTGCTAACAGCCCTGACTCCCCTCTTCTTCCTATTTTACACATGACTGTAAGCTAATCTTTTTTCTACCCCCTGGACCAAGCCATTGTCTTGTTTGCTTGGGTTACTGTACTACCCTCCATACTAACTACCTTGCTGGTTTCTACCCTCCCCCCACCTTGCTTTAACCCATCCATCCTCTGCCCCTTACCCACCCAGTCTCCTCTTTAACCCTCCTATGGTTTCCTATCTCACTCAGTCAAAATTGATAGTGGCTCACCGGCCCTATATGATCTTCCCCTATCATCTCTGACATAATCTCTTCTTACTCTCCTCCTTGCTTACGTCTCACCAGTCCACATCGGTCTTCTTGCTCTTCTCCCAGAAGCCAGCACGGTTCTGCCTCAGAGGCTTTGTACTTGCTAGATCTGTCTACAATGCTCATTCCCTAGCTATCTGCATGGCTGACCCCCACCCCCTTTAGGTCTTTGCTTAAATGTTGTCTTTTCATGATTGTTTCTGTGGCTTCCTCATGAAAAGCAGACTTTATCATTCCTTTTCCTTGGCTAGGCTTTGCCTTATTGGCCATTTTCTGTCTTGTTTTTTCCCCATAATAATTCTTCTTGAGCAACATACCACATGTTGTACTTAAATTTTTTTTTTATTGTCTGTCTTCTCCCATTCAAATATAAGCTCCATGAGAGAAAGAACTTTTTATATTCTCTATGTCTTTATTCCCAGTGTCTAGAATAATGCCTGATAATTAGTAGGTGGTGAGTAAATATTTGTTGAATGTGGAAGGAACGAATGAATGAAGGAAGTGGGAAAGTGCCTCTTTTCCGAGGTGAAAATAGACTTGGAGAAGTCAGGTGACAGTGTAGTTCCTAAAGTATGAGCAATTTATTAAGCAGTTGTTTTTAGCTTCTCTCTAAGACTCATTCAAAAACAAAAAGTTAGGGAAAATTAGTGTGCTACTGGTAGGGGGGAGGGGACTTTTGCTACTTATCTGCCCTTTCTTTTATAATACTGCTCCATTGAGGTAAAACTGACATAAAGTAAGCTCTGTATATTTAAAATGGACAATTTGCTGAGTTTTTTTTTAATATTTTATTTCTTTGACAGAGAGAGAGACCACGAGTAGGCAGAGAGAGGCAGGCATAGAGAGAGGGGGAAGCAGGCTCCCCACTGAGCAGAAAGCCCGATGTGGGGCTCGATCCCAGGACCCTGAGATCATGACCTGAGCTGAAGGCAGAGGCTTTAACCCACTGAGCCACCCAGGCACCCCCAATTTGCTGATTTAACATAAGTATACACTAGGGTAACTGTCACTGCAACCAAGTTAGTTAACATGTCTTTCACCTTGAAAAGTTTGTAAAGCCTCTCTCACACCTTCCCTGAGCCCCTGGGCAACCATTGATCTTTTAGTCACTGTAGATTATTTTGGATTTTCTAGAGATTTATTATAGTATGTACTTTTTTCATCTGGCCTTTTTCTCTTGGTACAAACACTTTGAGATTCATCTAAGTTGTTTTGTATTAGTAATATGTTTCTTTTCATTGCTAGTAATGCTCCTTTGTGTAAATATATCTCAATCGTATATCTCAATTCATTATTGTGTTGAGGTATACAATAATACATGTATGTATGTATGTATATATACAATAATATATGTATATGCCTAACCTATTGGTAGGCATTTGGATTGCTTATAGTTTTTGGCTGTTACAAATAAAGGTGCTATGAAAATTCATGTGTAGGTCTTTGTGTGGAAATAGACTTTAATTTCTCTTAGATAAATAAAATACCCAGGAATGGAATAGCTGGATTGTATGGTAGGTTAGCTTCCTGAGAACTGCCAACTACTTTCCAAATTGGCAGCATAATTTTACATTCCCACCAGCATGTATGGGAGTTCCAGTTCCTCTAAACCCTCAACAATATTCAGTGTGGTGAGTGGTCAACCAGTATTTTTCTTTTAGTTGTGGTAAAATATGTTTAACATAAAATTAGCTTTTTTACCATTTTAAATGTATAATTTGACAGCATGAATTTCATTCACATTATTGTACAACCATTGCCACTATTTGTTTCCAAAAATTTTCATTAACCTAAACAGAACTCTGTAACCATTAAGCTGTAACCTCCTATACCTCCAGTCCCTTCATCTACTTCCTGTCTCTATGAATTTGCCTATTCTAGAAATTTCATATAAATGGAATAATTTGATATTTGTCCTTTTGCGTCACTTAATTCACTTACCATTATGTTTCAGATTTTATCCGTGTTGTAGCATGTATCAGAACTTTATTACTTTTCTGGCCTAATATTCCATTGAATGGATATACCATATTTTATCCATCTCTGTCTGTCTATCTCTTTTTGGGGGGGGGAGGGTGGCAAAACAAAAATAAAAGTAAAAGCTTAATACTCCAGTTTATATTATACCTCACTGTCTCTCATCAACATTTAAAACCCTTGCCCCCATTTGCTCTGGAACCTTCCCTCACAACACCATACACAAACACGATGCTACTTATAATTCTAAAGGATTCACAGACCACATTCATCCATTGTCATTTGCTATGTAAAACTCCTATGTAAAAATTCTGGAATGTTCCAGAATAGTAGAGGCATTAACTATTCAGTAAGATTAAGATGAAGTGGTGATGTCTCAGAAGCCCAGATTGTTAGTGAAGGTTGGCACTCCTGACCCTCTCATCCCCTATGCACCTGAACAAGAACACATCTCAAATGCACTTTAGCCCAGAGCAAGAACACTGTTGAAGTCTATGTAACAGTTGCTCTCATGGAGGAGAACACTGAAACAGGTCAGACTTTCTTGTGATAGCATGCTTGAATCACATCAGTGTCCATCAACGGCCAAAGTTGCTTACAATATCCATTCATCTCTTGATGGACACTTGGATTGTTTCCACTTTGGGCTATTCTGAATGATGCTACAGTGCACATTGGTGTATAAGTATCTCTTTGAGTGTGTTTTCAGTTCTTTGGGTTTACGCTTAGAGGTAGAATTGCTCGGTCATAAGGTTTGAGGAACCACCAAACTCTTTTCCACAGTGGCTGTATATTTTACATTTCCACCGTAAGTGTATGAGTCTTGCAGTTTCTCCAGGTCCTTGTCAATGTTTGTTATTTTCCTTTTTTGTTGTTGTTGTTTTTTGTTTTTAAAAGAAAACCATCCTAGTAGGTATGAAGTGGTATTTCATTGTGATTTTTGGTTTCCATTTTCTTAATAACTAGTGATATTAGGCATCTTTTTATATGCTTATTGGCCATTTGTATATATTCTTTGAATAGATTCTTTGTTCAAGTTCTTCACTCATTTTTTAAATAGGTGATTGTCTTTTGGTTTTGACTTGTGAGAATTCCTTATATATTCTGGACATTAAACCTTTATTAGACATATGATTGCAGATACTTTTTTTCATTCCTTAGGTTATCTTTTCGCTTTAATCATAATGTCCTTTCATTTATAAACATTTTTAATTTTCATGAAGTCCATTTTAACAGTGTTTTCCTTTTGTTGCTTGTGCTTTTGTTATCATATCTAATCTGTTGCCTAATCCAAGGTTAGAAATATTTACCTTCATGTTTTCTTCTAAGAATTTTATGGCTGGGGCACCTGGGTGACTCACTGGGTTAAGCGTCTGCCTTCGGCTCAGGTCATGATCCCAGGGTCCTGCTCAGCGGGGAGCCTGCTTCCTCCTCTCCTCCCAGCTCTTGTTCTCTCTGTCTCTCTCTCTCTCAAATAAATAAATAAAAATTTTATGGCTGAGTCCTTATATTTAGATCATTTTGAGTTAATTTTTATACCTTGTATGAAGTAAGGCTCCAACTTTATTCTTTAGCATGGGAATATCCAGTTGTCTCAGCATATCTATTGAAGAGACTTTTTTTTTTCCCACATTGAGTGGTCTTCAAAAATCATTTGACTTTATGTGTGAGAGTCTATTTCTGGGCTTTCTATTCTGTTGATTTATATATCTATCTTTATGTGAGTACTACACTGTTTTGATTACTATACCTTTGTGTTAAGTTTTGAAATTAGGACATAGGAGTCTTCCAACTTCTATTTCGTGAATTTGAGGATTGTCTTCCATTTCTGCAAAAGAGGCTATTGTGATTTTGGCAGAGATTGAATTGTATCTGTAGATCACTTTGGGTGGTTCTGATGTCTTAACAATATTAAGTCTGCCAATTGGTGAACAGAGGTTGCTTTTCATTTATTTAGTTCATTTTCCAGCCATGTTTTGTAGTTTTCAGATACAAGTCTTTCACCTCTTAAATTTACTACCAGATATTTTATCTTTCTAGATACTATTGTAAACAGAATAGCTTTATTAATTTCCTTTCCAGAATGTTTGTTTTTAATGGATTGAAACAGCTGATTTTTGTGTGTTACTCTTATACCCTGAAACTTTGCTGAATGTATTAGCTATAGTACCTTTCTTCAGGATTCCTTGAGAGTTTCTATATATAGGACATATCAAATTTCAGTTTCAAATGTTATTTCTTAGCAAATATAGGACTGATCAGGTTATCTGTTTTTTCTTCAGTAAGCATTGGTAGTTGTGTCTTTTAAAGAGTTTTTCCTTTTTCATCCAATTCATTGAATTTATTGTCAATGTTTGCTCATAGTCAGTCCTAATATTGTAAATTAGAGCCTTCTCTCTCTCTCTCTCTCTCTTTTTATTTATCTGTCTGGTTAGAGGTTTATCAGTTTTATTGTGTTCTCAAAGAAAAATCTTTTGATTTCAATGACTATTACTTTTCTATTTTCTGTGTCATTGATTTCCAATTAGATCTTCATCACCTTGTTTTGCTCAGTTACAATTTAGTTTACTCTTCTTTTCTAATTTCTTAAGGTTAAAGCTGAGGTTATTGACTTGGGACCATTCTTCATTTTTAATGCATGAATTTAGTGCTATAAATTTCCCCCTATGTTCTGCTTTAATGGAATCCTACATATTTGTGTTCTCATTTTCATTAGGTACAAAACACTTACTGATTTCCTTTTTAAATTTTTTGACCCATAGGTTATTTAAAAATGTGTTATTTTGTTTCCAAATATTTGGAGATTTTTCCAGAGGTCTTTGTTACTGATTTCTAACTTAATTCCATAGTGGTCAGAGAATATTTTATATGACTTGAACTATTTTAAAATTATTCATACTTATTTTATTACCTAGAATATGGTCTCTCTTTATGTGCTCTTTTGAGAATAGTGTGTATTTTGCTTTTGTTGGGTAGAATGTTCTATAAATGTCAAGTAGGTCATTCTGGTTGGTGGTATTGTTCAATTCTTCTGTGTCCTAGCTAACTTTATGCCTGTTTGTTCTATGAATTATTGAAAAAGGCTATTGAAACCTCTGAGTGTAATTGTGGATTTGTCTATTTCTCTTTGCAGATCTATAAATTTTGTTTCATTTATTTTGAAGCTTCATTGTCTGGGGCATTTTGACTCTTTTATCACTGTGAAATGACCTTCCTCGTCCCTGGTAATATCCTTTGAGCTTAAATTTACTCTGTCCGCTCCAGCTTTCTTTTGAGTAGTTTTAACATGCTCACCTTTTATTTTTAACCTGTGTGACTTTGTTTTTGAAGTCCATTTTTTATAAGCAACATATAGTTGGATTTTTCCTTTTTTTAAAATCCTTTTTTATAATCTCTACCTTTTAATTAGGATGTTTAAAGATTTTGCACTTAATGTGATTGCTGACATAGTTAAGTTTAATTCTATAACCTTGATATTTGCTTTTTCATCTTTGTTCTCTTTTTCTATTTCTTTTATCCTCTTTGTTAGAGGATAACAATGTAGCTAACATAGAGTTAGCTACAACTCTATGTTTTGCTATTTATGTAGTTACTTCAGGGTTTATAGAATACATCTTTAGTCTACCTTGAGTGATATTATTCTACTTCACAAGTAATAAAAGAACTTTGCAGTGGTACATTTCCATTTCTTTTCTGGCAGGCTTGGAACCTTTGTCCTATTTTACCTATGTGTTAAATACCACAACACCTTGTTATTTTTTGTATTTATACATATATTAAAGAGATTCATATAATTAAAAAAATCTTACATACTCACCCATGTAGTTAATATTTTCTGTGCACCTCAAATTTCCAAATGATATCATTTTCCTTCTGCCCGAAGGACTTTTAACATTTTCTGGTAGTGTGGTTCTGTTGGTGATGATTTTTTTTTTGTTTCTGTCTTTACAAAAACATCTTTATTTTGTTTTTCTTTTTGAAATATACTTATATTGGGTATAGATTCTAGGTTGACAGTATCTTGTCTTCCAGTGCTTTGAAGGTGTTACTCACTTGTATTTTTGCTTATATTATGTCCAATGAGAAGTCTGCCATCATTCTTAGTTTTGTGTCTTTGTATATAACACAGCTGCTCTTTTTTAAAAAAGATTTATTTATTTCTTTTAGAGAGAGAGAAAGAAAGAGCGGGGGAAAGGGGTAGAGAGAGAGAATCTTGATCCCAGGACCCCAAGATCATGACCTGAGCAGAAATCAAGAGTCACAGACTTAACTGACTGAGCCACTCAGGTGCTCTTAACAGTTTTTTAAAATTGTGGGTTTTGAGCAAATTGATTAAGATGTAATATTGTAATTTTCTTTGTCATTTTGGGCCTTGAAATTCTTGGGTCTGCAGGTTTATGGTTTTCATCAAATTTGGAAACTTTTCAGCCATAACTATTAAAGCTATTTTCATAGCTTCTCCTTCCTCTGAAGACTCCCAGGTACTTAAGTATTAAGATGCCTCTTGAAGTCATCCCATAAATCATTGATGTTCTTTCTTTTTTGATTCTTTGTTCTCTTTGGTTTCACTTTGAATAATTTCTATTGCTATCTTTCAAGTTCACTATCTTTTGTGGGCACTATGTGGTTGGTTAAATGTTCACCTCTTGGTTTTAGCTCAGGTCATGATCTCATGGGTTGTGAGATTGAGGCCTTCCCTGGCTCCACACTCAGCAGGGAGTCCGCTTGAAGATGCTCTCGCTCTGCCCTTCCCCCCACTTGTGTATACACACGTGTGTGCTCTCTCTCTCTCTAAAATAAAAAACAAAAACTAAAAACATTCTAGTTCACTGTCTTTTCTTTTGTAATTTCTAATCTGATTTATTTTTCATCTCCAACATTGTAGTTTTTATATCTAGAAATTCAGTTGGGCCTTTTTTTAACTTCGCTGTCCCTACTCATGTTTTGATCATAGGAACTCTAGTTATAATTACTGTTTTAATGTACTTTCCTGCTAATTCTAACATCTGTGTCTCTTTTGAGTTTTAGTCTAGCTTGTCTTATTTATTGAATAAATAGATTAAATAAATAACTATAAATAACTACATTAATAACTAAATAACTGTCTTATTATTGAAATAAGATGGTTTCAACTGATTTGTTAATTTTTCTCATTATGGGTCTTATTTTCCTCCCACATATTTGGATTTTACTTTACTGGATGCTGCCTCTTTTCATGTTTCTATAAATATTCTTAAGCTTGAGCTTTAGTTACGTACCTAAAAATAGTTTGGTCTGTTAGGTGTAATTGAAGCAGTACTCCTCTAGAGCTAACTATTCTCCACTCCTGAGTCTTCTCCCAGTGCCCGTGGATTTTGGCTTTTTCTAGTCTGCGTGCTGGGAATAGGCACTGTTGCAGGATGTGTGTGAGCCCAGAACAGAGCTCCTTCCAAACCTGAGATTGTTCTTCTCCATCTGTAGTAGCCCTTTCACCTGTGTGTGTCTGTCGTCTTTGATGGGCACTCGAGGGGGCCCACCCTTGGGTTCCCAGGGATCTTCGTGCACTTGTCCTCTCTGGTACTCTACACTGAGAACTCTAGCTCTCAGTCTTGTACTGTTGGATCCAGATCCTCCATGGAAGAAATCAGCCAGTTGGGTTCTCATGCCCTCTGTCACAGCCTGTATAACCTTTCAAAAGCAGTGATCTGGGATGAATGCAGGAGCTCACATCCTTTGTTTTCCCTCTCAGGTGCTACTGTCCAAATGTTCAATGTCTTGAATGTGTTTATTCTATATATTTTTTCTGTTTTCTGTTATTTCTGACTGTAGATTAAGTCCAATCTCTGTTACTATATCTTCACAAGTAGCCATAGTCCTGAACTTTACATTTTAAAATCTCCCTCCTTGTTGAGGGTGCTTTTCCCATAAATATTGTACATGTCTTTCAATTCATTCAGTTATGCATGCGCAATCTCTTCATCCTGAGTTAGGCACTTAGTTCTTCAAGGAGTGTCCACGACAAGGATGGCCCTGCCTTCACAACATTTAGTCACAGGGGAGTGCTAAGATAAGTACATGGACTGCTTTCATCCAAGCAGGATTTAGTAAGATTCTTAGCAATTTGATGGAAGAGAACTCACAAGTTAAGAATAGAAGAAAATCATTTCATACAGAAGATGACATTTAAGAGTCTTAAAGGATGACTCGTTGGTTGACTATACTTTCATTAGTGTAGGAAAACTTCCCATTTGAGTAGCACTTTAGAATTGGCAGAGTTTCACACTTGCTATTTCTCTTAAGGAGATATATGGACATTGGAACACTTGAAAGAAACTCCGCTGGCATAGGATACAGCTTCAATAAGGATAAGGTATCAGGAAAGTCTTGGATGTGTTTAGAAAAGAGTGAATTCTCCAGGTGGATTAGCATACAGATGGAAGATGGCAGCAGGCACAAATTCTGGAGAAGAGGTCAGTTGGGGACCATTTTGTCAAAGCAGTGAAAGACAGGTAGACATTTATACCCCATTTCTTAAGGAGCAGGAGCCATTGAGGAGAGTATGGGGCCAAAATAGTAGAAGGCATGTGTTCTGAAATTAACTTAGAAATAGGGTATGACAGGAACGAGGAAGGCAAAGAGAATTGAAGTAAGGAAACAGATGTCTATTTCAAATGCTATCTCTTCTTCCTTCTTCTTGAACTTTCTTTTTGAACCGCTGTCATTCATTTTGTTGTCTTGGAGCACACACTGAGAAGAGGATTTGAGTGTAAGCAGTCACTAGTTCCAAGTGGCCGCCATTACAATTTCTTTTTAAAAATTAAAATAAGAAAATTGTTGGTCCTGAGGCCATAATTAATATACATGATCACTGTCCTCTGCTACCTATTTCAGATTCCATTTACCTTAGCCAGCTCATCTGCTGGTCTAGGTCTGCTTGGTGGGGTGACCGAGACCTTTGTTCCCAATGAGCTCTCGGTCACTGTGCCCTTGTTGGTGATGGCTGCCACAATTGAGCATTCATAGTCACCCGTTATGGAAGCACCAGGGATGGCCTAGCACATTCTTTAAATTTCCAACATGCTTCTTCCTGTTCCAGTGATGTAGCAGCAGCCTTCTCTACTCATGATCTTTGGGAACATTCTTTTCCTGTTGGTGTTCTGGCATGAGGAGCCTGTGACAGGTAACAGCCATAGCTTTAGGTAATGCAGTGGATTCCTGGTGGAAAATTATTTCACTCCAACTCCATTTTCCTCCTCCAAGAACCAGGACTTCTGGTCTACCATAGCCTAAAGGTGAAGGGACCAGAAACACTAATTCCCCATTATGGTCCCTGGGGTTGATAAGGAAAGGGGCCATTCTACTTCCACACCTTTTTAATTTCAGTATCAGTATATATTCAATATATATTGTATATATATTGATATATTCAATATTGTATTGTGTGTATATATATACACATATTGTATATTATATATACAAATATATTTTATATAGATACAATAGATACAATACATATAGATATTATATATATATTCAGTATATATTCAATATCAGTATATATCAGTATATATTCAATATATCAGTCATCCAAAGCAGTTAAACTCAATAGCATTGTGTGAGAGTTCACTTTGCACCAGTTCCTTCATTAGTACTTGGTACTTTTTTAAATAGTCGTCTAATGGGTATGCAGAGGTATCTCATTGTGGTTTAATTTGTATTTTTCTATTTACCAAGGATATTGAACACCTTTTGATTTTTTATCTCACATAGATGCTACCTTTGTAACATCCCCATTCAAGTCCTCTAATTTTCCACTAGGCTAGCTGTCTTTTTGTAATCATTTTCTAGGAGTTATGTATGTACTCTCTTATCAAAGTCCTGTGCAGATAGTTTCTTACATTCTATGGTTTGCCTCTCTACCCTTTTTTATGGTATCTTTTTTTTTTTTTGCCCCTTTTTTTTATTGTGTTATGTTAGTCACCATACTATTTAATACATCATTAGTTTTTGATGTAGTGTTTCAAGATTCATTGTTTGTGTATAACACCCAGTGCTCCATGCAATCCATGTCTCCTTAATACCCACCACTAGACTGACCCATCCCCCCACCCCTCTCCCCTCTAAAACCTTCAGTTTGTTTCCTGGAGTCCAGTCTCTCGTGGTTCATCTTTATGGTGTCTACTGATTAAGGTAAGTTACTAGTATTTCTATAAAACAATTTACTGGTCTTTTTCTTTATGACTAATTTCTCTGGAAGTGTATTTAATAAATTTTCCATTATTCTGGTATCATGAAGATATTCTATAATTTTCTAAAAGCTTTGTTGTTTTACTTTTCACAGTTAGGACTACAATCCACCTAGGATTGAATTTTGCAGATGAGAGGTAGGGTCAAGTTTCACTTCCTTTTCCCGTATGGATGCCCAGTTATTCCAAAATCATTTATTGAAAAGATATCCTTTTTCTAGAGTAATGCCACCTTACCATAAATCAGATAGCCATATATATTTATGGTTTTGTTTGGAGAACTCCAATTCTGTTCTGTTTATTTCTCTAACCTTACACCAGTACTACAGTTTTAACTACTCTGGCTTTCTGATTAAGTCTTAATACCTGGTAGAGATCTTCCTCTCACTTTGCTCTGAGTATCTGCTCTTCATAGCCATTTACCTTTCCATTTTTGAGTCCTCTAATTCATATATGTATACATATACATATATATGTATCTACATATATATATATATCCCCTTAATTGTATCTCCTTCAATCTTTCTCAATAATACTCTGTAATTTCAACATGAAGAACTTGTATATTCTTGTTAGATTTATTCTTACAAAATTATTTTGTAAGCTTGTTATAATGTATACATAAATGCAATATGTATGTGCATTTTCAAAGTAGTAAATACAATACACACACATATGTATATATGTATGTATGTTTGCATATGCAACCTGTAAAAATACAGTGGATGATCTTGTCAGAAATCTAAATCCGCTTATTAATTCTAATGAGTTTTCTGAAGATTATTTTAGATTTTCTACACATACAATCATTTTGTTTGCAAATGATGGCATTATTTCTATATTTTTAGTTATTCACACTTTTGGTTCTTCTTCTTACCCAGTTGTAATGGCAAGGACCTCCAATTCAGTCTTAAATAGAAAAGGTGATATCAAATATTCTGTCCATGATACCAGTCTTTTTTGTTTATTTGTTTGATTGTTGTTTTTTTTTTTTAGTGTGAGGAGGGACAGAGAGAGAGAGAGAATCTTAAGCAGGCTCCACACTCAGCATAGGCCTGAAATAGGGCTCGATCTCATGACCCTGAAATCATGACCTGAGCCAAAATTGAATTGGATGCTTAACAGACTAAGCTACCTGGGCACCCCCTGATATCAGTCTTAAAGGGAAAAATTTGAACATTTTACCATTATATAAAATACTTTATTAAGCTTTAGCTGAGTACATTTTATAGGTTAAGGATGATCCCCCTTTTTTTTTCTTTTTTCTTCCCTAGCAAGGAAGCATTATCATGAACGGATGTTGAATTGTATTAGATGGGTTTTCTGCTTCAGTTGAGGTGATCAAATGATTTATTTTTTCTTTTTTGGGCTAATGTGACTGATTACACTGATTTTTTTAATGATATTACCAACTTTGAATTCTTGAACTCTATCCACTTTCCTAATGTATTATCTTTCAATATGTAGTTGGGCATAGTTTGCTAATGTTTTATTAAGAATATTTTCATAAATAAGATAGACTTGTAATTTTCTGTTTTTATAATGTGTTTTTGGGTTTCGGTATCAAGCTCATAGTGGCTTCATAAAATAGGTTGGGAAGCATTCTCATCACTAGAAGAGTTTTATGAGTGTTATTTCTTCCCGATATATTTAGTAAAACTCATTGATAAAACCATCTGAATTCAAAATTTTTTTGTGGAAAGATTTAAATGATCTTTCAATTTATTTAATGTCAAATAACTATAATGTATTTTTTCTATTATAAATTGTAGCAATTTGCATTTTTCTTGTAATCTATCCTTTTCATTGAAATTTTCGAACTTATTGTCATGTATTCATAGAATACTTTTAACTCTTTAGTATAGGTAGGATCTGTAGTGATGTCCTCTTTTTTATTCCAGTTCCTCATCATTTGTACTCATTTTTTTAAAGCTCTGCCTTTCTGGGGTGGGTTGGTTATTACATTTTGATTTTTTTGTGGGTTTTTGTTTTGTTTTGCTATTCCTTTAATCTTTTTTAGATTTCATTTACTGTTTTCTAATTTTTAAAATGGATACCTATCTTGTCAAATTTATCTTTTAATATTTTAATATATGCAGATAGGCTCTTAATTTTCCTGAAAGCAAGCAATATCCCACAAATTTTGATACATATTATATTTAATATAATTTTCATAAACATATGGCCCAATTTCTCTTGTCACTTTTTTCTTTGACCATTTAAAATTTTCTTATTTTTAATTGTGCTTTAATTAAATTCTATATTAATTAGGTTTTTGAAATTTATCACTTGCTTTATGGCTCAGAATATGATCAATATTTTTAAGGGTTGTGAGTGCCCTTGAAAAGACTATGTATCCTATATTTGTTGAGTGCAGTTTTTATATATGTCCATTAGGGTAAATTTGTTAATAATCATGTTCAAATTTTCTGTACCTTACTGGTTTTCTTGACTGTTCGCTCTATCAAATACCAAGAAAGAAATGTTAAAATTCCCTGATTAAGATTGTGGATTTCTTTATGTCACCTGTGTTTCTATTAATTTCGTAAGCTATAATTTGGAGTTATGTTATTAGAAGTATGTAAATTTAAAATTATTTTTATTTTCCTTTATTTATCTTTAATTTAAATTTTACTTAGTTAACATATAATACTGGTTTCTGAAGTAGAATTCAGTGATTCCTCAGTTACGTACAATACCCAGTGCTCATCATAAAAAGTGCCCTCCTTAATGCCCTTCACCCATCTATCCCATCCCTCCCACCTCCTTCCATCAACCCTTAGTTTGTTCTCCATTGTTAAGAGTCTCTTATGGTTTATTTCCCTTGCTCCCTTCCCCCTTCCCATATGTACATCTGTTTTGTTTCTTAAATTCCATATGTGAGTGAGATCATATGGTATTTGTCTTTCTCTGACTTATTTCACTTAGCATAATACACTTTAGATCTATCCATGTCATTGCAAATGGCAAGATTTCACTCTTTTGATGGCTGAGTAATATTCCTATGTGTGTGTGTGTGGTGTGTGTGTGTGTGTGTGTGTGTGGTGTGTGTATGTATTCTTATTTATCCATTCATCAGTTGACGAAAATTTGGACTATTTGAATAGTCCAAATTTAGCTACTGTTGATAATGCTGCTACAAACATAAAGGTGCACATACCCCTTCAAATCTGTATATTTGTATCCCTTGGGGATATACCTAGTAGTGCAAAGGCTGGGTCGTAGGGTAGTTCTATTTTTAATGTTTTGAGGAACCTCCATACTGTTTTCCAGAGTGGCTGCACTAGTTTACATTCTCATCAACAGTGTAAGAGAGTTCCTGTTTCTCCACATCCTCACCAACACTGTTGTTTCTTGTGTTCATTTTAGCTATTCTGATAGGTGTGAGATGGTATCTCATTGTAGTTTTGATTTGTATTTCCATGATGCCATGTGATGTTGACTACTGTTCCTGTGTCTGTTAGCCATCTGGATATCTTCTTGGGAAAAGTATTCATGTCTTCTGTCCATTTCTTAACTGGATTATTTGTTTTGGGGGTGTTAAGTTTGGTAAGTTCTTTATAGATTTTAGATACTAACCCTTTATCTGATATGTTGTTTGCAAATATCTTCTCCCATTCTGTAGGTTGCCTTTTAGTTTTGTTGATTGTTTCCTTGGCTGTACAGAAGCTTTTTATCTTGAGGAAGCCCCAGTAGTTTCCCTTGCCTTTGGCAGTATGCCTAATAAGAAGTTGCTATGGCTGAGGATAAAGAGGTTGCTGCCTGTGTTCTCCTCTAGGGTTTTGATGGTTTCCATCTCACATTTAGGTCATGAGTTTATTTTTGCATGTGGTGTAAGTAAGTGGTCCAGTTTCATTCTTCTGCATGTGGTTGTCCAATTTTCCCAACGCCATTTGTTGAAGAGACGGTCTTTTTTCCATTAGCTATTCTTTCCTGCTTTGTCCAAGATTAGTTGACCATGGAGTTGTGGGTCTAATTCTGGGTTTTCTATTCTGTTCCATTGATCTGTGTGTCTATTTTTGTGCCAGTACCATACTGTCTTGATGATTACAGCTTTGTTTTTCTTTTTCAAGATCACTTTGGCTATTCAGGGTTTTTTGTGATTCCATACAAATATTAGGATTATTTTTTCCAGCTCTTTGAAACATGCTGGTGTTGTTTTGATAGGGATTGCATTAAATGTACTGGGACCTGCCCTCAGATGCCACTTCATTATAGATGTCTCTAGTTCTTTCTGTGCTGCCTGGTGAGAGGAGAGTACCTTATCTCCAGTTAGGATATCTTTCTAGTGATCCCCAGAACTTGATGGGCCTATTCTCACAGGCCTGTCTTTGCTCACTCCATAATGCCCACAGGTAGTGATGGAAGAGGGACAAAGAAGTTCATCGCTGTAAGACAGACAAGCTAACTTGTAAGCCGGCAGTGCACATTAGCTCAACAGCATTGCTGTAGACGTGTCAAATATGGTGATACCTTGTTGGATTAAGTACAGATTCTTTTAAGAAGGCTATTTTATTTTATTTATTTTTTTTAAAGATTTTATTTATTTATTTATTTATTTATTTGAGAGTGAGTAAGAGAGAGCCTGAGAGGGTAGAAGGTCAGAAGGAGAAGCACACTCCCTGCAGAGCTGGGAGCCCGACGCAGGTCTCGATCCTGAGACTCTGGGATCATGACCTGAGCCAAAGGCAGTCGCTTAACTGACTGAGCCACCCAGGTGCCCAAGAAGGCTATTTTAAAATACAGCTCTCGTTTAGGTTTTGAAGTTGGTTTTCTATAAAACAACTCCTGTTGCTTGCTCTCTGGATGCATAGCCTGTCCTTAGATACTCTTAACACATTTGATAAAAGAAAAAGTGGAGGAGCTCTGCTGACAATCAGAGCCCATGAAGGCAGCATGGAGCATTCGTAGCTATGAGGGAAAGAAAGGTTTTTGATTTTGAGAATTTAAACTCAAACCGGGCACTCTGGGCCTTTGAATTTTGCCACCGTCTAAACTGCCACTTGGAGGCTTTTTGAGTATGAAATAGCAAGGAAGCTAGAGAACAAAGGATAAAAAGGAAGGGAGGGGTTGCCCCTCTTTTTTCAAATCAGAGTCAATGAGGGCAAGGCTGGCTTTCTACTTTCAGACAAAACGAGGTCCACCTGATCCTTGTACTTAGGACAGGAAAATTTGCAATTACAAAAAGAAAACAGCAAATTGATACCCCTTGATCAGTGTTTCTATGAGCTATCAAAGGCTATCAAAAGCTATCAAATGCCATCTACTGCTTCCTCATGGGCTGGCACTTATATATTTAGGACACATTGGATAATATAGTCACATCTATTGCAACTATAGAGTAAATGGTTATTTAAATGTGTTTCATGATCATTTGTATCAGGGCATAAACTCCTAGTGTAACACCGAATCTATGAAAGTGATTAGAAAAAAGATTAGTTTGTGTTAAGGCTCCTTGTACGTTTGACATCTCCTGCTACCAGTTCCAGAATGCCTACAGTTTCATTCAGGTTTTTATTTTTTGATGGATTGAGTACTGACTGTGTGCCAGGGGACACACTGATGGAGAAGACAGACTATTTCTTTCCCATTTCAGGTTAACTATTTGAAAATATTGATTTGGCAATACAATCTTTGCAGTAAATAGGTAAATTTATTCATTCATTTGTTCATTTGCTAATGCAAATGAACAAATTTGTGCCCTCCTTTGAATTCCCAAGGCACTGAAAAGTCATGTGGTAAATATAAATTGTATTAAAAATACAAAACAAAAGGTTTAGGGTAATTATTCCATTAATTTAGGTTAAAATGCTTTGCCGAAGTTAATTCAGATATTGATCACCCTTTGTTAATAAATAAGCAGCTAGATTAGAGGCTGTGAATAAATTCTTTTGTATTTCTACTAAGTGAAATGCACTTGCAGCAAAGAGGGACTGGGTTTCTGAAACTCAGAGAAGCCCTACCAGCCCCCTTGACAATCCTATTTGTCTCAGCATCAGGTGAGGGAACACCTGGCAGGCAGAGGTTCTAGGCCTCAAGAGCTCAGCATGGAGCTCTAGGTCTATTTGGAAGCTGTGGTATATGAGATCCTTGCAAAATAAGCACCTATCACCCCAGTCCATGTGTGCACCAGGCTCTGTGCTGGTCTCAAGGGCATAGAGCTCCTGTTCTCAGGGAACCTGAAGTCTGTGAACCATGAATGAAGCCAGCAGGCTCACAGCAATGGCATCTGCCTGTCCTACCTCGGGCAAGGGGCTGTCACTTCTTGAAATGCAGGAGGTAGTTAGCTGGATGGAGTAGTGTGGGAGGGCAAATGAAGCCATACAAAAATGTCTGAGCCTCATATTGCAAGTGGTAGGAATAGGATGTGGGAGGGGTGGCAGCTAACCCTGGGTAGAGCCTCGCTGCTACACTGAGATGTGAATTTCATCCTCTATGGCAGCAGCTAATACAGGGTAATCAGCTATTGTAAAATTTTTTTGTAAAGATTTATTTCATATATATATATATATATATATATATATATATATATATATGTATATATATATATACAGAGAGAGAGAGAGGGAGGGAGGGAAAGCAGCGGAGTCCCCTGCTGAGCATGGAGCCCAACTCCAGGCTTCATTTCACAACCCTGAGATCATGACCTGAGCCGAAATTAAAGAGCTGGACGCTCAACCAACTGAGCCACCCAGGTGCCTGCAGACATCCCTGTGTGGGGTGGTGATGTTGAGGCTGGAAGTGGAGGGGACACCCTCAGTCCCTTGTAACCAGTTGCATCATGATGAGTGACACAAAGGACATTTTCAGGACAGGGTCCCAGGTGCAGAGGACAGAAGAAGCATGTGTGTTTTCTGTGTCTTGTCGCTGGTTGTTGGGCTCTGTACATTCCCTCATCAGGCTTCTCTGGACCATGTCATCTAGAGTCCAGGATAGACAGCCTCACTTTGAAATCTCTACACGGAGAGCTGGTGGGGTCTCTGGAAGCATGTGCTTATCTCATTTTCCAAAGCAGTGTAAACTGGTTCACTTCATTCTTCTTATGATAAAAAATAGTGGTGTCTTTAGGACCAAAAATGTCCTTTTAGATATCACTGCTTTTGTTTTAGGTTGAAGGAAGTGCACTTTCACTTTTACTGAATAGTTATTAGTAATTCATTTAACGCAAAATGTGAAATATTAGATTGGTAACAGATTCTTCCCTGTGAATCAAGTCTTCATTCAACGAACAGTCTGGGTGCTGCTCAATTAGACATCATGCCTCCCCATGTGATTGAACAGGGGCACACACCTGCATAGATACCTGAAGGTATCTGCATCAGCACCTGCAGGGGGCGCTGAGCATGAGGGGTGATCAGCACTGAGCATCTGAGGGAGGGACCATCTGCTGGAGTGACTTGGCTCATTAGGCCCTTGGCTGCTGCAGTTTCTAACAAAAATTCAAGTTCAATTTTTAAGGCCATCTCTTCCCTTAATCTTCCCATAATCTCTCCTGTGTCACTGCCCTGCCTCTTCCTTTTCCTGTAATAAGATCGAATCACTTTGTCCAAAGAAGCTAGAGAAATATTCGGAGTATAGCAGCAGAAAGTATTGCCAGTAAGATATTTGTTTGGGCATGCCTGCTTTGCAGTGAGTGATGTCATCAGCTACGCTTGGCCCAAGATGCTTGGCATGCCGCGGTGGTCCTGGAGAGGGCCCCCAGCTTCAGTTAGAGGGTCTACATGTGCGAGAGTGCTCTCCTAGGTAATGATGCTTCTACAGCAACTCCCAGTACTGAGGCTGTCACAGCATGGGCGTGAATTAAAATCACCTCTGCATTTTGTGGATTACTGGATTTGTAGGGCTCCGGAGACCTCAGAGATCCAAGTCTAAAAGCTCTCTCTTGACTTGCTAATAGTCTTACATTTATTAAACTAAAGAACTAGGACTAAATCCCAAATCTTCTTATTTTTTTGAACTCCATTTTTGGGTGAATTCTGCTAGCTCCACATCCACAGGCATTGCTGAAGATGGGAAGGGGGTGGATATCAACAATCAGACCAGAATATGTTTAATAGGAAGCATGATTTTAAAAACATTAAAACTTAAAGACTTGTTTAAATATCTTTGAAATTTTCTGTAGAATTATGCACTTTCTAGCTTATTAAACATAGTGTCATCTTTGCCTGTTAAAGCAGGATAGTCTCAGTGTCAGCAGCTGAGCTGGATGTCTGAGAGGACAATGAACTGCTATCAGTTACTTAAAGGGCTCTTGACCTTGGGCATGACCTTAAGCATGGTCCTTAATCACCCTAAATTAAAGCATGAAAAGCAACCCTGCCATAAAAGGTGGGGAGTAGCCCTTAGCACGAGGCCTGGCATTTAACAAGCTATCAAAAAATTGTAATTGGTGACAGTGATGCTGGTGATGCAGTAGACTTGTGCCCTCAAAATTACTTATGCATACATGTGCTTTCTGTATTTGTACTGAAATCCCTGATTTTCTGGGCTGTGTTATACTTAATGAGTAATTCTTTTCTTCACAATCAATTCTCAGTGTATGTACATATGCTTTTTTTAAACTTTTTGTCATGGTAAAATATATATATATATTTTGTGGTATATATGGTAAAATATATATATATATAAATATATATATATATATTTAAAATATATATATAAATAAATATAAGTAAAAAGTATATATAAATAAATATAAGTAAAATATATATATATATAAATATATATATATTTTATATATAAACATAATATATATGTTTATATATATATATATTATATATATATATATATATCACACGATTTACCATTTTGACCATTTGTAAGTGTACAGTTCTGTGGCATTAATTTTATTCACATTGTTGTGTAACCATTATTACCATTTCCCTCCAGAATTTTTTCATCTTCCCCAAAAGGAAGTGCTTTTTTTCTTCTTTTAATGGAGTTAGCAAACTTAGAATAGAAGGGTGGGTTGGGGTCCTCTAACTCTGTCCATGCTCCAGGAGGCAGGGTAGGCGAAAGTTTGGCTGATGATGGTGACTAGAGCATAACCTTGAAACCAGTTTGGAATGAAGCAGATGGGTAGGTAGATGAATGGACAGAGAAATAAATAATGTATTTATTAAATGGGGTATCATTATATCAGTGTATTTAGAAACAATCAATATAAGTAGAATTTTCCCGCCCAGAAAGTGTGCTCTGCATGTGAAACTTTTTTAAATGAGAAACTCAGAGATGGTTTCTGTATTAATTTTCTAAGGCTGCTGCAACAAAATACCACAGCTAGTCACTTAAACAAAAGAAGTTCACTTTCTCACAGTTCTGGAAGCTGGAAGTCCAGACCTATTTGTCCACAGGATTGGTTTCTTCTGAGAAGCCCTTCCTTGGGTTGTAGATGGCGATCTCTTCCCTTTTTCTTTTTATGATTGTCCTTCAGTGTGTGTCTGCATCCAGAGTTCCTCTTATAAGGATACCAGTCAAATTGTATTAAGGCTAACCCTAATGACTTCATTTTAACTTAATTATCTCTTTAAAGGTCCTGTGTGGGCACATTATGAGGCTCTGGGGGTTAGAACTTCAACATATAAATTCTGGGATATGGGGTGGGGATGGTGGTGGTTACACAATTCAATTATAACAGTCTCTGAAGACCCCTCCAATTCTAAAAATCCTCAGAATTATCCCCAATTCCAGATGAAGCCGATGAAACCAGGCAACCTGTGCCTTGGACGTGCACATTCCCCAAGGCACATGGTTATTGATAGAACATTCTGAATGCGGCACTGGAGTCCAGAGACAGAATGTCCTACCATTTCTGAGCCATTCACATTACATTTTTCTTAGAGAGAAAGAATAACAAACAGACAGAGTATTTTAAGTGCACCCTTCTTGTCTGCCAAGAATAATCCTGGTGTGCTGTAGAACTCAGTCCCTTCATGGCTATCCTGGATGCTGCATCTGCAAATATCTGCCTTGGAAAAGACAGCCAACTGGCTTCAAGATACTTCATATGGCTTTAAATGAACACAAGGCAGCTTGAAACACAGCCTTACTCTAGAAATAGAGCCAGAGGCCATTTCAGTCCAAGAAGAGCAGGGCTGATGGCTAATTAAACCTCAAGAAGAGCTTTTTAAAATGGCGTTTTAATTTCAGCTCTTGAATTGAGCAACTATTATCCAGTGAGTTCTCTTTTTAATGTACACAATGCACTAAAAAACAGTAAGAACTGACATTTGAGTAATTACCTTTATGGATGTATTCTGTGCTGAAAACTACGTTGCTGTGGTAAAGTCACGATCACCTGGGTGGTGGTAACAATGTTTGTGCCATTGCTATGGTTTTTAACCACTTGCGCTTTTTGTGTGATGATTTACTTGTGTGAGCACAGACAATTTGACTTTTCACCGTGTTGCGACACGTGGTAGAGAAAAGAGAATGACAAACCTGAGCAATGAGAGATAATTTTTTAAAAAATCCATTAATGATATTTATTTATCCTGAAGGCCTATTCCTCCATTTCCCTCCTGTTTTTTCTTCCTCATCCTCTTTCCCTCTCACTTCCCTCTCTCTACTCCTGACCTGGTCATGTGATTTATGGCAGAGTTCTATCTCTCAGCGGCAAAATTCTCAGTGAGAGACTTTGTGGTGAGCTGCCATTTTTCATCAAGTAGAATAATAAAGAAATTGTTGGCTTACGCATTGGTTACTTAAATGTATTTCATTAAATATCTCTACAAAAATTTTAGTGCACACTGAGGAAATACCATTTTATTGTAAGTTCCTATTTTCCAGATGGGAGCTGCTTCTCTAATCTGTATAGGAAATTGGAAGGTGCTGGTCTGTTTCAAAAAATTCATTCATCCCTTTCAATCATTAGTGGCTTCCTTTCCTATTATCTCATAGTCTCTTATTTTCATTAGAGCTATAATCCTTTCCAGCTCACTTACCCACCAGTGCTGTTCTACTAATTGCTATTCATTCTACAATGGGCAGTTATCATTCAGTATAAAAATGAGAAAGCATGAGCATTGGCATTCTGCAGAGGTTTCTGGGCAGACTCCTTCAGTGAAATTTCCCTGCCCCATGTGGATGTGAGACAGAAGAGCAAGTGCCTTTTAGAATGGAAAGGTCTGAGCCTGGATTTCTCTAATGTATGCATGCTGTTGTTTTAGGTCTCCGAATTCAATCCTTTGACGTTCACCAGCGTAATCGAGTGTGAGAAGCCAAACAACGACCTGACCAGGTTTCGTGGTTGCATGTAAGTATTGTACATATGTCTAAGCTCATGCTTCTATTTGATACACAGACACACACACAGGGTTCAAAAATATGCATTAAATATTCTTTGCCACATGTGTAGCCTTTTAAGAATGTTGGCCATAGCTGAGCCTTCTTGGTTGCTTATGGGACTGGTTTATAAGATCCTATCTGCCGTAGAAACTTGCCCACACTGCCTGTGATGAATAATTATAGCTTTTCCTTCCTCTAGCTGGCCCACGTTGGTTAAGGGGAACAAGGGAAGTATGGTTGACTACACATGGCCCCATTAAATAGAAGCATGAGGGCTACCCAAGAGGAGCCTGGGTAGAATCTCATTTATTCTTCACTTAGGAACTCAGTCACCAAGTCTTTGTTGAACCTCCGCTGCATGATAGGCCCTGTTGAGGGCATTGAGAGTAATGCAGTGAACTTAATAGTTAAAAAAAAAAAATTATTGCCTTCATGTTTATTTCATTCTAGTCAGGGGAAAAGAGAGACAATAAACAAAAAAAGGACAGTCTATAATGTATCAAATAGTTCAGTCCCTTGCTCCAAAATGGAAAGACAAAAAAGGTGGATAGTTGCTGAAGCTGGGCTCTGGGTATGTGGGACACATATACTGGTCTCTCTACTTTCATGTTCACTTGGAAATATCAATAATAATAAGTGTGTGTGTGTGTGTGTGTGTGTGTGTGTGTGTGTGTGTGTGTGTAGTAGGCTTGGGGAAAAAAATGGGAAAGAAGAGGGAGTGTCAGCATGGAGTTGCTGAGTTAGGTGCCAGAGCTATTGGGGGCAGCCTCACAGAGCATGAATGAGATGTGTGTACATGAACATGAAGGACTGTAGGTCTGACTTACCCTGACTCGCTGCTTGACCTCTTGGAGCCTTAGTCTGCTCTCCCAGACTTATTTCTCCTGTGTGGAGAATTTGGGGCCTTCTCTCTGCCAGCTTTCCTGCTTGAGATGTGAGCTGACTAGTCTAACTGCTTTGTGGTCCAGGCACTAGTGGCCCCCACAGATGCTGCTTCTGGAAGTGAGCTCCATTTCCAAGACCTCTCAGTGTATGTTTGAATCTTCGGGTTCACTGGAACATCCAGCACTGTTGTGTGTGCCCCACGCATGGTAGACTTCTTGTCCTGCTACGGGAGGACATTTTCAGTGAATGAAAAGGGTTAATAGTAAATGGTGAAACGTGTGTGCTGCCAAAAGAGGAGCCAGTTACCCACCGAAATTGCTGGTCCATGCCTGAAGGTCAGCACTTAGAAAATGTTAGGTCACCCCTTAAAGGAAACAATTAAAAGAGTATAAAACTCGTTAAGAAAAAATGTTAAAATGTAGTATGTAAAATTTAGAGGGAGGATACTCAACTACTCATAGGTAACTTGTCTGCCTTGGATTTTCACCCTCCCATGGCCCCCTGGGCCATCTTCTGTAGGCCCACTGACCCATTGTCCCCCAGACTTCACATATGGCCCCATTCTCAGCACCACTGAATCTCCAGGGCCACATCAGCTAAATGGAGCAGATGCTGGGTTTCCAAAGACCCTGAAATGACCATCTTGAATGGTGGTAAAGGCATCCTCTAGGGAGAATATTCTATACACAGTCTTGTTCTTAGGGTAATTTTGGGGAGCCAACTCTACTAAAGAAAAAGGGTGGACATCCTTCACCAAGGGCTATACTCCTCTCTTATGGTCTGTCTTCTCTTCTGTAGGGGTTCCTCCAAACTCCTAAAAGATGCAGTGCTCCTGTGCTCTGACGACTATTCTCGCACTTTTGTTGCCTGCTCTTGAGTTGGGTTAACACTGAAAGGGATTCATCCCTAAGTCAGCAGCTCTCAGTCCTGCCCTCTAGGAACTACCTTTCTCATAGGGATATTAAACAAGTCCAGCTTAGTGCTGAGGCTGGTAGGCTCTGGAGCCTACACTTTTAGCTAGATGACCTTGGACAATCTACTTAACTTTATTCATATGTATAACAGGGAGGTTCATGGAAGCCCCCTCAAGTCCTTGGAGCAAAGTTTAATCAATTTAATACCAGAAAGTGTTCAGAAGGGTGCTTAATAAATATTTGCCATTATTATGGTCATTGCTACTACTGTTAATATTATTAGTTGTAGATAATACCATAGAGCAGGGAGATAAAAAATCAGGAGAGAGGTATAAGTGAGAATATGAATGTGTCCAGGGGAAGAGGTCTAGTTGGAAAGGGAGGGTGATTTGTCTTCAGTGTGTGTATTAGGAGAAGCCATGGAAGGAAGGGAATGGGGTTTTGAGATTTTCCTGAATTTGAGGAACTGGCAAGTGCCTCAGGGGGAGTGAATGCAGACCAGAACTTCAGGGGAGTAGGATCTAAAGATGAAGATTTGAGGACCCTCTGCCCAGAGGTCATGTATGAAGTCAGGAAAGGGGCCTTGGAACATGGGACAGAGGGTTAGGGAAGAAAGGAAAGGAATAAAGACAGAATAACCCAGGAGCAAGCATCCTTAGGTGTGATAGGGGTGTGGTTCCAAGGGCACTGTACAATGGTGAGGCAGAGCAGGGACACTTAGGAGAAAATCTGCATGCCACACTCCAGGGGCAGCCTAAGGAACAGGAAGGCCACACCTTCAGAGTGTAGACCCAGAGGGGCAGAGTCCAGATTGCAGGAGGTAGAAGAGGAATTATACCTTTCCTCTGCTCTTTCTAGAAATGTGGCTTATAAAGGAGAAACAGGGCCAGAGATGAAAGCCTCAAAGAAAGGAGAAGGACTCTTATTAGGAAAAGAGAAGATAACAAAAAGCCAGACTGGTAGAGCTCTCCATGTGGGCAATGCTGACTTTCAGGTGTGGAGAGGTGGTGATCAATGAGGGGTAGCATCCCTGGTTCCTTGCTCACCCCCAGTGGCTGCACCACTTCCACACCCAGGCTCTAGCTGACTCGGCACCCCAGCCACCGCTTGAGGGGCTGCTTGAGTGGATGTCGTTTTGTCCCCCAGCCAGCCAGGCTTACTCAGCTTCCCAAGCAGATGCCTCCAACAAACGAACGCTCTTAACATGAGTGACCTCACTGGCCCATCTCCTGAGAAAAAAAGGCAAGAAGGACAATTCCCTGCTGCCTGAATCCTTCCCCACTCTGCTGCCTAGTTTTGCCATACTTTCTCCAACAAATTGTCCCGCACTGAGGCTCACTTCCAAGCCTAGTCCCAAATCCTGCTAGTCTAGTGCTGTCAGTTCAGGCCTTTGCCTACCTAGACTCTTGTGTTTAGTCATGATTGACCATTTCCACCAGACCAGGTGTTTTGGATTGGCGACTGGAAGGTCAGGGTGCCGATGGGCCTCTCTCCCAGCAGGCCAACTCAGGCAGGGTCTCTGGAGGTGAGGCACAGGTGTGTTAAAGTTTCTCCCTCTGGTGCCTCTGTACTGCAACCAGCATGAGCAGCTCAAACCGCCCCCCACCCCCAGCCAGGCTGAGGTGCTCCAGGAAGAGGGAGGGGAGAGGAGGGCAGGTAAGCGGAGTGTCGGGGGAGGGGCCTGTTCCTCCCCAGTTCCCATACTGGTCCTTATGCTCAGGGGTGGGGCTAACTTGGGAAGTAGATCTGCAGTTTAGACCCAGGTTGCAGATCAGCAGCCAGTTCCCTGGTTTGCTGGTTTGCTGGATTTCATTGTCTGCTGCGAATGGCCTCCCTTCAGCCTTGACTCAGCTGCTGTCCTGTAACCTCACTCCAGCCAGGGATCCCAGGCCAAGCCCAGCTGCCATTTATACCAGCAATACCAGTTTCACACATATGTGGGCCAGCCAATCTGAACTCAAAACGTTAGCCTTGAACTTAGACCTAACCTTGGGTTTATAGCAAGAAGACCCAAGTCTGAATTCTAGCTTTGCCCACTCACTAGGCAAATAATTCTGCATTTCTGAACATGACTTCCTCCTAAATGCTGGACATAACAGTGTCTGACATGAGAATGAAGGAAAAGAATAAGGGTGAAGCATGAGGTGAATTACTTTTTTTTTTTCTTTTTTTTATTATTGTTTTTATTAGTATACAGTAAGATAATACAGAAATTCTAAGATAGGCTTAAAATATTCCAAGAAAAAGTAAGATCATGTATTTAGAAATTAAGAAAGAAAGAAATTCACTGTGTACAAGGCAACAATACAAATAATCCTTTAACTATCTGTAGAGGAAACATGAGTGAATTAGAACACGTCAGGCAAGAGAGAGTGGTGTTAGCCATGGTATGTGATTCTACTGGGATGAAATGTCTTCAGTAGGAATGCCTTTATAGATAGAAAGTATGTTAGTGATTTCCAGGGTTTGGGGGTGGAAGGAGAATGGGGAGTGACATCCAATGGTTATGAGGATTCTTTTTGGGGTGGTGAATATGTTCTAAAATTAGCTAGTAGTTTATGCAGAGTGAAATAAGTTAAGCGGAGAGAGCCAATTACCTTATGGTCTCACGTGTGGAGCATAAGGAAAAACATGGAGGGCACTATGAGAAGAGAGGGAAGGGTGAATGGGGGGAAATCAGAGGGGGCAATGAACCATGAGAGACTGGGGACTCTGAGCAACAAACTGAGGGTTTTGGAGGGGAGGGGTTGGGGGGTTGGGCGAGCCTGGTGGTGGGTATTGAGGAGGGCACGGATTGCATGGAGCACTGAGTGTGGTACATGAACAATTAATCTTGTAACACTGAAAAAATAAAATAAACATATTTGAGGAAAAAAATAAATAAAAATAAAATTAGCTAGTAGTGATAGCTGCACAACTCTGAATATACAAAAAAAACAAAATTCTCAACCGTATACTTTTAAATAGGTGAATTTTATGCTATGCAAAATGTATCTCAAGCTGTTAAAATTTTTAAAAAAAAGTGTTAGGAGTTTCATTTTTCAAGTGCACCTTAATGCTCACTGTTGTTTAATACAATCCCACAGTTAAGCACTAATGGAACCCTTTTCTCCAACCCTGTGGGCTCCTTCTCCCTGACCCAAGGCATTGCAGCCCAGAGAGGCCCCTGTGAGTGGGGACCAGCTCAGTGGCCAAGAGCCCCAACAGCTCAGAGCACCCAACTCAGCTGTACTCAGCCAACTTCATGGCATATGGTGGGTGACCTTTGAAGCTATCAGTCAAAAACATTTTCATTTACCTTTAGGAATAAAGCAGAGAGGTTGGTTGGTTTAGTCTGGTGTAAAATTCCATTTCAAATTGTACATACAGGTTCTATTTCTGATCCCAAAGTCTTTTACAGAGTAAGTCCTGAGCTCCTTCCCTGTACGCTACAGAGACTTATAGGACCACCTATGGCTGGAAACCTGCCATTGCAAACCTGGGCATGCTTGTTGGGGGGTAGCCTCCCTGCCCTGCAAGTGATACACTCCACCACCACTGTCACCTGTAAGAGACAGCATCAGGACCTGTTGTAGGAGAGCCCTCATGGGCCCTCACCCCCCAGCCCAGTGTCTGGATGGAGCTATGTGTGGGCTTACGTCCAATATGTACTCACTACCAATGACCAGACATTAAGTTGAACTGTACCAACTGGACTCACTGAAACTGGAAAATATTTATTTTCACACCTTTAACTGACATATGTACATCTCAAGAAAATCCATCATTGACACAAAACACACAATAGGACTATTTCTGTACTTGCATTAGATAAACAAAAACCTGAGCAAGTATTAGCTTAAAGAAAATTCTTCCCAGGGGTTGGCCATGGAAGGAATTATCTATTATTTCTTCCTCCCTATCTCTGTCACTCAGAGTTCCCTTAGGCAACAGATCTGGCACTCAGATTCACGCAAGTGGAGAGGGGTCTCTTTGCTTAGGTCCATTGAAGCAGGAGTGGATGGAGCCACAAGAGTTAGTAGCAGCTGAGCTGTCACCACTGTGAGGTCCAGTGGTTCCAGGGCAAGAGTGGTCACTTGGACTCTTGTCAAGCGGGTCACCTGGGGAGGCTCATTGCCCTAGTCTAGGGAACACCCAGCCCAATTCTCACTCCTGAAAAGGAGCCAGGGAATGAGCTCTTCATCCTCCCTTACCTGTGTTCACTCCCCTGTCCTTCTGACATAACCATTGGATGGACCCAAACTAAAGCTTAGGGCAATGCAGCCTTCGGCATTTGCTAGGCTCTGAGATAGACATCAGGGGTGCTGAACAGTATAAGATTTGAGGAACTCATATTTAGAAGTGGACAAAAACAAAGAGGCATCAAAGAATACTGCAGAGTTTCCTGGGTGCAGGGCCTGGGGAGCTTAACCCAGAGAACCTTCCTGAAGGTTATAAAAAGTAAGCCTAGGCTAGCAGGCTAGGTTCCTCTAAGCTAACCAGCTGCACTAGGATGAAAGGCAGCATGGGTAGAAGGATGTGCAGTGTGAGGTGGCTAGAGCCCAAAGCCTGCACAGGAAGGGCCCACAAAGGTGCTGCAGAATCAGATGGGCTGTGTGTGTGAAACCCAAAGAAGGAAGGAGCTCACACAGGATGCTCCTGGGAGAATGCAACATTCAGGAGCACACACTGAAAGGTTGCTCTGGTGACTGTGTGAGAAATGGATATAGGAGGGACAGAGGTTGGTGGCATCCAGGCCAGCAAGGGGTGTGTTGCAGGCTTTAAGCAGAGAAATCCTGGAAGCCTGAATTAGGGCAGTGATGCACAGAGGAAGGGAGAAGGAGGTGGATTCAAGAAATAACCAATGAGGAGGGTAAAATTAAAGACTGACATTTGAGTGGGTGTAAAAATGAGAGAGGAGTGGTCAAGAAGGGCACTCTTGGTGCTGGTCAGGGTGACCAGGGTGAGGGTGGATCATTATCTGGGGTGGAGCAGAGAGGAGGGCCCAGGTGCTGGAGAAGGATAGAGCTGCTGGCTGCTGTCCAAGGTCTCTGAACTCTCACCTTACTGCCGGTGGCCCTGGGGGCAACTGGGCAGCAGCAAGTACACCTTGCACCTCTGTGTTTGAACTGATGGATTGCTGCCCTCTTGCTGGTCCCTGTCTACACCTTCATATACTCAGAGGATTGAGCCTTGATGTGCAAAACCCATTACCAACAGCAAGTGCTGACAGGGAGACATGACATCCCCTGAGCAAGAGCAGCCATGCAGAATGCTTATTAGCTGAACTCCACCATTTCCTGAGGAGCCTGCCTGTGACCCTTCCCAGTGCACAGGTCAGTCTCTCCAAATAGCTCTTTCATCATGCTTGTACTCTGAGGCAGTTTTGATTTAGAAGAGATTGGTTTGATGAGTCAGGCCAGGAGACTTGAACTAGAGGAACTCTTCTCAGAGGCCCAGATGAAATGTTAAAGGATGTGTCATTTTGCTCAGTCTCACCATAGACAAGGCAGCTTGAACAACAAAAATTTATTATCTCACATTTCTGGAGGCTGGAATTCTGGGGTCAAAATGTCAGTGGGACTGGTTTCTCCTGACGTTTCTCTCCTTGGTGTGCAGATAGCCATCTTCTCCCTGTGTCTTCACATGGTCTTAACCTCTATGCTTGTCTATCTCTGTGTCCACGTTTCTCTTTTTAAGGACACCAGTCATGGAGTTAGAGCCCATCTGTATGACCTCATTTTTAAAGACTCTGTGTCCAAATGTGGTCACATTCTGAGGTACTGGGGGTTAGGACTTCAACAAATGAATTCCAAGGCAGAGAGCACACTTCAACCCGTAACAGAGAGGTAGGTGTTGAGAACAACGCGATGAGTGCATCTTCCTGAAATCAAGCCTCATACCTGCTTGGCCATAGGCTTGTTCTGCCTCCAGAGAGTACTTTTCCTCTCAGAAGTCCAAGGCAGGGCTCCAGCTTTTCTCTTGTTCTCCAGGTGTCCTGCTGGAGCTTGGCCTGCCTTGCTCCCGCTTCTAACACAGGGGCTATCCACTCAGAAAAGGCCATTTCTGTCCATGCACTGCCTGTCCTTGTGGGAGCAGTCTTCATAGGCCTGTGAACCTGCTGGTAAATCAGCTCTGGTCTGGTGTGGTCTGATTAGAAAGCACAATATTGCTGAAAAGTGTAGATTATGTCAAAGAAAGCTTAATATAAAATATTTTTCTCATTTCTATTGAGTTCATCTTTTATTCTGAATAAGCATGACTGGAATTTTGACTGGAACTGTTTGTTTTTTACTATTGTCCCTCAGAAGTAGTTTCTATGTCCAGCCAAGAGAACTGTGGCCACGGGCATCCTCTCATTCCAGATGTGGGAATGGTGTTTTGTGTGTACCATCTTATGCATGCTGGTGTCTTGATGCATTAGACAACAATGAGGTTTCCAGTCTTCGATATTTTTTTAAAGAAAAACCTGTTTTATAATTGCCAAAGGAGGGAGGCATTGGCATAGTGTTGTTTGAACACCCCCCTGTGTTCCTTTGCATGTCTTCTGAAGAAAAATTGATGCTATATCAGTTAAGTAACAGGCTTATGGAAAATACATCCCCCTAGCATGAATTTTGTCTTTGTCTTTATGAGTTAGCCTCTCTTCTTCACCAGAAAATATATTCATTTCTGTGGTTGTGAAGTACATGGCTTGTATCTTAGATTGAATGGAGCCCTGCCCCTCATGACAGCAACCAGGGTCCAGATGTGACAGGAAGTGTTGTTTGCCCAGAAACCTTGTGTGTGTCCTCTGACCTTATACTCCCCAGACCAGTTCTACTCCCCATGTCAGTGGCACTGTGTTAGGAGTTGGTGGGAGGGAAAACACATGAAGGTGTCCTTGGTGAGCTTTAGGAACCACAGAAGAGTTTGGGCTATGTGTGTGGGGGAGGGGTGGGGAGGCTGTCTACTGATGATGCAAGAAGGTGGCTTTTCTGAAGTCTTCTTTGGAGGCTCTGCTTGGTGTAGCTTAGGCTGGGCTTCTGGACGCCTCCAAGGCCTCCCCTTGAGTGTTCTTCAGTCTCCAGGACTAGAGCTGTCCCAGTAAGGTGATTCTGGTCAACATGGATGATGATGAGGCCATCTTTAGTAGATCAAGAGGACAAATTTGAAAAACAGTGGCTTAAACTTGAACTATCCTTCTGACTCAAAACTGCGAGGAAACCGAATTCATAAAATGGAATGTACTGCATTTCAAATTGAATATATTAATATTTCTAATAACTTAATGACTTTTTAATAAGAAAGATATAGAAAATGTTGCTGAAACCAATATAATTCCCTTTTCTAAATCTGTTGCATTTCTATATATCAATAATGATGCAGCAGAAATAGAAATTAAGGAATCAATCCCATTTACAATTGCACCAAAAACAGTAAGTTACCGAGGAGTAAATCTAACCAAAGAGATGAAAAACCTGTACTCTAAAAACTATAAAACAATGGTGAAAGAAATTGAAGAGGACCAGAGAAATGGAAAAGCATTCCATGCTCATGAGTTGGAAGAAAAAACGTTGTTAAAATTTCTCTATTACCCAAAGCAATCTACACATTTAATGCAATCCCTATCAAAATACCAACAGCAGTTTTAACAGAGCTAGAAAAAACAATCCAAAAATTTCTATGGAACACAAAACACCCCAAATAGCCAAAGAAATCTGGAAAAAGAAGAGTAAAGCTGGATGCATCACAATTCTGGATTTCAAGTTATATTACAAAGTTGTAGTGATCAAGATAGTACGGCACTAGCACAAAAACAGACATAGATCAATGGAACAGAATAGAATTGGACCCACAACTCTATGGTCAACTAATCTTTGATAAAGCAGGAAAGAATATTCAAGGGAAAAAACAGTTTCTTCAATAAATTGTGTTAAGGGAACTAGACAGCAACATGCAGAAGAATGAAACTGGACCACTTTTACATCATGAACAAAAATAAAATCAAAATGGATTAAAGGCCTAAATGTGAGATAGGAAAACATTTTTTAATGTTTTATTTTTTTATTTTATTTTATTTTATTTTATTTTATTTTATTTTATTTTATTTTATTTTATTTTATTTTTTCAGTGTTCCAAGATTCATTGTTCATGCACCACACCCAGTGCTCCATCCAATATGTGCCCTCCTCAATACCATTAAAATCCTAGACGAGAACACAGGCAGTAACCACTTTGGCATCAGCTGTCACAACTCCTTACTAGAAATGTCTCCTAAGCAAGGGAAACAAAACCAAAAATGAACTATTGAGACTTCATCAAGATAAAAGCTTCTGCACAGCAAAGGAAATGATCAACAAAACTAAAAGGCAGCCTATGGAATGGGAGAAGATATTTGCGATATCTTCTGATCACAATACTAACCCTGATAAAGGGTTAGTATCTAAAATCTATGAAGAACTTATCAAACTCAACACCCCAAAAACCAATAATCTGATTAAAAAATGGCCAGAAGACACAAATAGATATTTTTCCAAAGAAGACATGCAGATGGCCAACAGACACATGGAAAGATGCTCAACATCACTCATCATCCAGGAAATACAAATCAAAACAACAGTGTGGTATCACCTCATGTCTATCAGAATAGCTAAAATCAACAACATTAGAAAAAACAGGTGTTGGAGAGGATGTGGGGAAAGAGGAATATTCCTGCTCTGTTGGTGGGAATGGAAACTGGTGTAGCCACTCTGGAAAACAGTATGGAAGTTCCTCAAAAAGTCAAAAATAGAACTACCCTAGGATTCAGCAATTGCACTACTAGGCATTTACTCAAAGAATGCAAAAGTACTAATTCTTTTTTTTTAAAGATTTTTTATTTTTATTTGACAGAGAGAGAGATCACAAGTAGGCAGAGAGAAAGAGAGAGGGAAGCAAGCTCCTGCTGAGCAGAGAGCCCGATTCGGGGCTCAATCCCAGGACCCTGAGATCATAACCTGAGCCGAAGGCAGAGGTTTTAACCCACTGAAACACCCAGGTGCCCCTCAAAAGTACTAATTCAAAGGGATACATGTACCTAATATTTATAGCAGCGGTATCTACAGTAGCCAAATAATGGAAAGAGCCCAACTGTCATCAGTTGATGGATAAAGAAGAAATACGCAACACACACACACACACACACACACACACACACACACACACACACACACAAACGCAATGGAATAGTACTTAGCCATAAGAAGAATGAAATCTTGCCATTTTCTAATGATGTGGTTAGAGCTAGAGTGTATTATGCTAAGCAAAATAAGTCAGTCAGAGAAAGACAAATACCACATGATTTGGCTCATGTATGTAATTTAAGAAACAAATAAGCATAAAGGAGAAAAAGAGTGGGGATGTTGGAGAAGGAATGAGTTAAATTGCTGATGGGAATTAAGGAGAGCACTTGTGATGAGCTCCAGGTATTATATTGTATAGAACAGTCTATTGTAGTACATTGAAGACTTCAAAGTATATTGTAGACTTGAAAATAGTATTACACTGTATGTTAACTAACTGGAATTTAAATAAAAAACTGGGTTCAGAGATGCTTCTAGTACTCTTATCACTTGAGAAATTACAAGAGTTTTAGGAGTCCTATGCTGGGAACAGAAGTCAAAAACTAAGTGCTAGAACAAAGATCCTGCTAGCACTCCTACACAGCAGGCTTTTTAGGAACCTTGTGTCAGGAACCGGGGGCACAGACACATCTGTCTTACTATTTCACAAACCCCATGGACAAAATAAAGAAACGTCAGGCTGTTGAGATACTTCTAGAAGCCCAGTTACTAGTGAGCACCAGCTCCCTCTCAGCTCTTGCAGAGATCCACGGAGACAAGCCGCCCACTCCTGGAGGTCCCTGGTTCCTCTTCCCAGCGTCCAGGCCTTCCTTTCCCCAAGGCAGTGCTCCTTGAGGTGCAAGGTGCTTGTAAGCATCCCTGTGATGCATGCCACCTTTTTCTCAACAGCATACATGACAATGGGAAAAAGGCCGGGCTGTATAAAGAAAACCTGCTGCTGCGGGGATGTACCATCAGAAACACGGAAGCTGTTGTCGGCATCGTCATCTATGCAGGTAGGCGTGGCCGAGCACATGCGGTCTATGACGCTGCTGGCTTGCCACCTGTGCTGAGTGTCCTTGAACATTGCTCCTTGTCCTTGTTTTTTTCTTTTCTGATTGCAAAAGTAGCACGTAGACACTGTAAAAATTTAGAAAGCCTGGAAAACAGAAAGAAGCAAAATTTCTAATGGTATCTCAACCAGAAGTGTTCTCTCCTAGCATTCTAGCTTATTTCTTCCCATTGTTTCTTCATGGTTGTTACGTATTTGGGATTCATTTCATACCCTGTGTTTTTGGCTGAGCCTATACTGTGTGATTGGATGGCAGCACTGTGCTTCAGTCTGTGAGTCAGAGTGCGTGATCACTCCGCTGCTGGGCGTCGATTTACCGCATCCCTCCTGCTCCCCGCACAGGACATGAAACCAAGGCTCTGCTGAACAACAGCGGGCCCCGTTACAAACGCAGCCAGCTTGAGAGGCAGATGAACTGCGATGTGCTCTGGTGTGTCCTCCTCCTCGTTTGTATGTCTCTGTTTTCTGCGGTTGGTAAGTCTCCTTCTTGGGTCATGAATAAGAGGGCACTGCCAGAGAGCCTCCAGGTGAGCCCAGTGGGCTGCCAACCACTCATTCTGACCCAGCGCTCTGAAGTTAAAACATGCATTTGTCATCCACTTAGACTCAAGGGCTGCTTGCATCAGCACAGGCCATGTTAGAGAGGCCCAGATGAATGAGGTTGACAAAGTAATGTTATTTTTCAAATTTGCAACTTCTTGGGTGGAAGAATGGTTCAATCACACCAGTTATAATGATTCCAGCAGAAGAAGTGTTAGTCACCTGGTGATAACCTGAGAATAATAGAGCAGGAAAAGAACAAATGCTCCTAATGAGAACTCCGTGAGAAAAGGAAAACATTTGTGTCCTAAGAAAGGGCTAGCAGTTAGATTGCACATGGACCCTGGTGCTGTCCAGCCTTTGATGGCCTCTAGACCAGGTGTGCTGCCTTGGGAGTGCCTTGCAGGGAGCTGTGTTGAGCCCCTGGGTAAATGATCTTCACCACATCCCCTGCTCAGCTACCATCTTGAAGCAGACAGGTGTGATGTGGTCTTGGAGCTCAGTGGTGAAAGACATAGGTATATGGGACACGAAAAGGGCTTCTGTTATCAGATAGGTGTAGGACCTAGTTGATAAAATTATGTGCATTGCCATTGGCTTCTCAGAGTCCATATCATGTGCAGTTTGAATCTGTAGCAAGGGTCAATATTGAGCAGTATCCAGGGCCTACTAACGAGACGTGTTTTGTGAGGCACACGCTGGGAGATTCCTTTTTGGGGGATTTCCCCTTGGTAGCTGCCAGCACATATCCAATTTCTACCTCATGACCAGTGTGCATGTCAGTGCCAGTAATGGGAAATGCCTGATACAAGGAAGAGTTCAAGAACCAATGCCTTCCAGCAATTCTGTTGTGGGTGCCAGCAGTCCCTGCCATGGACTTTTGCTTTCTTATATGGCAAGGCAGGCTAATGAGACCCAGTGTGCCCATGTCCATGGTCTTAGAGTTTTGCTTTAATTTGCACTAGCAGTGTCTTATTTTCCCATTGGATGAATGATGTTTCTTTTTGAATGTTGCTGTAGGACATGGACTGTGGGTACGGCGGTATCAAGACAAGAAATCATTATTTGATGTCCCTGAGTCTGACGGCAGCTCTTTATCCCCAGTCACAGCTGCAGTCTACTCGTTTTTGACAATGATAATAGTTCTGCAGGTAACAGTATTAAGTACCATATGATAATTGCTTTACTTTTCGGGTAAGAACTTAAAGTTATCATACTGTGCTAAGAATGTCCTATAAATTCTGCATCTGGGAGGATCACAAATACATCTACCTAGTGTGCTGCTTCTTACTTTTCCATCTAATTTATCTATTGGGTCTTTTTGAGGTGTTTTTCAAGTTAACATTTTCCTAAGATTCTTAGGCCTTGCGGGGTTGGTTTTTGGGTTATTGTGTTTTATTTTTCTATTCAATTACTTCCTTAAAAAGACCCTAAATTTTATTTTGGGATAATTTTAAGATTTACAGACAAGTTGCAAAAAAAAATTGCACAGAGAGTTCCCATATGTCTCTTACCCAAAGTCCCCTAATGTGAACTTAACTACATTACTGTGGTACATTGTTGAAACTAAGAAACTAACTGGTTCTTTGCCATAAATTCTAGATGCCATTTGGATTCTACTAGTCTTTGCACTAATGTGTTTTATCTGTTCCAGGATTCAATTCAGGATATCACATTGCATTTTGCAGTGTTAGTTTTTATTATTTTTACTACTATTGCCATTAGTAGTATTAGTTCACATGCCTCATGAGCAACTCCCCGTCACTAACTGGGAATCTATGCCCAAAAGTCTTCTTCAAGAATAGTAAAGGGGCAGTTAGTGTCATCTTAGAAACACAAAGTGCACAGAGGACCTCTGCTTAGCCTTTGCCTTTGAGAGGAGCTCTGCTATCTTTTATCACATGTGTTTCATACAATAGGAACTTTACAAATTAGTCTTTTTTTATGAATGCAAATTTCGTTCTAGCTTTGTAGTAGTAGTAGCACTATAGTAGTGCAGTACTAGTTGGTGTTGCATTAACATTAAGTTACCAGGAGAACCCAGTTAGTCTGTCTGGATATGATATTCTGAGCCCATGAACATAAGTTCAGTACTGTTATTTAAAAAAAATTAAACACTTCACAAAGATTTTCCTTAAATTTTCAAAGTATAATTGTGACTATTCTTCTCAAAGCCTTCTTCCCTTTGCTCTGCATTGTACAAGATCCCAGAAACTGTCCTTCAACACAACCAGCCTCTGGAAAGACTGTCTCTTCCAAACTGTGGGGTTGTGTCCGCGGGACAGGCAGCTCTTGTTGCCAGGAGCCCTGGGAGAGCCTGGGGGCTAAGTGCCGCTGTGGTACGAGGTGACTTTGCTTATGAGGACTCTGACTGTGCCATGTGTTTTTTTCTCTTTCTCTCTCCTCTTTCCTTTCCTAGCTTCTCTCAAGCACAACTTAGTAATACGAAAATGCTTGCTTCTATCCAAGCCATGGTTACCATTCTTCCAGACACGATAGTGGATTTCTGCTCTACAGTGATACAGTGACACCGTAGGCTGTCCTAGTTTAAACTCTTTGCCAATATCCTAATATTTTTCCAATACTGACTTTAAACCAACCTGGTTAAGCTCTTAAAGGTACAGTATAGTCCCTCCTTACTTATGGTTGTAGTCATTTGTCATTTGAATAGTTTGGACTACTTCTGCAGCTCCCTAGTCCTCATAATTGTTCATGTGTATGCGTTATGTCTTCTAGGTTTTGATCCCAATTTCCTTATATGTTTCCATTGAAATTGTTAAAGTTTGCCAAGTGTACTTCATCCATCAGGATATAGAGTTGTATGATGAAGAAATGGACTCACAGCTGCAGTGTCGAGCTCTGAACATCACGGAAGACTTAGGGCAGATACAGTATATCTTCTCAGATAAAACTGGCACTTTAACTGAGAATAAGATGGTTTTCCGAAGATGCACTGTGTCTGGCATAGAATATTCCCATGATGCAAATGGTGAGTCTGGAGGTGGAGACTTCCAGTCTGGGCTGGACGGAGAGTCGCTATGTCAAAGCTGCAGACACATATGCCTGGGTGCACATACATGTACACACACACGTGCAAACACACACACATGCATGCAAACAAGTACATACAAGCTTCAGAGATTACTGATTTTTGAGCGAGAATAAAACATTGAAAGGCTGTTGGAGCAACTCAGGAGACTGAAGCATGGTAGCATTTATAGAAGCCAATATAGAATTCCATGTTTCTGACAGCGCCCTATTCACTGCAGTATCTCACTGTGGTGAGCATCTGTTTAAATACTCATTTTTTGCCAGACAAGAGAATCAATAAAGTCATTCTGAGGAGCTAACTTCTGAGGCACCCAGTCTCTTTGCCACACCAAGAAATGAAGAGATGTTTTTGTTGTCCCCTGTCAGTCTTTTTATTATTAGCTGAAAGTCTCAGAAGGGCATTGGGCAATTCGTGCTGTATTCTTTCCATTAGAAAACTAATGTTCATGGAAGCTGGGAAGAAGTATCACTCCCGTTTGAATTTTACAGGTGGTTACTCCTTCCAGCTCTCCTTTCCTTATCCTTTGCTGCCTCTGTCTTCCCCGGGCCCCTCCAGGAGCTATCCACTCACAAGTGGAGGGCATGACTAGAATGATCCACCCACCTGAGCCAGGAGAGGGCACCATGATAAAGCTCCTGGTGCCACAGTGGTTTTGCAGTGCCATGGTACTTTTGAAAGGTGCACCAGTTCTGCAGCTAGGACTCCCTCTCCTTCCTGTAACAACATCTGAAAATGTGAAAGAAGTCTTGCCATGGGAACAGAAGCAAATATAGACCAGGGGTCAGTACATCATGGACATCATTAGGAAGCTGTTCTTTAGGGGGATATAGCGGGAAAGATATGTTAGAGGCATGGGATTTTTGCGAGTTTCATGAGACTGAGAATTATGATACCCACTTAGGCCCTTTATGTAAAATTAATCATATTAAGCAGAAGACATAGGAAATTATCCACTATGTTTATTGTTTTATTTGCTACCCAAAATAAATGGTCAGTGAATGTCCATCTGTCCCCTTCGCACTCTCCCTGTCATAACTCCTCAGCTTTGTGCAGAAGAGCTCATTTGCCTAAAAGCAGAGCTCAGCCTAATTGTAAAGGAGCCAGAGACTCAGGTCTGAAGTTGGGTCAGAAGCAGCCTTTGAAGGCTGGACCTGAGGCTCCATGGGCAGAATCCCAACTAAGATTACAGAAAAATTTTGACAGATGCTTATCATAAAATCAAAGGATTGCATTGCCTCTAGAAGACACAGGAAAGCATTTCTGGTGAAGACCGAAACAAGCAGCATTCTCTGCTGCATGACCTCTTGTCCTGGTGACACTGTGTGCCCAGAATGAGGCATGACCTGCTTCCTGCCTCCATCTTCCCCAGCGACACTGAGGGTATCGCTCAGGCCACTGCTGGTCAGAAACTGCTGCATCGTTGTAGACCACAGACACACCAGCAGTGGTCTGAGGGATTGCTTTTTTTAGGCTAACATCCAACTACTGCTGCAAGAGGGTGGCACAGGCTGACGTATCCTTCGAGAGTTTGACACCAGGTTCCTAATGCACAAGCCCAGAAGCTTGACAGCATCATGCTTGGGTTTTGTTCTTCCTTGCTATTCATTCACCACCAAACTGGGACATCCATCAGCCAGGAGCGGGTGGGACAGGCAGGAGGAGATTTGCTTCTGGAGTGAGGGGCTCCCTGAGTTGGATCATAGTGTTGGCAGTTATTTGACCTTGTGACCATGGGTGACTTACCTTTCCTTAACTCTGTTTTTCTCATCCCTTAAGAAAAGTCTTCCTAAAGAAAGATGCTGGGATGACTGGGTGGCTCAGTTGGTTAAGCAGCTGCCTTCAGCTCAGGTCATGATCCCAGGGTCCTGGGATCGAGTCCCGCATCGGGCTCCTTGCTAGGTGGGAGGCCTGCTTCTCCCTCTGTCTCTGCCTGCCTCTGCCTGCTTGTTCTCTCTCTCTCTCTCTCTCTCTCTATCTCTGACAAATAAATAAATAAAATCTTTAAAAAAAAAAAGAAAAAAGAAAGAAAGATGCTGAATATAGGGACTGGCTCACAGGACAGACCAATGCCACAGATGTGCCCAGATTGGAGGGCTCTTCTTAGCCCTTCAGGTAGGGCACCTTGTGTTAAGATACCTTGTACTCACACTCAGCACTGGACTTGCCCTTGAAGTTCCTCGTTATTCGTTGTTTTGAATGAGTAATCCTCATGAATAGTCTCCTTGCTCGTCTGTAATGAAACAAGCTGAACTAACTGGGCAAAGCCAGAAACACGTGTTCAGAGCCATCCATTAGCAAGAAGCAGTGCAGATGGACCTCGTAATTCACTGAGTGGCCACAGCCACAGGGACTTTTTCTGGGCAGTGCCCCTTGAGGGCTCAAGCATAACAATGCAGTCAAGGTCATCTTCAGTGGAGCTTTGCCTGCTAGGTCTACATCCTGGTGGCATTTGTCCACCCTGTGCAACCCATAAGGACTCTTAGCCTCCCTGTTGAGTAGAGCTTCGTCCATACAGGGTAAATGCAGACAGTACCTACCACCTACCTGGGCCTGAACAAGGATTCCCCATGGGAAAGTGCCATCAGCACAGCCTGAGAACAATTATTTCTGTGTGAGTACAGGGTAGACGTTCAACGTGTGATCTGTCCTGGCTGCCCCAATGAGCTAGGTGGTTCCATGACCCCAAGTTAAAGGGCAAATCCTGGAGCCAGGCTAATCTGTGGGCTAGGCCTTCACTGTCTTCCCCTCCTCTGCCCCTGTTGTTTGCTGCCCAAACCCCATTCATCACCTAGGGTCCACTCAAATAGAGGGGCTGCATGTGAACCTATCTCTGTCCTTGTTTGTAGACTGGGATGTCTCCTTACTTGTTTGTAGACTGGGATGGCTACTGTACCAAAGTGTACTGGACCTGAGTTTTGGGATCATCTTAACCTGGATGTCATCTCCACCCTAAGCCGAGTCCTATCTGCTTAGCAAGTTTCTTACGTTCTCTGTGACTCAGTGTGCTTATCTGAGCAGTAGGTTGAGAATGTCAACCTCACCAGGTTGACTGTAGGTCCAGATAAAATGAGAGCAGCCTCCACCTCTCAGTGGAAACTCTCATTAGAGGTGGTCTTTCCTTTAAGCAAGTGAGGGTTGCGAGTGCTCTGAATCAGTTTCATTTTCCAAGCCTCCCTGTGATGTGTCACTCCATGTCCCTCTGCCCACAGCCCAGCGTCTGGCCAGGTACCAGGAGGCAGACTCAGAAGAGGAAGAGGCAGTGCCTAGAGGGGGCTCGCTGCCCCAGCGTGGCAGCGTCGGGAGCCATCAGAGTGTCCGTGTCATGCATAGGAGCCAGAGCACCAAGTCCCATCGGCGCACAGGCAGCCGGGCCGAGGCCAAGCGGGCCAGCATGCTGTCCAAGCACACAGCCTTCAGCAGCCCCATGGTGAGTCCCACTCAGAGCACGGCAGCTGCCTGTGCTGGGGCAGCATCACCTTTCCTGGCCCTTCTGCTTCCCTCCATTCTTCCAAAGTGTCTACATGTAACAATATCAGTCAGATGTTGCTGGGGGCCTGCCTCTGCTCAGTTAACAGAACTTTTTTGGCCAACACCTTCTCCCTAAAATGCTGACGTGGCCCCTTGGCCTTGGCCTCTAAGGATGGGGGATTGCCAGTGAACTACCCAGATGGGTGCTGGAGGAGAAGTCTGTCCTGCCAAGTGAAATGAATAAAACATCAGAGCAAGATTACAACTATGAAAAAGCAAAGCCAAGTGGGAAAAAAAAGTTTTAATTAGACGAGTCCAAATCCAATAAATTTCTTTCTCCCTTGCCTTGCCAGCTGCCCAAACATTTATGGACCATTCTGGTCAGGCAGGGAAATTTCCAGAAGTGAATGAGTGAGGAGCTCCAAAAAATCCTTTCACTTCTGAAATGTTTTAAGAGCAGAGAGGGAGAATCCATTTTGATAACTCTGTGGTGGCCTCAGTCTCTTCTGTCCTTAGAAACCCATATAGAGGCTGCCATTACATTGTGGTCGCTGATTGGTGGGTTTACACAGGGGCACCTGGGAGAAGGGCTCTCATGCTTGACAGGAGGGGGACTGTGTTGGAACAAGCTTTCCTGACACCGATCTAGCAATATGGGTCCAAAAGTATTTGAAATATTCAAACTTTCTGACCTAGGAATTTAATGATTCAACCAAAGTTTTCTGTGCATAGCAGTTTATCAGTGAAAAAAAAATGTATTCAGTGATAAAAGAATGGCCAAATGAATCATTGTGTGTCTGTTTTGAAGTCGTTCAAAGTTATATTTTCAAATCATCCTTAAAAGCCTGGAAAAGTACAGACTGCAGTTGACCCTGGAATAACACAGGTGTGAACTGTTCAGGGCCATTTACACACAGATTTTTATTTTTATTTTTTTATTAAAAATTTTTTATTGTGTTATGTTAGTCACCATACAGTACATCATTAGTTTTTGATGTGGTGTTCCATGATTCATTGTTTGTGTATAACACTAGTGCTTCATATAATCTATGCCCTCATTAATACCCATCACTAGGGTAACCCATTCTTCCCTCCACAAAACCCTCAGTTTGTTTCCTGGAGTCCATAGTCTCTCATGGTTCATTTCCCTCTCTGATTTCTCCCCCTCCTTCATTTTTCCCCTTTTCTCCTAATGTCCTCCATGCTATTTCTTATGTTCTGCGAATAAGTGAAACGATATAATTGACTTGCTCTTCTTGATTTATTTCACTTAGCATAATCTCCTCCAGTTCCATTCATGTTGATGCAAAAGTTGGGTATTCATCCTTTCTGAAGGCTGAGTAATACTCCATTGTATATATGTATCACGTCTTTTTTATCCATTCATCTATTGAAGGGCATCTTGGCTCTTTCCACAGTTTGGTTATTGTGGACATTGCTGCTATGAACATTGGGGTGCATGTGGCCTTTCTTTTCACTCCATCTGTATCTCTGGGGTAAATACCCAGTAGTGCAATTGTTAGGTCATAGGGTAGCTCTATTTTTAATTTTTTGAGGAACCTCCATGCTGTTTTCCAGAGTGGCTATACCAACTTGCATTCCCACCAACAGTTTAAGAGGGTACCCCTTTCTCCACAACCTCTCCAACATTTGTTTTTTCTTGCCTTGTCAATTTTTGCCATTCTAACTGGTGTAAGGTGGCATCTCAGTGTGGTTTTGATTTGAATTTCCGTGATGGCTAATAATGATGAACATTTTTTCATGTGTCTGTTAGCCGTTTATATGTCTTCTTTGGAGAAGTGTCTCTTCATGTCTTCTGCCCATTTTTTGACTTGATTTATTGTTTTTTGGGTGTTGAATTTGAGAAGTTCTTTATAGATCTTGGATATCAGCCCTTTATCTGTAGTGTCATTTGTGAATATCTTTTCCTGTTCCGTGGGTTGCCTCTTTGTTTTGTTGACTGTTTCCTTTGCCATGCAGAAGCTTTTTTTTTCCCTAAATATGTTTATTTGATTTTTTCAGTGTTATAAGATTTATTGTTCATGCACCACACCCAGTGCTCCATGCAATACGTGCCCTCCTCAATACCCACCACCAGACTCACCCAACCCCCACCCCCATCCCCTCCAAAACCCTCACTTTGTTGCTCAGAGTCCACAGTCTCTCATGGTTCATCTCCCCCTCTGATTTCCCCCCATTCACCTTTCCCTTCCTTCTCACAATGCCCTCCATGTTTTCTTTACGCTCAGCATGTGAAACCATAAGGTAATTGGTTCTCTTTGCTTGACTTATTTCACTCCACATAATCTCTTCCAGTCCCATCCATGTCGATACAAAAGTTGGATATTCGTCCTTTCTAATGGAGGCAAAATATTCCATTGTATATATGGACCA
>CM053609.1:18305645-18317832 GCA_028646535.1 Procyon lotor | reverse complement strand
AAAAATATCCAGTGGAAAAAAGACAGTCTCTTCAATAAATGGTGCTGGGAAAATAGGACAGCTATATGTAGAAGAATGAAACTTGACCATTCTCTTACACCATACACGAAGATAAACTCAAAATGGATAAAAGACCTCAACGTGAGGCAGGAATCTATCAAAATCCTAGAGGAGAACATAGGCAGTAAGCTCTTCAACATCAGCCACAGCAACTTCTTTCAGGACATGTCTCCAAAGACAAAGGAAACAAAAGCAAAATTGAATTTTTGGGACTTCATCAAGATAAAAAGCTTCTGCACAGCGAAGGAAACAGTCAACAAAACAAACAGGCAACCCACAGAATGGGAGAAGATATTCGCAAATGACACTACAAAGGTCTAATATCTAAGATCCATGCAGAAGCTTTTTATCTTAATGAATTCCCAAAAGTTCATTTTGACTTTTGTTTCCCTTTGGAGATGTGTCTTCAAAGAAATTGCTGTACTTGTTATCAAAGAGGTTACTGCCTATGTTCTCCTCTAGGATTTTGATAGATTCCTGTCTCACATTGAGGTCTTTCATCCATTTAGAGTTTATCTTTGTATATGATGTAAGAGAATGGTCGAGTTTCATTCTTCCACATATAGCTGTCCAATTTTCCCAGCACCATTTATTGAAGAGACTGTCTTTAAAAATAAATCCAGTGCTGTATTTTCATGATTTTCATAATAATATTTTCTTTTAAAAAAATTTTAGGGATTTTGTTTATTTATTTTGAGTGCAAGAGACAGAGCATGAATGGGGAGGAAAGGTGGAGGGAGAGGTAAAAACAGGCTCCTCATTGTGCAGGGAGCCCGACCTGGAGCTCAATTCCAGGACCCTGGGATCATGACCTGAGCCAAAGGCAGACACTTAACAAACCGAGCCACCCAGGTGTCCCTTCATAATAATATTTTATTTTCTCTAGTTTACATAATTATAAGAATACTATACATAATACACATAACAAACAAAATATATTATTAGTCAACTGTTTATGTTATCAGTAAGTCTTCCAATCAGTAGTAGGCTAATTTTAGGAGTGTCAAAAATTATATAGACTTTTTGCCTGCATGTAGGTAGGTCAGTGCCCCAATCCCTGCATTATTCAAGGATCAACTGTATAGTGTTTTGGGGAAAACGGACAGTGCCAATTTATGTATAAATTTTTTTTATTGAGATCTCATTGACAAATAACATTGTATAATTTTAAGGTGGAAATGCAAATCAAAAGTATAATGAGATATCACTTCACACCTTTTAGAATGGCTGTCATCAAAAAGCCAAGAGATAAGAAGTACACTGTTGGTGGGAATGCAAACTGGTGCAGCCACTGTGGAAAACAGTATGGAGGTTCCTCAAAAACTTAAAAAAATAGAATCACTATATGATTCAGCAGTTCCACTTCTGGATTTATGTCAAAAGGAAGTGTATAAAATATTTGATGATGTAAAATGTAAATGTATAGAAAAAAGATGTATAGAAAAAATGTATAGAAAAAAGACTGGAAGGAGACAAGTGTGTGTTTCAAAAAGTACTGGGAGGTGGTGTAATACAGATTTGTTAAATTTTCCTCTTCTCTCTTTTTCAAATCCCTGAATATGTTATAATAACATACATCCTTAGCTGTATTATTTTATGAGAACATGTGTGTTATATATAAGAACATATGCATTTCATTTTGTATGTAAGTCACATATTCTTCTACCAATTATATATTACTTATCACTATAAAATGGCATATGTACATGAGTCAGATAAAGGTGTCTTTACACTTATAATAAAATCAGGGTGCCTTAAACAGTCAAGCACTAAGATGCTTTCGATCGATTATACTCACCCCTCAGTCTCTGTCTTCTTCCAGGAGAAAGACATTACCCCTGATCCAAAGCTGTTTGAGAAGGTGAGTGAATGTGACAGGTGCCTGGCCATCGCAAGGCACCAGGAACACCCGCTGGCCCACCTGTCACCAGAGCTCTCTGACGTGTTCGACTTCTTCATTGCACTCACCATCTGCAACACAGTAGTAGTCACATCCCCGGATCAGCCACGACAAAAGGCAAGTTCTGGGGTATCCCTGCGAAGCCAACACCTTTGACCTTCAGCATGGCCCCACTGTTGTCAGTCTAACCTTTCCAGCAGGACTGCTCAGCACTACTTCTCAGGTTTAATGGCAGGTTAGTAGAGGGCTTCATGGAGGGCAAGCCAGCTCACTGGTTCTGTGGTGCTGTCCCTGGGCTACAGTGGACAGGTAAGGGGACTGGGCCCAAGTGGAGAGGAAAAACTTCTGATCTCATGATGAGTGGGGCATATAACAGCCTGGCTGAAGTGGGGCTACCCTGCATAACCTACTGAAAGTTTCAGGGTTCCAGGTTCTCACAAGAGAGTGGACAGGACAGGCTCAGGCCCAGACAAATCTCCTGGTCCTGAATCCTGACTTTACCAACCGGCTGAGTGGCTTTGGACAAGCCATTCTCTTCCTGTGCCTTAGGCACCTTATCTGTGACATGGGAGCAGTGGTGAAGGTTTAGAGGAAGGGCTCAGGGAAGGTCTTAGCACACAATAAATGTATTTGATGTAAAAAGGTCCTTTAACCTTGTCTTTCAAGAAGTGACTTAAGATGGTGGAAACATAGCAGTACCCAAGTTGGGTTTTTTTGGGTTAATTATAAGGTTCTCTCTGAAAAGAGTAAAGTTTCATCTGCAAACAGGTCCTTTATAACCCTGCTGGCTCTCAGAAAGTCCCCTACGTACTGGAAGGAGTGTGTGTATGTGGGGGGTGGGGGGTCTGCACTAAAGGAAGGATGTACATAATGAAGCTAAGCAACTCTAAATGGGTAAAAACAAAGGTGCTGTAGGGCTAGATGCATGCCGTAGGTCTGCTCCTCAACCCCCCACTCTCCCAGACCCCTTTCTCTCCTCCTGAGTCAACCCTTCTAGCAGGTTCCACTGATGGAGCCATTGGTGTGTGAAGTGAGGTAAACCAAGGGTCTCTGCCCTCTTCACAGCAGCAATCTAGCAGTAATGCAGCCCCTCGCCCCCATGTTCCTGCTCCAGCCACACTGGCCTGCAGAAGCCCCAGGGGGCCTGGTAGATCCAGAGTGGACAAGGTCTCCCCACTCAGACACCACAGGATTGCATCATCTGCCTTAGGCGAGGGTGGCTTCCTTGGTGCAGTTCCTCTCAGCTGCCTCAGTATCCCTGATCTGGCCTTTGGGTTCTTCCACCGCTCTATATTCAGTCCCACTGGCATGCATCCCTGGAGAAGTGTTTAGTTTCTAGTTAGACCTGTCTGAGATCCAAGCATCATTTCAACAACTGAATAAGTGAGAGAGACCCCAACATAAATGAGGCATGTGATGATGGTCACATATGCAGTGCATTCCAAATAGGGAGCAGAATATTTAATTCTCCACTCTCAGACTGCAGATGAGTAGGTCTCTGGATGCACTCCTCTTGCCACACACCCATGAGTATTATCTTCCAGGGTATTTGGAGCCAGCAGGAGCTCCAGTGTGGCTGCTTGAATCTCCCCCTTGAATATGTAGCACATTTAACGTCATTATGGGAACAGGGAAGAAGCACCTTTATCAAAATTGGTCCCATGTTCCCTGCTTTACCAAATGCCTGACTTTTCTGCAGGCTATTACATAATTTACAACTTTGGACACATGGAGAAAGTTATGAAAATTTAAAGCTAACTATAATTCAATGTTTTGCTTGTTGCAACATTTGCTCTAAATCCATTTTCTAGTAGAAAGTTAAAATAGGCATATTATACTAGCATTAGTGAACAGTACTGATTTAAATAAAGTATTGCTGTTGCTCTATCAGTGAGCTTTTTGGAACTTTAGCAAATGTGTATAACTGTCATTTTGTTGTTTTCACTTCTTGTTAAAAGATGTGTGATTTATTGTGACTTTAAAAAAATGTGCTAAATGATTTGAATCCTGAATTTGTCCAAGCATTTAATTTGTTTATAAAATTTCTTTTGGTTTTGGGAGTGTTATTTAAATTTTATATGGACATAATTCAAAGGACTAAGCTGGTCTTTTGTAAATGCTTTTTGTAATTGGGGTGGGGTGGGGAAGCTGGGTTTTGTGCCAGGCAGTAGTGACAGGAATGCTCTTCTGAACCTTTTCTGCAAAGCTGTGGGACACTGCAGTGTGGGGACAGCTAGAAGAGGGAATCGTCTCAAAGTCTGCAGGTACTACTAGCCACACACTCCCTGAGTCAGTCCAGGGCCTCTGTGTGGCTACCCAGGTGATCACATTTTTAAAAGAATTGAATTGGGAGAAATCGGAGGGGGAGACAAAACATGAGAGACTGTAGACTCTGCGAAACAAACTAAGGGTTTTGACGGAGTGGGGGTTGGGGATTGGGCGAGCCTGGTGGTGGGTATTGAGGGCACGTATTGCATGGAGCACTGGGTGTGGTGCATGAACAATGAATCTTGGAGCACTGAGAAAATAAAATAAAAGTTAAAGAAAAAACCCACAAAACTTAAAAAAAAAAGAAAGAGTGTAAGTGAAATAGGCCAAAGAATGGTCTCAAGGAAGGAATGCTGACTCTGATTGCAGTTTCTAGTATATGCCCCAAATCTGGGAAATGGGTACTCTATGCTCTGAGCCCCCACTGTGGAAGTAGGGGAGTGCCCTGTGGCAGTTTGGGTGAGGCCTCTGGATGTACCTCACATGTTTTCTAACTGCTTCTCTTGCAGGTGAGGGTGAGATTCGAGGTGAAATCCCCCGTGAAGACGATAGAAGACTTCCTACGGAGGTTCTCACCCAGCCGCCTGACCTCAGGCTGCAGCAGCATCGGGAGCCTGTCCACCAACAAAGCTGCCCACAAGTCAGGGTCCAGCTTTCTGTCCACCCTATCCAATGACAGCACACTGTTCAAGCTGGAGGAAAGGCTAGGCCAGCCAGCCGCGGCCATCGCCAGCAATGGCTATAGCAGCGGGGCTGCAAGCTGGGCCCCAGAGCACACTGCCCAGGAGCAGAAGCTGGAGTTGGAGCAGGAGCAGGAACGGGAGCTGCGCTATGAGGCAGAGAGCCCTGACGAGGCGGCGCTTGTGTATGCCGCCCGGGCCTACAACTGTGCGCTGGTGGACCGGCTGCACGACCAGGTGTCTGTGGAGCTGCCCCATCTGGGGAGGCTCACCTTTGAGCTCCTGCACACACTGGGCTTCGACTCCATCCGCAAGAGGATGTCAGTGGTGATCCGGCATCCACTCACTGATGAGATCAATGTCTACACCAAAGGGGCTGACTCAGTGGTCATGGACCTCCTGCTGCCCTGCTCCTCAGGTATGTAGCTCCCCTCCACTGGGCAACACCCCCAGCTCCAGGTGGAAATCCCAATAAATTAGCCCCTTCCCTCAGTCCCTCAGTTCCTTCCCATGGGTAAGGGACTTTTCATTAAGCCTTTTCTAAAGCAGTGCCCATCAGAGGTTTGCCTCTCTGGATCATCCTTTCCTTCTTTGAGGAGTTTGGACTAGAACTATGCACTGGGGCGTGGGGGATGGAGGGCTTCAGTGCCTGAGCTCACCTTAGAACAGTGGTGTCGGGGGTCACTTGGGGTGAGGCCTAGCATCATTTTAAATTTGGACAATGAAGGATAAGAACTTTTAGACTAGAAGTTCCAGAATGTTCCTTCCTGCTCTGTGATTCCCTGGACCAGGGTGGCTGTGAAGCCAGGTTGGTTTGTAGCCCACTTGTGGAGCTGCCTCAGGCCACAGTGAGAGCCTCAGTGGTGGAGGCTGCTGGCCTCTCACCGCCATCTGTCCCACCTTCGGGCAGAGCAGCTCTATCTCCGTTTCTTTTGTGTACTAGAATTCCATATAATTTCGTTAAAAAAGAGGAATTTGAAAACCACTGGTGTTAATGGAAGTTTATCGAGCAGAAGGCCTTGCTTGAACCTCCTTCTATATACACATGCTTCTGGGCCTTACAATGGCCTAGGTCCTCATTAGTAAACCTGGTCACCCCTCTTCTCTACTTGGAGGCTGAAGCCTTGCACATCTGACCTCTAGGGGAGAGCGCTGGGATGGAGGTGAGGATGCTGCTGGCAGATGGCTCTACTGCCTGACCTCCAGTCTCCCTGTCTGTTGTGTCCTGCAAGCATCTCTAGACACAGCCTGCTGTGAAACCCTATCCATGGGGTATATAGCCTTTCCAGAGCTCTGGGATAGAGCTGGAGAATGCTTTACTTCCCATAGTCCTTTCACCATCATCTCCGTGCCTCAGAACAGGACTCCTCCCTCCCGAGTGCAGCACCACTCCATTGTGGGAAAGTGTCCTGGAGGATCTCTACAGACAAAATCCTTTTCCCATGGCAGAGCTATTGCCTTCCAGTTTGTAAACATGTCTCTGAAAACAATTTGGACAGCTTTTCATGGTGATAACCTACCAGAGGGCAGAATTTGCCTTTCCACCCCAGGGGTTCTATGCTAGAGTGGACATAGAATCCGATTCATAGGCTGATTTTGCATTCCAAGAGCTTGTTTCATTGTGCCATTCTATAGGTTGCCTTTTAGTTTTGTTGATTGTTTCTGTTTTCTTTGCTGTGCAGAAGGGTTTTATTTTAATGTAGTACCAATAGTTTTTTTGTTTTGCTTTGTTTTGGTTTTTTACTTATGTTTCCCTTGTCTCAGGAGACCTATCTAGAAAAATGTTGCTATGGCCAATGTCAGAGAAATTCCTGCCTATGTTCTCTTCTAGGATTTTTATGGTTTCAGGTCTCCATTTAAGTCTTCAATCCATTTTGAGTTTATTTGTGTGTATGGTGTAAGATAGTGGTCCAGTTCATTTTTCTGCATGTGGCTGTCCAATTTTCCCACCATTTATTGGGGGAAAAAAAGACACTGAAGGAAAACACAAACATGTGGAAGCTAAACAACATGATACTAAGCAACCAAAGAAGAAGTCAGAAAGTACATGAAAACAAATGAAAATAAATATACAGTGATCCAAAACCTATGGGATGCAGCAAAGTTGACCATAAGAGGAAAATATATAGCAAAGCAGGCCTACCTCAAAAAATAAGAAAAAGCTCAAATAAACAATCTAACTTTAAATCTAAAGGAATAAGTAAAAGAAGAACAAACAAAGACCAAGAGAAGTAGAAGGAGGGAAATCACAAAGACGACAGCAAAAATAAATGACATATAGGGGCGCCTGGGTGTCTCAGTGGGTTAAAGCCTCTGCTTTCAGCTCAGGTCATGATCTCAGGGTCCTGGGATTGAGCCCTGCATCAGGCTTTCTGCTGGGTGGAGAGCCTGCTTACCCCTCTCTCTCTGCCTGCCTCTCTGCCTACTTGTGATCTGCCTCTCTGTCAAATAAATAAATAAAATCTTTTTTAAAAAATGACATATAGACTAAAAAAAGTGGAAAAAATATTTGAAAACAAAGAGCTGGTTCTTTTGAAAAAGATTTCAAAAAGAAATAGAAAATCTGAACAGACTAATAGTGGCAAAATTGAATTGGTAATCAAAAAACTACCGAAAAATAAAGATCCAGGACCAGATGGATTCATAGGTGAAATCTGCCTAACCTTTAAAGAAGAGTTAATACCTATTGTCCTCAAACTGTTCTTAAAAAAGAGAAGATGAAGGAAAGCTTCCAAATACATTTTATAAGCCTCTTTTATTCTGAAATCTGATTTTGTATCCACCAAAAGAAAAACAGCTATGGCAATTATCTGAGCAGATTTAATTCTGCTGTAAAAAAAATCATCTTTGTCTTATTCCACAGCCTTTCATGAAAGACAATTTAATGGGCCACTGTATTTCATATTTTATCACATACGGCAGGCCATGTGTAAGGTAAGAGGCCTGGAGTAGCGCAAGCAAACAAGGGTAGGCCGGTAGGACAGGGTAGTAATTAGGACCCACCATACAGAGAGGGTCAGAGACCCTACTGAGCTGTGCAAGGGACATAAGAGCAACCAAGAAGGCTGCAGTAGTCGCCATGATTGTACTTTGCTGGCACATCACTGTTTTAAATGAAGCAGCAGCCTCAAATTTCTAGACAAAGTGCAAACCAGCAACTCCTACCACACATAGTCAACTTCAAAGTCAGGGTTGGGGGTTGTTGCTGGGAGACTCTATGCAGGCTGGGCAGCCTCATAGCCCCCTCCACCTAATCCTGCAGCCCCAGTGTAGCTTTGATGTTGTGCTCACCTCCTCTGCTACTGTCCATCTGCTGCAGGTCTCTAGAAGGAAATTATTACCCATATCTAGAGAACTGTAGCTGAGAAGAAGCAAAGCCTTCCATCTTTTCCATCCACCATGAAGGAGACACTTAGAAGAATGACATTGCTATAGTTACACATTGCCCAAACCATGACATTGAAAGGGACAAATCAAAAATAAACAGTTTGTGTAGCTCTCCATCTTCCTCTGGGAAATTCTAAGCAGTGTGCATGACAGATAGGTTGGGACAGGGAAGAGCTACATGTAGACATCCAGTAACTTGAGACTCAGGAGGTTCAAGACCCCACTAGATTCTCAAGAGAGGAGCTGTCACCTTGGGGGGGTTACTTTGAAGTTATCCACTAGTGACACCTTGGCACTATGTATCAATCATTCAACTTTTACTTTGTGGGGTGGTTGGGTGTGTGGAGGAGCAGACTTGCTGAGCACTTACCAGAGCCATTATGGCCGAGCTACTGTGCCTGTGTGTTGGCAGTAAAGTGAGGCAGGCACACAAGTATTATCCTCTGGATTACTTCAGATCTTTTAAGATCTTTTTTCAAAGAGATTTAACACTTTTACCAAAAAAAGTCATGAGGAGACTATGCTGATGGTGGATGTGACTGTGTTAGAGCGTGTTGTATTCTAAGGACAAGATTGTGTCTTGGAACTTGTGTGGGATCAGGTAGAAAGCAGGGACTCCACCCCACCCCAGTACCTTTGTTCAAATCCCAGGTCTACACTTAAGGGCTAGAATGACCCTGGATAAGTCACTTATCTTCTTTGCCTCTGTTTTCCCTCTGCACAAAGGAAATTAGGACGCTGACCTCATAGGAAGCCCCTGTCCAAGCCCCTAGCACAGTGTCTGGTCTGATGTTAAGTATAGAGTATAAGCTTAGGTCTCTTTCCTTTCTCTCTGGCTCCTTCCCCTCGAGATTCATCTGCTTGAGGTTTGGTCCAGTGGCCACGTGGTGTGCTGTTTAAGACACAGACATCCAGACTGCTCCACCTCCCTCCAAGAGCGAGGACAGAAGGTAGCCCACCCCCGACCATGGGACTCACACACAGCTGCTGTTCAGTAAATCAGTAAATGCATGCATGAACAAGGAAGGGAATTCACCTTCTTATTTTACCATCTGGCTAAGATGAAACTCCCTATAAGAGAAATAAATTTGACTCAAGTATAGAAGACATGGAAATACCACTTTGAGCATTTAAGACCACATGTCAAAATCATGAGTAAGAGTGGACATTTTCCTCTGAGGTCCTGAGCATTGTCAGCCATGCTCTGGTAGGGACTCCGCAGTCCATTTGCACTGCGAAGCCACAGCTGGAGTAGGGTTCCTTTCAGTCCTGCTGCATCTTGAGGTCAGTGATATGGGAGTCATCTTTACAGACTGACAGCAGTTGTTACTGTTTGACACTGTACATACCCCCTCCAATCCCTCCCCACCCAGCACCCAGATGTGGCTGCAGGGACCTTCTCCATGGGCCCCTCAGGCAGCCACCACCCACCAGAAGGCGTTAGGTAGCATTGGTTCCACTACCACCCGTGATGTTGCTCACGACCCGAGTAGCTGTGTCGCAGACTCAGAAATCTTCCTACTACATAGATAGAAAAGCCATATGGGTTGCCTGTAGAATATCAGAAAGAAGAGGCTCTATTGCATGAGTATCACTTAAAATGCAATGTGAGTAATGCCTGGGTGGCTCAGTTGGTTAAGCAGCTGCCTTCAGCTCAGGTCATGATCTCAGGGTCCTGGGATCGAGTCCCACATCAGGCTCCTTGCTCAGCAGGGAGCCTGCTTCACCCTCTGTCTCTGCCTGCCTCTGTGCCTGCTTGTGTTCTCTCTCTCTCTCTAATAAATAAAAATAAAATATTTAAAATAAAATAAAATGTGAATGTTAGAATGCTTGTAGTCTGAGATGGATGCAGGAGAGCCAGGCTGACCACATAACTCTGGGAGTCCATGGGTTTGCTTTCTAGGATATTGCCCTATACACTCTTTGTAGGTGTAGACTCTTTGTACTCCTCTTCGTAGTAGACTGTGCAGTCACTGGTGCAGTGAGAATCTACAAAGGAGAGGTCACTTAAGAATCAGAAGCAAGATCTTGCCTCAAATGGCAGAGAATGCTGTCTGGAAGTCTGGAGGAGTGAGGGGATGAGGCAGAGCAGTCACTGCTTCTCTCCCTAAAGGGCTGAGTGGGCTCTGTCGCAGGCTCTGCTGTGGGTGGCCCCCTACAGAGTAGCTCCCATGGCTGCCTGTGGGATCGCACACTCATCCAGGGCACCCAGTGTGCTGAGCTGCCTGGCCTGCTTCCTCTAGCTCATCAGGTATGTTTTGACCTGAGTGTTCAGTCTCAGCCCCTGCATGCTGCTGCTTTGCTTGAGTGCAGTCTTCCCTTCCCCTCTCTGAAAATCCGAAGCAAAATAAGTACTGTTTTATTATTATTCTAATTCCAAAGCCCCTTAGAAATACACATCTTGGCTTAAATAATAGACAGTGTCTGGAATATTGTTATTATCCCCTTTTGAGATATGTTACCACAGTATCAGGAGTAAAATGGTAATCAAAATTAAGATTTCACCTTTTGGGTGTCATCTTTACAGGAAATTTTAAATTCCCAATGCAAAGCAATCTAGGGCAGTGTTTCCCCTCTCTTTTTTTCATTATTGCTCCCTTAAGGAGCCTTTTTAGACATTTTTTAATCTCCCCGTGACATTTAAATGCCACAGATATGCTGTATATTTGTTTATGTGCTGTATATATATCTGTGCCTAAGAATGTTTTAAGTATATAACTAAAATTATTTCTGGGCTTTTTTTGCCTCAGAACCAATGTTTTTGGCCCTCGGGGGTGCTATCTTCTCTGTGGAGAACACATGTCTAAGAGGTGAAAGTGTTTCTCCCAGGTCTAGTTTGCCCAGGACCTGACTCAGATAGTAGAGAGCCTGTCTCAGACCAGGGGTCTCACCGCTGGTAAGTAGAGTTGCCAGATTTAGCAAACAAAATATATTGAATCTGGAGTAAAATTTGAATTTCAGATAAAAAACATAATATTTTTAGTAAAAGCATGTCTTAATGTGATACTTGCACATCTTATATCTATCTGGAAATACTACTGGTGTTCTAGGGATAGAAACTGCACTTTTTATTAAAGTACAATTTTTCACAAACTGCAAGAGTGCATACCTTTGTTTTTATTCACCTTCTGGGCCAAAGGACACCAGATCACTCCTAATAAAGCTTTGTGTAGAGACTCCTGGGTGTCTCAGTCAGTTAAGTGTCTGCCTTTGGCTTAGGTAATGATCCCTGGGTCCTATGATCAAGTCGATCAAGTCCCGTGTCAGGCTTCTTGCTCAGCAGGGATCCTGCCACTCCCCCTGCTTGTGCTTTCTCTCTTCTCTCTCTGACAAATAAATAAAATAAATAAAATCTCTAATAATGCTATGTTTACATGAGCTTCTCATTTCAACAAAGGTCATTAGTAACAGTCAGAAATATGATGTGGTTCTTTTTAAAATAACAGCTTTAATGTTAAATTTTATGTGAAACATGTATACTATTTACAAGTGATAACATAGACCTGGGATGAATCTAGTGGTGTGGAGGCTCCACTCGTGTCTCTTATTGGAGGTTGTGGGAGTAAATCACAGGGGAAGAATGCTCTTGTGACATTCCTGCTTAATGCATTGCAACAAAACGCAATTCCAAATGCAGCCAGCTAGAGCACTCCCCCTGAGATCCAGTCATCATACTTTGATCATGCACAAACCAAAGTGCGTTATGCCTTTCCACTCATAATTGGCAACCCACAAAAATGGTAGACTTGGGAAAGTATGTGTCACCTTGTCATGGATGCCACAGTCGGGTGAGGCTTCGAGTTAGCACTTCTGAAATTTGCTAATTAAGCAATAAGTCTGCTGAGCTGTGTCTACTGCAAACAGAAAAGGGCAGGTGTTTGGAGAACTCTTA
>CM053609.1:18260836-18305545 GCA_028646535.1 Procyon lotor | reverse complement strand
GCCAGAGGAAGGCATCAAAAGAAAATCCGAAGCAAGACTCAGAATTACCTCAACCTGTATGCCGTGGAAGGCCTGCGCACCTTGTGCATCGCCAAGAGGGTGAGTGGGGACCACCATCACGGTAGCACAGGTGCTGACCGCCGTGCCCACGGTGCTCGGCGCCTGCGCGACACTCACCAGTGTGTCTCACGTAGGTCCTGAGTGAAGAAGAGTATGCCTGTTGGTTGCAAAGCCACTTAGAAGCAGAATCTTCCCTGGACAACCGCGAGGAGCTGCTTTTCCAGTCTGCCATCCGCCTGGAAACGAATTTGCATCTGTTAGGTAATTATGCACATGGGCACGGTTGCACCAAGCGGTATGGAATTTGCAGAGACAGCCTGGATGAGGTGGTGACATGGCTCTAGTCACTGGCAGCTCTGCACCTGCCGGGCGTGGTTCAGGAATTGCCTGGCCTGATGCTTGCATGGCCCCCAGACCCAGACATCCCTGATTGAACATTCACACCATGGCCTATCTCTGTGATATTCCATGGGCTGTCCCACCAGGCACCCAGTGACACCCGACTTGCCTCCTCCTAAACTCTGCTTTCTCACCAAAAATAGAGACAAGGACTCCCTCCACCTCCTACCTCTGACACAAAAAGAAACTGTTGGACTCCAGAAATGGCTGCACTTTACATCTTATGAATGTTTCATCGATTCAACTTGGATGAAAAGAAAATGAGCTCATTTTTACTAAAATGTGCTCATATTTGCTACTGTGTTTGTATTAGCATTTATAAGAATATTTCCTTATTTAAAATATTTAATATTAAGTTTGTATTACATTAGCTGAGTCTTTGTACATGTGCTCTCTGTGACCACACCAGGAATGGATTGTGATCATGCTGTGTACATGCACAGCCCATCCCGTGGTTCCAATAGTCAGATGTTATACTTCAGACATAGAGAAACTGGAGTTCATCCCTCTTTGTTTAATACAGAAAGGCTGTGTAATTCATTTGGTCTTGTTCCTTGGGTAAAGGGGTTGGGCTACCTATATATCTTTATATGCATATCTAGTATAATAATATGTTTCATAGCATAACAGACACACTTTATATAATATTCTTCTTTGCCTGTGGTGTCTTATAGGAGGGCATGCACTGCTTAAAAAAGCCCCAAAATCTAGATGTCCAGAGACCTCATGAGCAGTATTCCTGGGGGGTGATTAAATGAAACACTTGGAAGACAGCTGTGCTTTTTCTAGCCTGCCAGGTTTTGATTTACTGCTCTAGGACTGTTCACATCTAGAACATGCTTCTCCAGAAGACACTGTTGATCAGACCCGTGGGATAGGCAGGGGTTCCTGCTGGTCCTCCTGGCCCATGGGCAGGTTGTGCCTGTCTTACTTCTCTGTCCCTTCACTGCAGGGCACTCTCCCTGGAGATCTCTGACTCTTGAATGGAGTAAAATTTGCTTCCCAGTCCCTTCTTCCAGGGGGTGCTGGTCCCACCCTGTGGAGCAAGGCTGATGGGATCTTCCCTTTTCCAGAGGGTGAGATCTTAACTGTTTGAGGATTTGGCTGTAAGGCCCCATGCTGTCCACCTATATTTTTAGGCATCCCTACCTTTCCTTCTTTCAGAGTCTACAAGCCTTGGCTTGGTTGTCTTTCCAGTTCTGGCCCTGTCCCTTACTGACCATGAGACCTTGGGCAAGTGACTCTGTTTTTTTGGCATCTCAGTCTCCTTGTCTGCTGGCTAATAATCCTGCAGGGATGAACAGAGAGGGTGCCAAGTGAAGCACTGAATGAGGTCCAAGCACAAGGTCCAGTACTCAACAGCACATGATAATGAGTCTGAGGTTACTGCCTTCACATCTGTTTACAGCCTGGCTGGCCTCTTCTGTACAGACTCCTTCTGGTTGTTGGGCATTCATCACCTCCCTGCTGTATCTCTGTTAACATGTCCTGAATTTTTGACAGCCCTAGAACACCCTAAGTTCATACTGAACTTGAGATCAACTCACCTTCCTAGATCTTTTTGAGGGGAATTATGTTCTAGCTTGGATTCTGTTATTTTTGCTTGGACAACTATGTAAGCATCTAAAAGTAATGTTTTTTACTCATTCCTGTTCCAGTTTTTTTCTGTTGGGGCTGGGGTAGTAGAGTTTTTCAGAATCTTGATTCAGCCACATTCTGCTGTCATCCTGAGTGGATGTTTATCTCTAGGGGTGTGTCAGATGGCTCTGAGGTGAGTCAGTGAAGGAACTACTGGAGTGCCCATAGTGGGCACCCTCAGTGTGCTGGAGTCTGGTCATACCTGCTGGTGAGAGCCTTTTTACACATTTTCAGAAGTTTTGCTATCACCATTTGCTGTTTTGCATAATTTTCAGAAATTTTGCATAACTTCTTGATGCTGTTGGTAGCTTGACATCAGCCAAGGTGGGTGTATTTGCACCACAGAAAGGGAAAGTGCAACAAATCAGCTTCCCTTCTGTTAGTTGGTTGGTAAACACTTAGCATCTCGTGCAACCTGGGCTATTTATATTTATGGTTCAGGTGATGAAGCCTGAGCTGGAGAATAGGAGAGCCCCCACCTTAGTGTTCACCACAGCTTTATCCAAAGGCACTGTGTTCCAATTCCTCAGATTCATTGTTAAGAAATGTAAAGTAGGGGTGCCTGGTGGTTCAGAGGGTTAAAGCCTCTGCCTTCAGCTCAGGTCATGATCTCAGGGTCCTGGGATCAAGCCATGCATCACATCGGGCTCTCTTCTCAGCAGGGAGCTTGCTTCCCCCTCGCTCTCTGTCTGCCTCTCTGACTACTTGTGATCTCTCTCTGTCAAATAAATAAATAAATAAAATCTTGTTTAAAAAAGAAATTTAAAGTAAGCTGTTTATATTTTTAATAAGCCCACAGCCAAATACTGCTTCTAAATCTTTTCATTTAGGTTCTTATATTAAATAACATCAGAAAACTACAAAAGAAGGGTCACCATTTATACTGTGTGCTTGAAGTTTTCTTTTCCATACTTTTCCATACAGCCTTAATTCAAAGGACAACATTCTGTTCACTTTCCCCAGTATTCCTGTTTGTTTTTCCAGATCTCATCTGAAACTCCCCTCCCATGAAAGACCACCTGACATTTGATAACAGTGAAGCATAGTGGCACTAGCTTGAACCCTACTACCTACCCTGTTATAACACTCAAAATGCCAGGTTTTCCCAAGGCTCAGGCTGTAGAGAGGTGGCATTTACTCTTAGGTTGCATAGATTCTATTGCTAATAAGCGACCTTAGAAAGCTGAAGAGACACCACTGTGCTTCCAGATAATTTTTTAAAGGACTGTTCCCTGAGATTCAGTCTTTATCCTCAGCCATATTTCATGCTGGGATAGACATACTTTACATAATTTTTTTTTAGTTCAATAACATTCTACATTTGATTCAAAGCTGCACATAGAGGTTAGGATCAGCCCAGCAACCCAGTCAGGGCCCATTACTTTGGCCAGTTAGCTCCTGAAATGAAGATGCTTTATTTTCAAGGTTTTCCCTGAAGGACTGAATTTATCTCTGAGTCCATCCCTGCTTTTTTCCTCAGAGGACATTTATCAAGCAGCTCTGGCTGAGCAGCCAATATGCAAAGGTGGGGAGTTACAAGTCCCCCAGGTAGAAAGTTGCTGTCTAGTGTGGGGTGGGTAACTGGCTGAATTACACACAAGGCTCTGTTCCATAGTGGAAATTCTCCTAGTTCTCCTAGGTCAGAGGTTTGGAGCATGAGAAATACCATGCATGGAATACTATAGCCCTTGCCTGCTAACTAATCTCTCTTACCTTTGCTTCCCACATCTATATGGTGGGGTAATTGTAGTACTCACATGTTAGGGATGCTGCAGAAACTTCTGCCTGGCAATTAATAATTCATCAAGGTTAGCAGTTATGATTACTCCATAACCATTGTTGTTATTAAGTATGAACAAGATATTTCTTTAAAGAGAGAGAGAGAGAAAGAGAGAGAGCATACACAGGGGGAGGGGCAAATGGAGAGACAAACTCTAACACAGCTCCGTGCTGAGCACAGGGCCCCGACTGGGGGCTTGATCTCACGACCCTGAGATCATGACCTGAGCCAAAACCAAGAGTTGGATACTTAACTGACTGCGCCACCCAGATGCTCCTGAACAAGACATTTTGAATAGATGGAGGCAGACATGATCATCCCTCCCCCTTTCCCTGGATATCAGGGAACGTGCCACAGCATAAGTGATACTTAGGATCCTGTAGTAGATGTCAGCTCTGTTGGATGGTGAAAATAGGGAGCCAGAGACCTAAAGCACACTCTTTCTCCCCATGCTAGAGCCAGTGGTCTGGAGGAAGGGAGAAGGGCCAAGACCAGATGGACTTCCAGTGCCTGGGTTGTCAGAAATATGCCCACAATGAACATGGAGCATAACATAGTTTTATTCCTAAGCAGACTTTGAGACCTACACCCCTGCCTCATCCTTTTCATGGGAACTCTGTGATTCCAAGTGGAGGGCAGCTTGGGTGCAATATCTCCTCTTCCTTTTCTGGACCCTTCCCAAGTTCCCATTTAGCCTTCTGGTGCATTCAAATAAGAGGTAGGCCCAGGTGCAACATACTGCACAGGCTGCATGAGAGGGAAGAGAGAAGACTGCCACTTACCCCTGAGGGGGCTTCTGGAGAGCAAGTGGTGCTTTGTTACCTGAGCTCAAGGCTCATTCAAAAGGTGTGTGATTAAAAACACACACACACACACACACACACACACACACACACACACACACACACGTGTGTGATTTGTGAAATTGCAGTATAGGATATATTTAAGAAATACATGCTTTTTGTACATGTATTATACTTTGCACCTGCCAACTCATCTGTTCCAGGAGGAGAAAGGAAAGTGGTTATCTATTTTAGTCATTTCAGGCCGTCATAGCAAAATACCACAGACTGGGCAGCTTAAACAGCAGAAATCGATTTCTCACAGTTATGGAGGCTGGAAGTCCTATATCAAAGTGCTGGCCAGTTTGGTTCATTAAAAGGCTCTCTTCCTGGCTTGCGGATGGCTGTCTTCCTTCTATATCCTTGAACGGTGGACGGAGAGTACTTATGTCCTTTGCTATAAGGGCATTACACCTCATTTATGAGTATTCCACCTTCCCCCCTAATGCCATCACAGTGAGGGTTAGGGCTTCAACCTATGAATTATGGGGGTAAGGGGACACATTCAGCCCATATCAGCCTCTCAGCACAGGGAACAGTGTAACATAAAAGAGAAGGTTGGGACCAGTGAGGTGTCCTCAGTCAATGCTTTACTTCTAGAGGGAAGATAGAGACCATCTCATTAAGATGGCTATAGGAAAAAACTGAGGGTGACCTGGAGAGCACCTTTCTGCACTGAGTAGAAAATTTGTCCCGATGTACAGAAGACTGTGTAGGGAAATCCTATAATAATCCTTCTGCTTATTAATCATGTTTGTGGAAAAAGTACATTCTGGATAATACTGCTTTCAAGAAATAATGGGCTTGTGTGGTCTGTTTAAACAGCTCAAAGTAAGCACTGCTGAGAGCCTAGATTGCGGGTGTCATTCAGAAGCTTTGTATGGGATAGATAATTTTTAAAACTTTTTCATCCGTCAAAATATAGTCATTCCCACCATCTTCCCACAAGCATTGTTTCCAAGTTATCTGTTACATTAAAAATTAGCCACCTGTTAGGAAGCACTGGAAGTGCTTTTTTGTACAGAGAATTATGTTCAGTGCCTCACAGTTATTCTGACTCATTCTTGACTGTGTGTGTGAATCGAGGGAGCTACTGAAAGTGTTCACAAGGGTCAGGAAATGATGAGTCATCATCCACATGAGACAGGCATCAAGCAGGTCCCAGTCTATGGGGTCATGCTAGCATCTTTGGTATGTTGGCAATGGCATCCATGCCCATCAGGGTCTGAGGGCATATGTGAAGGGGGCTCACCTACACTTGCACATTTGACCAGGTGCCACTGGGATTGAAGATCGGCTGCAAGATGGAGTCCCAGAAACCATTGCTAAATTGCGTCAAGCAGGCCTGCAGATTTGGGTTCTCACTGGTGACAAACAAGAAACAGCCATTAACATTGCATATGCCTGCAAACTGCTGGACCATGATGAGGAAGTCATCACCCTGAATGCTGAATCCCAGGTATGTAGATTTCCAGGAGGCCATGCTCTGCCTGGGGCAGCTTCATACCCATTTAGTCTCATAGCAACAGGAATGCCTTCCATTTCTTTGTCTTCTACCTCTGTGTTTACATAGGTGTAGGGTTTCTTATTATTTTTTTTAAAGGTTTTACTTATTTGACAGAGAGACACAGCAAGAGCAGGAACACAAGTAGGGGGAGTTGGAGAGGGAGAAATAGGCTTCCCGCCAAGCAGGGAGCCCAATGCGGGGCTCTATCCCAGGACCCTGGGATCATGACCTGAGCCAAAGGCAGAAGCTTAACGACTGAGCCACCTAGGTGCCCCTGTGTAGGGTTTCTTTCATGTTTTTTTGCCATTGCCTGGAAGGATGTGGGATTTGATGGGATTTCTTAATTTCCAAGGGATGCATCGCTGGACTTTATTAACGCAAAGTACAACCTGATTTTCCCTGACATATTCATGTCAACAGTATTGGAGAATTGTTTCATGAGGTCACACAGGTCAGCAAACCATTCCGTTCAGCATTGATATACTCAGGATGGGATGGGTTGTCTTGGAGATGCTCCACTGGGCACCTAGAGTTTCCATCCAGTCACATTTATCTATTTAATCTCCAAGTATGTAGGGAGTATCTCCTTCTCATAAACCTGACCTGGGCTCTGATTCCTTGAGTGACCTCCCACTTGAAACATCTTTTTGAACTGTATGATGAGGTCTGTCTGATTCATCAACTTTTTCTCTTGTGGATTATCATTTAGCTGTTACATTTAAGATGTGTCTAGCCACAAAGATTACTCCTATATATTCTTCCAAAAGTTTTGTAGTTTCTTATTGTACCTTTAGACATATTCCATTTTGTGTGGAATTTTGTATAGGGTTCAAGTCAAACTTCATTCTTCTGCATGTAACTGACTAATCCAGCACAGTTGGTGAAAAGTTTTTTTTCCCACAATATCATCTTTACACCTTTGTTGAAATATCCAACTTTTTTATCAACATGGATGGGACTGGAAGAGATTATGTGGAGTGAAATAAGTCAAGCAGAGAGAACCAATTACCTTATGGTCTCACTTACGTGCTGAGTATAAAGAATAACATGGAGGGCATTGTGAGAAGGAAGGGAAAGGTGAATAGGAGGGAAACCAGAGGGGGAGATGAACCATGAGAGACTGTGGACTCTGAGCAACAAACTGAGGGTTTGGGGGGGCGGAGGGGGCAGGGCGAGCCTGGTGGTGGGTATTGAGGAGGGCACGTATTGCATAGAGCACTGGGTGTGGTGCATGAACAATAAATCTTGTAACACTGAAAAAATAAAATAAACATTTTTGGGGAAAAGAAAAAAAAAAGAAAATCAAGGTGGTCATGTTTTTTAGGGTCTATTTCTGGACATTCTGTTATGTTGCACTGACCTGTGTGTCTTTCCCTTCACCAGAATCATGCTGCCCTGTGGAGTTTCTTTAAAAGTCTTTTAATATTGGGAGTTTTTTTTTTTTCCTGATTATTCTTTCTGTTCTCAGTTCCTCCTTTCCCTTTCCTGCCTTCCTTTGGGTTACTTAAAGCATTTTTTAGTATTCCATTTTAAAGTGTCTCATTCCTAAGATAACATCACTTTACTTGGGTTTTTAGCTTCTTTTTTTTTTAGAGATTACAATATGCATACTTAGGTCATCAGTACAATCAGTATTTTTCTACTTCAAGTAGAATAAAGTCTTGTCTCTCCATGCGTCCCCTTACCCCTTTACTTGGTAAGCATCTTCTATATGAAAGCTACAGAGATTGAAATCCTTGTCAGATAATAATTTTTTGCTTTCAACCAAAAAGCATACTTTAAAGAAGTCAAAAGGAAACGAATAGCCCATTTTATTTTTGTGAATATTGACAATTTCTGTCACACTTCTTTCATCCCTGGTATTAAAAGCATCCTTGTGGCATTTTTTTCCTCTTGTCTGAAAAACTTCCTTCAGCAATTCCTTTAGAGTAGGTCTACTGCCAACAGATTGTCTTACTCTTCTTCATCAGAGAAAGCCTTTATTTCACCATGGTTTCTAGGTGAAATCAACAGGCATCCAAATCATTGTTACCCTATAGCTAATGCATCATCTTTATCTGGATGTTATGATTTTTTTTTTTTTTTTGCCTTTAGTTTAAGCAGTTTGATTATGGTGTGTTTGGGCACAGATTTTTTTTAGATTTATGATACTCTTGGGGTTTGCTGAGTTGCTTTAATCTGGGGGGTTATGTCTTTCACTAAATTTGGCAGGTTTTTAGCCATTATTTATATCTTTAGACACTTTTTCTGTACTGCAGTTGTTCTTCTTCTAGAAGACTGATGACATGAACATCAGGTCCTCTGGTTTGTCTTGAGGCTCTCTGAGGCTCTCTCTTCATTTTTTCAATATTTCTTTCTTTCTTGGTCGAATGGGTTGATTTCTGTTGACCTTTGAGTTCACTGACTTTTTCTTCTGTTATCTCCTTTCTGCTGTTGGGCCATTTAGTGATGTTTAAAAAAAAAAAAAAAACAAAAAAAAACTTTATATATACAATGGTTTTAAATTTACAGAAAAATTGCAAAGATAGTAATTGAGAGTTCCCATATAATCTACACCAAAATTTTCCCATTATTAACTTCTTTACAGTAATCAATGAACCAATATTGACATATTATTACTTACTAAAATCTATACTTGGGGTGCCTGAGGCATCAAAGTTAAGCTTCCAACTCTTGATTTTGGCTCAGGTCATGAACTTAGGGTTGTGGATGTAGCCGCACATTGGGCTCTGTGCTGGGTATGGAGCCTGCTTGAGATTCTCTCTCTCCCTCTGGCCTCCCCCACCTCTAAATAATAATAACAATAATAAATAAAATAAAATCTATGCTATATTCAGATTGTATTAATTTTTACCTAATGGCCTTTTTGCATTCCAGGATCTCATACAGAATATCACATTACATTTAATTGTCATGTTTCCTTTGATTCTTTTTGGCTGTAACAATTTCTTAAATTTTCTGCTTTTGATGACTTGACAGTACTGATCAGTTATTTTGAAGAATGCCCTTATATGGGGACTTATCTGGTATTTGTCTCTTGACTAGAACAGAGTTAATGAGTTTGGAGGAAGAACTCCATAGACCTAAAATACCATTTTCATCATTTTATCACACCATATTAAGGGTACATTCTATCAATATCACTTATCACTGTTGATCTTATGTTTGTCAGTTTTCTCTAGTATAAGCCAATTATTTTTACCCCTTTCCATATTGTACGCTTTGGAAGGAAGTGCCTATGCACAGTTCACACTCAGAGTGTGGAGTTCTATTCCCCCTCCTTGAGGATGGAGTATCTACATAAAATATTTAGAATCCAATGAGCTTCTTATTTTGGTTAAGGTGTTTTGTTTTTTGTTTTTCGGGTTTTTTGGGGGGGTTCTAAAATTTCTGTTGGTTCTTCTTTATATTTTGTTTTTTTCATGAGACTTTCTTTCTATTCATTTCTAGAATGTCCACTTTTATTAGAGCATTTTTATAATAGCTGTTTCAGATTCTTTCTCAAATAATTCTGGTATCTGTGTCATCTTGCTTTGGCCTCTGTTGACTGTCTTTTTTCACGTGCATTGAGAATTTCCTGCTTCTTTGTATGCTGATGAATTTTGAGTTGCATTGTAGGCATTTTGAATGAAACTGGTTATTTTAAAATTCTCTGGAGAATGTGGATATATTTAAGGCAGGTAATCAGCCCTTTTAGATTCAGGCTGCAAGCTCTCAACAGCCTCTGGATGGTGGTTTCGATGTCAGTTTTGTGTAGCCTTTGCCAAGCTGTTAGACTCTGTCTCACATTTTTGCCAGCCCTTAATAAAAATTGGGAACTTGGGTGGCAGTCTATTCCAAGTTCAGTTCTCCAAAGTCTTTGTTATACCAAAAAGGATTATGTCCTTTTTTTTTTTTTTGGAAGTTAAAGTATTTATTGATGTGTTTCAACTGTACATTCTCCACAAATCAGATTAAGGAGTTTGTAGGTGAAGTTTATCTGTGCATAGTGGGAAGACACATGAATAAGGTGAAGGGGAGGACAAAGGAAAAAAGGAAAAAGAAAAAAAAAACAAAACACAAAAATGGTCACAGGGAAATAGAAAAAAAATACACCACCACACGTTACCAGAACCTCCAGTTTGTGGGTGAGTTCAGGAATTAATAAACCATGCTATGGGGTCAGCTGGCCAAGCTTTTCCCTCTTCACTTTTTCCAGTACTTTCTGGTTCTCCGGGACTCCCCTTCCCAGTCCTCTGGCCAGAAAGCTGGGGTTTGAGTTATGTTGCTCTATTGGGTGGAGGCACCAACACCTCCATCTAAGGCCAAGTGCCAAGTGGTGGTAGGACAGAGAGAAAAAGGCAGAAGTTATCTTGTCCCCACAGGACTACACCTTGTTTGATAGACTCTTCGGCAGCAGATCATCCTACTGCCACAATAGCAAAATTGCCTGGGGCTGGGTTCGAGAGAATAGAGAAGAAGATAAATAAAAATGGTATTTCCTCTATCTTCTCTGTGCATTGGAGTTCTCTTTGATAGGGTGTGGGGGGGTGCTTCTCCTGGAGCTCTCTGTCCCTGCCTTGGCTCCCACTTCTAGGTTCTGCGATGCTTGGATACAGACCAGGCACTACCAGAGGGAAAATGGAAAACTCACCCACCTTTCCAGTGTACTTAGAATGGTGGTCTTCCTCCCCAATGCAACAGTTACTATTTATTTTCAAAGTCCTTAAACAGTTGCCCTATAAATTCTATTTGGCTGCCAGAGCTGCCTTCAGTGGGAGAGCCAGGGTGGATGTACTCACTCCATTTTACTTAGCAGTGCTTGGTGCTAGCACGAGGGAACTCAGGGTGTTTGTAGAATGGGATTTCACATCCTCTTTCAGCCCCACCTCAGTTACTACCACTCCCAAGCCCACCCCAGAAGCAAATCTCTCCCTCTTCTTATCCTGTAATGCTTTTGCACATCCTAGTCTGTGATTTCCTGTGATCATGTGTATGATCATTTGTTCAAGGGCCAATTTGTTCAACAGCCAATAACTGTGTCTTCTCAGTCTTTCTTTTTCTTGTCTCACTTTTCTAAATATAAAAGGTCCTCAATAAGCACATACTGAACACAACTGGATTTCTAGGGTGTGTTGCAGGAAATTGGTTGTTTACCCAGTGGGCTTACTGTCCACAGAAGTCCAAGAACTATTTGCCTTCCCTGGAGTGTGTTTATTCCTGGAAATTGTCATCTCTCTTATGTCCCCTGACCCCTTGGCCTTCCCAATAAGTTTTCCTATTCTTTCTGGAACTCAGGTACAGTTTTGGAAGGGCACTGCCAATAAAAGCCTCAGTAATCATGCTTTTTAAAAAAAAATTATTTCCCTGGTCAGTTGGAGATCTTAGGGAAACACTGATAATTACACTTCTTATAGAGGATAATCATCATAAAGACTTTTAAAAGGCTTTGTACCACAGCAAGAATGGCTGAGTAAAGGCCTCAGAGAAGCATGGAGAAGTGCATGTAAGACTCCCTCAGCCTAATCAGCCAGCAGTTTAGCCACAGTACAGTTGGTTTTTGTGAAATGAAGATGTTCTCGTCTAACCTCCACACAGTGTAATGGGCAACGAAGTGGAGTCTTATCAAAACCCTAGACAAGCTCATCCTCTTCATGTAGGGAGTCATCATCCTCAATAAACTTCCTTCTGGGCAGAGCCTGCAGCCAGGTCCCCTTGAGATTATTAGACTGTCAGTGTTGAGGAAGGTAACCTATTATGTGGTACAGTTGAGTAAATGGAGCTTCCTCTCATGTCCATTTCAGGAGGCCTGTGCAGCCCTGCTAGACCAGTGCCTACACTATGTGCAGTCCAGGAGCCCCCGCAGCGCCCCTGAGAAGACTGCAGGCAACGTGAGCGTGGGGTTCTCCCCTCTCTGCCCGCCTTCCACGTCCACCACCTCTGGCCCTAGCCCAAGCCTCGTGATCGATGGGAGAAGTCTGGCCTACGCCCTTGAGAAAAACCTGGAGGACAAATTTCTCTTTCTCGCTAAGCAGTGCCAATCAGTCCTTTGCTGTCGCTCAACACCTCTGCAGAAGAGTATGGTGGTAAAACTGGTCAGAAGCAAGCTCAAGGCCATGACCCTGGCCATAGGCAAGTATCCAGGCCAGCCAGGCCAAGCCCTATGTTAATGAGTAGCCCCCATCTTATGCAGCTGCTTCCCGCGGATGCATCGTGGACTTTCCACCCCTTCTATGCTATACTGTAATATGGGAAAACACCTCCTTTCTCTTTTTTCTGTTAATAAAGTCACACCCAGTGCAAGAAAATAAGCAGCCTGTTTGAAATATAAAATATGGACTTGAAAACTGTAAAACTGTAAAATGTGGTACAACAGTTATATATATATATATCGGTATATAGTTATAAAATGGAGGTTTAAGAAGACAAAACTTATACTGTTTCTTGAGAGATAGGAGACTAGACATCTGCTGTCCCAGGCAGCCTTTGCCACAGCAAAGCCCTGCACATTAAGTATTATTTCAGAACACCTTAAAAAGAAGGCCCTTGGCAGATGCTTCTGGTTACCATGAGCCAAATGGAGTACGAGACTCCATAATACATCAAGAACCCAGAGACTTGATGGTGATTGGAATCCCTATTGCCTCTTAACCTTTGAACTTTACCGACTGTTCCAAGACAAGCATGTAATTAAATGAATCCATCATAAGTATGTGAGTAATTGCTAAATCTACAGCATTTCCTTAAGGACTGTGCATCTAATGGTGGTTTTTCCTTGCAGACTTTTGGCCTGGAGAGCCTTCTAGGGTCCTCTCCAGTGCTACCCAGTCCTCACCTACCTCCTCCCAGGGCATCATCCCCACCCACTCTGGTTGGGGTCCAATCTCCAGGCAGGTTCAGGGACTCAGCAATACCATTTGCTGGTGAGGGCTGGGAAAGACTGCAGGTAGTACAGGGAAAGGGGTGATCCTCTTGACCCCCAGATACCAAAAAAGTTTGGTCTACCTGAATATAGAATCCATACGTAGGTGATATTTGGTTCTGAAATAAAGGATCCTTGCCAATCAATAATAATTACAGTGTTTTCTGCAAAGGGTCTTTGACAATCTCCTTATTGAATTTTCACAGCCTGGTCAGTGACCCAGGGGTCAGCCAATCACTGGTGTATGGTATTCATTAAAAAAAAAAAAATGGAGGTAAAGTCTTAGTTGTTTAGAAAGAAAGGAAAAACAAAATAGAATCTCAAAAGGGAAAGGGAAAGTAATGACCCATCAGAACTTTAGCTCATTTCTTTGACCATGAGTGAAAGCACTAATGGCACCTGGTCCCAGATGTCCAGTGGTTAATAATGCAGAGAACATTGTTGCCTGCCATATCTCACTTTGATTGGGACATTCTGGGAAAAGCTACAGAGATTGTTAATGACTTCACAGAATTTCAATTTCACAAATATTGACTGATCACTCATGTTGGGCTCAGTGCCAAAAAAGAACAGAAAATCATAGGACAGAGACATCCTGTAGCCATGTTATGAATCACTCTGACTTGTATATTTGCAGTTTTTGCATATTTGAAACTTGGGAGGTACTTTGTGATTGGGTCCTTCTGCTGCCCTATTCCTGAATGACAGTGACTTTAAGTCTCTGCTTGCATTTCCCCAAAGGTGATGAGATCTCTGACCTATGTCCTCTATTCCTAACCATTTTCTGTCAGCAGCTTGACTGAATAAATAGAAGTATTTCTTTATCACATCTTTAGAGGGCCCAAAGGTAAGCACAATAGCTAATAAGCTAGCTGGTAATCAGTGTACAAAAAGAGCTCTAGAGTTTGTTGGGCAGAACTTAACTTCCTTTTTTCAGTTTAGAAAGCCGCTCATATAAGCATGAATTAGAATTGCCTTTACTGATATGCTCTACATATGATAAAGGCTAGAGCTCGGTAAATGATGATGATAATAGCATCTTTATTGTGCAAGACATCGTGTTAAGGTCTCTCTCTAGAGGTATATAAGCCAATAGTCTAGAGTGAATATTAAACAAAATGGTGACCGTGCTAGCAGGCTTTCTGAAACATCTCTTGATGTGACTGGCAGTTTGAAACCTCACACCATGTTTGTTCTGACTACTTAACTCAATTTTCCCAGGGCAGACTCTGCACAGCCTCTTCCTTACTCATCCCCATGACCCTTTCACAGGACTCAGCCCAATAGGGACCCCATGAAGATCCATCAAGAATCAATCAAGCCATTTGATTGTGTGCATCTCAACTCAAACGATTCTTCCTGCCTATGCTGTTTCTAGGAGATGGAGCCAATGATGTCAGCATGATCCAGGTGGCAGATGTGGGTGTGGGAATCTCAGGCCAGGAGGGCATGCAGGTAAAGACCAATCAGAGCTGTCCTATGTGACCAATTGGCCCACTGTCATACCTTATCATAAGCTCTGTCCAACAAAGCTAAAGTTTGCACATGGCCTTTAGTGCAATGTGATGCTCACCTTCTACTAAGCCAGTAGTAGAAGGTAAGGTAGAGGTGGCTAGTTCTTTAGGTTTATGAAGCAGTAAATAGCTTTGCCTAGGTCTATAAGTATATTTTTGTGAAATAAGTGGAACAGAGTTAGGCAAGGTGAGTCATCACCTTCTCTCTGGCTATTTATGGCTCATCCTTGGAAGAAAGTATGTTTTACTGTTCCATTTGAAAAAATGACTCTGTTGTAGGACAGATGGAACCTGGTATTGCTCTAAAAATGGAATGTAGCCATCTTGACTCACATGAAATTTTATCTTTGCCTTTTTTATTTGCCACTATGTTCCTTCTTAACATGTGATTCAGATGCTGAACACCTGAGTTAATTAAAATTAACTTTCTTCTGGATGTAGAAGCACAACAATTTCCAACATTTGATTAATTTTGAATCATGACTTGTTTTTAAGTTGGTGGAGACTTTAAAGAACATTTCCAGTTTCTTTCTAAAAATCCAGATGTTGGTCATCATTTAGTCATTGGTTGATTTATTCCCTGATGCAATCAGTATTTATTCAATGAGCACTTGTATGTGCCAGGCCTTTGCAGAACTCATTAATTTTCTTACCTGACATTAAAATAACAGTAAGATGGAAAGTCCTGAGCTAGAAACACAGTAGTTCCTCTTGGCCCAGCCTCAGCATGTACCTTACTCTCCTCCTGCCCTCATTTGACCTGAGTCACTGTGTTGTTACTAATGTGGTTTTATTTTTTTTTAATTTTTTTGAAGATTTTATTTATTTATTTGACAGAGAGAGAGAGATCACAAGTAGGCAGAGAGGCAGGTAGAGAGAGAGGGGGAAGCAGGCTCCCTGCTGAGCAGAAAGCCCGATGTGGGGCTCAATCCCAGGACACTGAGATCATGACCTGAGCCGAAGGCAGAGGCTTTAACCCACTGAGCCACCCAGGTGCCCCACTAATGTGGTTTTAATTCTTCCATGAAATAGAAAATGCGGCCCAAAGTTGGACTCATCCCTGCCTTTTATTTTTAAGATTTTATTTATTTATTTATTTGACAGAGAAAGGGACAGAGAGAAGAGAACACAAGTAGGCAGAGGGGCAGGCAGAGGGAGAGGGAGAAGCAGGCCCCTCACTGAGCAAAGGGCTCAATGTGGGGCTCTGTCCCAGGAACCTGGGATCACAACTGGAGCCAAAGACAGACATTTAACTGAGCCATACAGGGCCCCTTGTCCCTGCCTTTTAATGCCATGTATATGGGGAGTGAATGGATGAACAAAATTGTTGGTTCATTCTGATGTTTTCATCATCATCTCCATTGCACCTGTTTCCTATAGTGAAAAGCTGACCAGGGCAGTGCCTATAAATAGCATATCCAGAGAAATGCACCAAGTAAATATATTTTGTATGAAAGACTCTCACATTTGTGGATGGGGAGGAGACTGAGCTATCACCACTGCTCACTTCCTCAGGTCAGGGGCCAGTGCAGATATATGCTTCAAGCCAAGTGAGATATGATGGGAACAGCCAAATGATAGGGCACATACCAAGACAAAGCTTTGAGAGGGCATAACTTCTAGGTAAGATGTTGTTAGATACTTCTGCATATATTTAAAGCTGTGTTTCTTATTGAGAATACATTATGTAAGATGATGGTAAGGCCTGATACTTTTTCTTACTATTCTAAGTGCTCAGGTTCCCAGGGAATATTTTCCCTGCTTTCATTTTAGTCAGTCCAATAAGCAATGGTGTGCCCTTTGGAAGATGGACTTTGTGGGATGCTGTGGTAACACAGACACTAAGCATTTGAGCAGAGTCATCAAGAATGAGTGAGGGTGTTTGGAGCTCTCCTGCTTAGCCAAAGTGTGAAGCTTATCCCAGTTAGGCAAAGGAGATCCTGCATCTCTGCGAAGCTTGGTTTTCATGGGGTCATCTGGTCTACCATGTTTATTGAGCCCCAGCACTGACTGGGAACTTAAGGTACATGGTGACCACAACATCTACTATCCTGGCTCTCATGTAATGTCCAGAAAGGCTGGGAAAATGGATACCTATTTTAAATGTACATAAATAGTCACAACTCTTGTAAATGCTATCAAAGAGAAACCCTGGTCTTGGTGTCAAGTATTTCACAGGAAGATCTAACATAGCTGGGAGTGTTTTGTAATACTATCTTGACAGAGTGACAAACAGGGCCTTAATTTGGAGATGGGAAGGAGTGGCAGAGGGCTGGAGAGGAGTACACAAAGCCCTCAAATCCCAGTGTTGATAGGAAGAGGTATAGAAACAGTATTTGCTTTGAAATCCTTAACTTTTAGGTTAGAAAGCAGACATATGAAGGCTTCACACTTTTCTGTCATGTATAATGACATTATTCTATTTCACCTAAGGGACCACATCAAGTGTGATCTAACTCCTTTTCAAGATGATATTTGACTAGAGGGAAATCAGTTGAATTTTGAAAGTAGACTTACATATTTGTGTGGAATAATCCTCCAAAAATAAGCAGAAATCGATCTCTTCCTGACAATTTCTTTGACTTTTTTCCCAAATAGAGAAGTTCATTATATGGTGGGTTCTAAGTTATTTTGGGTACAAAAGGTGTCATTTTGATGACATTTGTCTGGCCTGCTTAGTTTTAATTGTATAAAGTATGATACTCAGTGAAGTGAGGGGACACTTTCATCCCCAGTCATCTTTCCTTTCCATGGAGGAAACCTGATATCCCCACTCCCTTCTGGGTAGTGTGGACACCTGTTGCCTTTTTTGCAGCTTTCTGGAACTGGGTTACATGAAGGCCAGCAGAGCCATGGGCTTGCCCTTGCTTATCACCTGTGACTGCTAAGGAGAAGGACCCAAAACACACCTCCCAAGATGGCCAACTGCCTGTCTCTGATTCATACAAAAGGGGCAACTTTGGTTCATCTTTGGGTTGAGATCCCAATATGAAAATATCAGGGGATGGAGAATAGTAGGGAAACTATACATCTCTGGGTTTTTGTTTTTGTTTTTTGCTTGTTAAAGAAAGCATGGGAAAACAATTAGGCACCTAGGTGGTTCAATTGGTTAGGTGTCTGCCTTCAGCTCAGGTCATGATCCCAGGGTCCTCTGGGATCTCTCTCTCTTTCTATCTCTGTCTCTCTCTCTCAAATAAATAAAGTCTTTAAAAAAAATGGAAAAACAAAAGCTTTCAAAAATCAATTACATATATTCAAAACCTTAAATGAGATTTATAAAATGATACCCCTGAACTAGAGTGCTTGTTGAGACTGATTTTTTTTTTAATTGGAAGAACTAATAATAAGGAAAATGGGGGTAAAGTTAGCCCTGGCCAATCATGTGCACATTGTGTTTGAAACTGGATTTCTCCATGCCTTGTATTTGGGGTATATAAGAGAGACCTTAGATGGAGTAAGGTGTCACCAATAACAAGGACTTCTTTCCCTTTCAAGGCAGTGATGGCCAGTGACTTTGCAGTGCCAAGATTCCGATACCTCGAGAGACTCTTAATTGTTCACGGACATTGGTGCTATTCCCGACTTGCCAACATGGTGCTGTATTTCTTCTACAAAAATACAGTAGGTATTTGATACTACTGGTTTCTAGAGTTTTTGCATCAAAAAGCCTGAGTTGAGATTTATCAGACCATCCCCTGAAGTGGCCATCTGGCCATCCCAGAGCTTCCTGTTGGTTCCATCCTCCTTGGCCTTTGTGAACTTACCCCAGGCCTAGCCTGGCCTTGCCCCCATAGGCTCAGAAGTCTAGCTTACAGGGACATGAAGGTAGCTGCACCTCTAAGGGAGAAAGTTGTGATAACAGATCAAATAAGAATGTCCACTTAGTGCTTTATAATAAGAAATGGGGGAATCGTGAGTCACAGTGGTCTGTACAAGGTCCCACAGTTTGTGAGTGAGTAGTCAAGGCTGCATTTAACCCCAGCTCATTGGACTCCCAACTCTTAACCATTCTGTTAATGTGTTTCCTGGGAGCAGACTGCTAAGGTATCCATAGACAGGAATCCTCTAACCAGCGCTCTTCCTAGAGTGGGCAGGGATATCGAGGGATAAGCAGGAGTTCAGTGGCAGTACTGGAATCAGAATGAGAACACTGAGTCCTGCTGTGATCCCAATACTGAATGGCCTCTGTGGAAGCATACCCACACTGGGCCAGGTGTGTGAGTCCTCTGGTCAGGACACAGGTGTAGGGCCCCAGGAACAGGGCCACCAGCAGGTCCTTGGCACACTTTCTCCCATGCTGTCAGGGTAGACATGCCCCCTCTGGCCAGCTCAATCTATAATTGAACCTCCAGTTAGGTCATGCCCAGGCCTGGCTGACTGATTATAGTTCATACTACTCACAGGTAAGGATAGACATTCTGCTAAGAAGTTGCTGAGTTACTGCTTGTTGCTCTTATCCCTAAAAGCTTGTGGCTGAATGTACAAATAAGGAGACAAAATAAATAAACTCTTGGGGTAAGTGATCTTTCAGGGTAGTCCCACAAACCTGCCACATTGGATGCCATGATTCCAGTGTCAATATCATCCTGTAATCTTCTAGAAAAGAGCAAAATACCATAAATTTAAAATTTTATATAAATGAATATAGATAGATAGATAGATAGATAGATAGATAGATAAAAATTCCTAATTCCATTAAAAGATCTCCATGCTAACTCTAAACTGCCATTAGTGTACCTCTTGTTCATGTTCCTGTTTGTTCTGGAGATTTAGACCTACCTACTTTTCCCAACCCTCTTGCCCCCCTTACTCTCACCCATTTTTCAAAATGTCTTCTAGTAAAAGAATACTGATACCCAGGATCAATTACATCATGTCTAATTTGATTAGTTGGGTCCTGGAAATTAATTCTGATTAGGTTCTGCCTGGGATTGTATCCAAGGAAGTCTGTGCCATACTGCCCTTGGCCTTGGCCAATTACTCCCTGCTTTCTCCCAACCACCTGGCATTGCATCCCCAGAGAGCTGAGGCCCCTATGCGTATACTTGGCAAACCTAGAGTTTCCCAGTTCCCAAAGAGGTGGATGGGTGCTTGAGTATAGATGAGCGAGGCTGGGCAGGTGGAATCCCAGCTCTGTTTCTGTCATTAATTTCTGTGCAATCTTGAACAAGTTACTTGCTTTCTAGGGATTTTGTTTCCTTTATTTGAAAACAAAGCATGAGAGTTGAGCTCTGCTTCTCCATAATTCCTCATGAAAATTTCTCAGACTGAGGGGAGGTAATTCAGCATTTCAGTTGCAAGTCAGTGCCAGAGTGGCCAGCTGAATGGGCATAGCCTCCTGCCTGGCATGATGAATCTATCCTCATGGAGGGGATGGGAAGGAATAGAGGATGTCTGTCTTTATCTCATACAAGATGCAAGGCCTCTGTTAACAAGCACAAATCTAGTTGAGAAGTGCAAGGATAATTGCCCTGCCTCCCAAAGTGATAAATTCATTAGTTCTAGGAGTAAGTTGGTCTTCCCTTCCAATAAAGAACAGAGAAGAAAAGTTTCCATAGCAACAGTAGTTTGGGAAGAAGGCTTTTTGGTACTACAAAAAAAAAAAAAATGTCAATTATCTCAGTACTTTTCCTCCTCTTTCTCTTGACTCCAGTTGTTCACTGATGACTCATTAGGCTGAGCCTGTGGGGGTGGGTGAGAGAAAGTCAGCCGTGGGAGTGAGAAGGGAAGAAAGTCAATGAAAAACCCAAGTTTGTCAGTTTTCAGTGTGAAAGGGAAAAGTTGCACTAAGTCATAGATTGAAACAAGACTTGGAGGATATGTGTCATTGCTTCCTGATCTTTAGACCAAGCCATTTTCAGGTCCAGAAACCAAAGCTCAGAGAAGGTAAGTGATTGAGTCAAGGTCAGAAAGATAGATAGTGGCAACTCCAGAACCAAAACTCAGGCCCAGGGGGGTTGTGGTCCCCTGAAGAGAATGTTCTTCCACCTGGGGGTGTCTGCCTTTCCAGGCCAAGACCCACAAGTGGGTTGAACAGATCAGCTTTTATTACTCATACAATGACCATAGTCAAGTCATTTAATATCTTGGACCCAAGATTCCTTTTCTCTGAATGGAGTAAGCACACTGGCCTGCTTGAGCCTCATTGGAAATAGCTGTACTGTTAACTGAAACAACAATAAATCACAGTGTACAAGGAGACCTTGTGAGTACTTTAAATGTATTAGTTCATTAATCCTCACAACAACCCATAGCTAAGTACCGTTAGGGGGTACCCATTTCAAGGACAAGGACACTGAGGCAGAAAAGGGTTAAATGATCTGTGCCAAAATATACAGCTAATAGGCATAAATGCTTTGCCATTGCTAAATTTCCATGCCCCCTTGTAAATGCACTCAAGCCACTGATGTTCAGTAATCAAGTAATAGGGGGAAGAGATCTACTCAACTCCTCCTAATGAGCATGGACTTGAAGAGGCTGTTCAATCTCTCTAACCCTCACTTCCTGTTCAGCAAAGCAGTGGTATCTATGAGAACCTGTGATAATACCTATACCTCATCTGCCATTAGAGTGCCCAGTGAATATCTGGGTTTGGTCAAGGCAGCAATGCTGGTATCATCATCGACCTTGTTGCTGTGCTTGTGTGTGTCCTCCCTGCCATGGGAGTCAATAATTGATCACTGTTCCTCATCAGAAACAGTATGTAACTAAAGAGAGAGATAAGATCTGGGATGTAGAACAAATAGATTTGGTTTAGGATCATAGAGGACAGCTACTAGGGAAGAAAATGTGTGAGCAACCCTACACCCTGCTGGACCTCTATGGGGAATTCCTGTACTCAACTGGACCTTATCTCCTCAGCTGGCTGTGGGAACAAAGAGCTTGTCCTGTGAGGTTAAGCTACTGTCAGGAAGGGCCTAGCCAGCACTTTCATAGGTGCTTAATAAATACTATTCTATCTGATCTGCATTTCCTATGGGCTGGTACCAGCATTGTGTCTCCATGGGCTGCCCTTGGGAATTCTCATTTCCCATTGCCAGCCCTTCATGCTCAAGAAAATGAGGAGGAGGAGAGAGGGCTGCAAGTTTAGGGCTGTCTTTAGAGGAAATTTCTGCCTCTAAATTCAATCTTTATGGTCAAATTCTACAAAACCCTTAGTTCCCTTGGATGTGAGTCTGCAAGGACAGCTAAGAATTGCTTGTCCCCATTCTTCCTTTCTTGATTTCAGATGTTCGTGGGCCTCCTGTTTTGGTTCCAGTTTTACTGTGGCTTCTCTGCATCTGCCATGATTGACCAGTGGTATCTGATCTTCTTTAATCTGCTCTTCTCGTCACTTCCCCAGCTCGTGACTGGGGTGCTGGACAAGGACGTGCCAGCTCAAGTGCTGCTGACTGAACCACAGCTCTACAAGAGTGGCCAGAACATGGAGGTGAGGCTCCCCTCCTGCCCCGACCTCCTATTTCTTGGCCCTCCCACTCTCCACATTCACCTTACAGAAAGTGCAAGTCTCCATACGCCCTTTAAATGGACACCCTGGGAAAAATTGTTAAAAGTTTGGAAAATGACCAGTGGGAGGTAAAAAATGGATTCTGTCTACTTAATTGTGCTGTGTATTGAGTAGAGTGAGGTAATTGTTTGGAGTGATGCTATCCTGGTATATGCATATGTCCAAATTCATCAAGATGTATATATTAAATGTGTGCAATTTTTGTGTACCAATTTACCTCAATAAAAAAAAGAGGGAAATTAATAGAAAAAATATAATCACATGAAAATTCTCTATACCAACTGTCTCCAGGAGCCCAAGGAAAGTCTGCTTGGACTCAAAGTCAGGGTCATGAGGATTGCTGCCTCTTGAGCAGAGATTTTTCTAAAACAATCCCCCCAAAATGTGATTTATTTTGAATGGTAATTAACCAGAAGATAAACCCATGGGGAAACCATTGAGAGAATAAGTGAATACAGACAGATATAAGTATATGTTTACATCAACACACCACATAGATTGACATTCTAATTACCAGCTATTCCTACCAGCATTTAAAGTTGGCCCTCTAAGTGCTTCTCTTTGCTAGTTAGAATTATTGTATGTGTGCAAAGGGAATGGAGCTCCCTATCTCTTACAACAGTCTCTGATTTAGAATTTGTTTGCTTTTGAGTTGACTTCCCCTGGTCACTTTCATTGACACTGGGTTCCCTCTAGGTAGGCAGCAGGAGTGGGGCTATGGGGTGAGAGCAACTAAGGGTCAAACAGATAAGGAAGCCTGTGCTTGTTACCTTTCACTGGAGGAATGCCGGTACTCAGCTTATCCTCCTGTCCTTGGCCAGGGGCTGGGGCTGGCCAAGGGAACAAGACACAAGGAGTTTGTCCTGTGGAGGTAGAGGACTGAAGGAGGGGCCTAGCCAGCACTTTCTTAAGTGCTCGGTAAGTGCTCATTCAGTCCAATCTACATTTCCTGCAGGCCAGGACCAGCCCCAGATTGCTGAGGAGCTCAGAGTGAAATAGAAATGTGGTTACCCAGTAAATGAAGGCTTGATCAGTCCATAACAAGGTCATTTTGCCCTTGGTGTATAGCTTTTTTAACATTAAACACTAACATGACCTAATTTTAAAAGACTCACTTTTAAGAAATGTTCTAGGGGACCCAACAACAAAGGGCAGCAACATCCTGACAAAGTAGGAGCTGAAGAACTCAAATTGGAGCAGGACATCCAGAATTTGAGGTGCTATGCCTACTGTAGGAAAATTCTCCCTGAGGGACACCAGGGTGTCTCAGTCAGTTAAGCGTCCAACTTGTGATTTTGGCTTAGGTCATGATCTCAGGGTGATGAGATTGAGCCCTACATTGGGCTCCAGCATCAGCAAGGAGTCTGCTTGAGATTCTCTCCCTCTGCCCCTCCCCTTGCTCTCTCTCACTCAAATAAAAAAAAAAATCTTTTTTTAAAAAATGCTCCCTCTTAGGATTTAGGAAGTGCTTTTATCTATCTGCTGTTGACCTAGAACTAGAGAAGCTGGTCATATGGACAAATGCTCTGAATGATTGACTCAGCTGCAGATGATGCCTTTGTAGATGTTTGTGTAGTCTTTTCTTCCCCAGCCCTCTGGAACCTCAACTCACCAAAGTCTTGAATTAGCAAGTTGCCCTGGGGTGCTTATCTTGTGCATTGATGGCCCTGTAGCTACTGAAAGACATCATTTGAAGAGATGCTTACTTCTCTATAATTTCCATGCTTGTCTTTGTATCTCAGGAGTATCGGCCACGCACATTCTGGCTAAACATGGCTGATGCTGCCTTCCAGAGCCTGGTTTGCTTTTTTATTCCCTACCTGGTAAGTTGGCACCTGGCATAGTCTTTCTCACCAGCTTCATCCAACGATGCACAGACACAGGACACTACTGTCTTTCAGGCCTACTATGACTCAGACACAGATGTGTTTACCTGGGGAACCCCCATCACGGCCATTGCGCTGTTCACCTTTCTTCTGCACCTGGGTATTGAAACCAAGACCTGGGTAAGCGCTGTGGGCATGATCCCAGGGGTGCTGATGCTCTGGGCCCCACACTCCCAGTCAGATTCCATGACATCTAGAAGATTTCTAAGCAGACAGGTGACTACAAAGCCAGCTTCTCTGTGGAGAAGGGAAACAAATACACAGGCCCACGATGTGTATTAGAGCTCCTGGAATGGGAACTGCCACATCCTGACCGGTGTCTTCACCTGGGCAGCACTTTGCTCCTTCCTGCCTGCTCTCCCCTTCTCCTCCGCCTCATGCCGCCCTTTCCCTCTGTCTTTCCTTCCTATGCCTGACTTCCATCTCCCTGACCGTGTCCAGGGTGGACCACAGATGCCGAAGGCTTCATCAAACCCTCCTAGCTGCCCATGCCACAGAACCATGTTTTCACTAAGCCCTTAGAATAGCTAGCTATGCACTGACGGATAACCAGTGCAATTCTGTTGAAATAAATGCCCTGTCTTTCTCTTTCCTCCTTAGACCTGGCTCAACTGGATAGCTTGTGGTTTCAGTATCCTTCTGTTTTTCACTGTGGCTTTGATTTACAATGCTTCTTGTGCGACATGTTATCCTCCATCCAACCCTTATTGGACTATGCAGACATTACTGGGTGATCCCGTGTTTTACTTGACTTGTCTCATAGCACCTGTCGCTGCACTGCTTCCCAGGTGGGTATCGGGGACAGTGTCCCTCAAGTCCTAAACAAGCTCTGAGAGCATTCTCAGGCCTGTGTTTTTGTACTGTGAATGTCTCAAAAGACTCAGCAGCACCACCCACAAATGACTGTTTTTTATATGCTCTTTCCAGATTGTTTTTCAAAGCCGTGCAGGGGAGTCTTTTCCCCACCCAACTTCAGCGGGGGCGCCAGCTGGCCAAGAGGTCCCCCAAGAAGCTCATTGCTCCCAAAGAGACCTTTGCTCAGGGACATCCCCCAGGAGAACAGAAGAGCACCAGTACCTCTGGACCCCTCTCCCAGGACTGCACTTCACAAGCGTCATGGCACATACAGCGACCAGCCTGCTCCCCAGAGGCTAGTGGGGAGCCCAATGTGGTGGACATGAATGTGCCTTTAAGGGAGGACATTCTGCTGGAGGGACTGAGCAGTCAGGCCCCGGGGTCCTCCATGCCAAGGGAGGCTATCCTGGAAGGGTGTCCTGGGGACTCCAAGATGAAACCCACCCATACCAGCAGGGCAGCCCCCCTGTCATCCATTTTCAACCTGCCCAATTTCAGCTCCCTCAACTGGATTTCCTCCCTCTCACTGGTCAGTGGGCTGGGAAGTGTCTTACAGTTCTCTCGAAGTAGTTTACAAATGGACAAACAGGACAGCGAGTTCTTGCCCAGCCCACCTCAGCCAGATCAGGATCTGTGTGCCTTAAGTGGGCAGACCACTGACTACTTCTAGGAGCATCTTCCAAGGACTGCAGCAGATGGCAGTAGCAATGAAAACCTTGAAATGTCCTCTTTTATATATATATATATAACTTAGATGTTAATATTATTTATGTTTATTATTTGCACAGAAGAGTTCTAGTGAGATGTATTTTATGTTTCCAAGGCTAACACAGGAAATGAAAGGTACCAAAAGAGAAAGTTTATTTTTTAAAAGTTCTAAGTAGAATATATTGAAAAGAAAAATAAGAGCTTTAACGTATATAAAAATTTAAAGAAGAGTAACACTTGAAAAGTGTGTTTAGATTTATTTTTTCATCTCGTTTTATAAGAAAATGCAATATGATTGATACTCTTCAACATGCATGACCTTGGCTTTCCCCACGTGAAAATGTGTGTATGAGCTCAGTGAATCCCCAGGTGGGTGTGGACAGCAGTGAGGGGAGATGACAGGGCAAGCATGCAACTTCTCAGTCCTTGTCCCCTATTCCCCCACCCTGCCTCCACCAGCCTGGAAGACCTTGGCTCTGCTTCACCCAGAAAAGGGAAAGAAGGAATGCATGCAAGGAGTTTATCCCAATGTTGAAATCTATGCAGGCATTCTGTAAAGATCGCCTTGTAGGTATTACAGTCCCTATGTAGGGTCTTGCCTGTCAAAATCATAACAAGCAATAAACAACCTTCACTTTGCAAAGAGAATGTGTCCTGTAGCCACTGTTGTGTGAAGTTATTAATATGGGACCTCACAGCATGTTCTGAGTACCATAGGGCACTTCCTCATGGCAAGTCCTTTTAAACACCATGAAGGATACAGCTGGGTGCCCCGCAAGCTGCATACTGTATTGCTGTGACCCCAGGTTACATCATGGCTCCATACACAGGCTACCAGCCCCACGAGACTTTTTCTCCCAAGAGGCTAGGCTTTTTAAGTGTGTATCTTTAGACATTTGTCTTATGAGTCATTATTTCTGTTCCTCTAAACAGAGGGAAAGGAGGGGGTAAATTGAAATATCCAAGGCAGTTAATTATATAGCATTTCCTCTGCAGAGACTTTTTGCACTTAAAAATTTTTAATTTAAACTCAACTTAGTTAACATATACTATATTATTAGTTTCAGGGATAAAATTTAATGATTCATCAGTTGCATATAAAACCCAGTGTTCATTACACCAAATGCCCTCCTTAATGCCTATCACCCAATCACTCCATCCCCCTACCTTCCAGCAGCCCTCAGTTTGTTTCCTATAGTTAAGAATCTCTTATGGTTTTCTTCCCTCTGTTTCTGTCTTATTTTTCCTTCCCTTCCCCTATGATCATCTGTTTTGTTTCTTAAATTCCACATATGAGTGAAATCATATGGTATTTGTCTTTCTCTGACTTATTTTACCTGGCATAATACCCTCTAGTTCCATCAATGTCATTGCAGATGGCAAGATTTCATTCCTTTTGATGGCTGAGTAATAGTCGTGTGTGTGTGTGTGTGTGTGTGTGTGTGTGTGTGTGTGTGTACACACCACATCTTTATCCATTCATCTGTCAATGGACATCTGGGCTCTTTCCATATTTTGAATATTGTGGACATTTGGATGCATGCACCCCTTCAAATCAGAATTTTTGTACCTTTTGTACCTTTTGGATAAATACCCAGTAGTGCAATTGCTGGGTCCTAGGGTAGTTCTATTTTTAACTTTTGAGGAACTTCCTGTTTTTACTGAGTGGATGTACCAGTTTGCTTTCCCAGCAACACTGTAAGAGGGTTCCCCTTTCTCCACATCTTCACCAACATCTGAGTTGTTAATTTTAGCCATTCTGACTGGTGTAAGGTGGTATCTCATTGTAGTTTGGTATTTCCCTCATAAGTGACGTTGAGCATTTTTTCATGTGTCTGCTATCTATTTGTACATCTTCATTGGAGAAATGTCTGTTCATGTCTTCTGTCCATGGAGTAGGTTTTTTTGTTTTTTGGGTGCTGAGTTTGATAAATTCTTTATAGATTTTAGATACTGGCCCTTTATCTGATATGTCGTTTGTGAATATCTTCTCCCATTATATAGATTGACTTTTGGTTTTGTTAACTGTTTCCTTTGATGTGCCCAAGATTTTTATCCTGATGAAATCCCAACAGTTCATTTTTGCTTTTGTTTCCCTTGCCTTTGGAGATGTGTCTAGCAAGAAGTTGCTATGGCCAAGGTTGAAGAAGTTGCTGCCTGTGTTTTCCTCTAGGGTTTTTATAGATTCCTGTCTCATGTTTAAGTCGTTCATTCATTTTGAGTTTATTTTTGTGTATAATGTAAGAGAATGGTCCAGGTTCATTCTTCTGCAGGTAGCTGTCCAATTTTCCCCACACTGTTTGTTGAAGAGACTGTCTTTTTTTCACTGGCTATTCTTTCCTGCTTTGTCAAATGGGAGTTAATGCAGTCAAATTAAATTCAAATTAAATTCTTGTATCAAATCTAGCAATTTTTTGATGGAGTCTTTTGGGTGTCATCTGTCATCTGCCAAGGGTGAAAGTTTGACTTCTTCCTTGCCAATTTTATTTCTTTTTGTTCTCATTGCTGAGGCTAGATCTTCCAGTACTATGTTGAATAACAATGGTGAGAGTAGACATCCCTGTCTTTTTCTTGACTATAGCAAAAAAGCTCTCAGTTTTTCCCTATTGAAGATGATATTAGCTGTGTGTCTTTTGTATATGGCTTTTATGATGTTGAGGTATGTTCCCTCTATTCCTACATGGTGGAAGCTTTTATCAAGAAAGGATGCTGTATTCTGTCAAATGCTTTTTCTGCATCTATTGAAAGGATCATATGATTCTTGTCCTTTCTTTTTTTAATGTGATCTATCACATTGATTGATTTGTGGATATTGAACTACCCCCACAACCAATGAATAAGTCCACTTGGTCCTGGCGAATAATTTTTTTTAATGTACTGTTGCATCCTGTCAACTAGTATCTTGTTGAGAATTTTTGGATCCATGTGCATTAGGGATACTGGTCTGTAATTCCCCTTTTTAGTGGGGTCTTTGGTTTTGAAATCAAGGTGATACTGGCCTCATAGAATGAGTTTGGAAATTTTCCTTCCATTTCTATTTTTGGAACATTTTCAGAAGAATGAGTATTAATTCTTCTTTAAATGTTTGGTAGAATTCTCCTGGAAAGCCATCCAACCTTGGACTTTGGTTTACTGGGAGATTTTTGATTATTGATTCAATTTCTTTGCTGGTTATGGGTCTATTCAAGCTTTCAATTACTTCCTGTTACAGTTTTGGTAGTTCATATGTTTCTAGGAATTTACTTATTTCAAGATTGACTAATTTGCTGGCATATAATTTTTCATAATATTCTCTACAATTGTTTACATTTCTGTGGTGTTTGTTGTGATGTCTCCTCTTTCAGTCATGATTTTATTTATTTGGGTACTTTCTCTTTTCTTTTTGATAAATCTGGTTAGGGGTTTATAAATCTTATTAAGTCTTTCAAAGAACCAGCTCCTAGTTTTGTTGATCTGTTCTACTGATTTTTTTTTAAATTTCTATATTCTTGATTTCTGCTCTAATCTTTATTATTTCTCTTCTCCTGCTGGACTTAGGCTTTATTTGCTGTTCTTTTTCCAGCTCCTTTAGGTGTAAGTTTAGGGGGTACATTTGAGACTTTTCTTACTTCTTGAGGTACGCCTGTATTGCAGTATACTTTCCTCTTAGGACTGCCTTTTCTGCATCCCAAAACATTTGAACTGTAATGTTATCATTTTCATTTGCTTCCATGTATTTTTTTCAATTCTTCTTTAATTTCCTGGTTTAGCTATTCATTCTCTAGTAGGATGTTCTTTAACCTCCATGTATTTGTGATCTTTCCAAATATTTTCTTGTGGTAGACTTCAAGTTTCATAGCAGTGTGGTCAGAAAAGATGCTTCATATGAACTCAATCTTTTTGTACTTCCTGAGGGCTGCTTTGTGACCCAGTATGTGATCTATTCTGGAGAATGTTTCCTGTGCACTTGAAAATAATGTGTATTCTCCTGCTTCAGGGTGAAATGCTCTGAATATATTTGTTAAGTCCATCTGGTTCAGTGCGTCATTCAAAGCCATTGTTTCCTTATAGATTTTCTGCTTAGATGATCTGTCTGTTGCTGTGAGTGGGGTATTAAAGTCCCCTATTATTATTGCATTATTATCAATAAGATTCCTTATGTTTCTTTGTGTGTTTCCTTATGTTTGTTATTAATTGACGTATACCTTTGTGTGCTCCCAAGTTAAGGGCATAAGTATTTACAATTGTTAGATCTTCTTGTTGGATAGAGCCCTTTATTATGATATAGCACCCTTCTTCATCTCTTATTACAATCTTTGGTTTAAAATCTAGTTTGCCTGTATAATGATGGCCATTCTGGCTTTGTTTTGATGTCCATTAACATGATAATTGTTCTCCATCCCCTCACTCTTAACTGGAGGTGTCTTTAAGTCTAAACTGAGACTCTTGTAAGCAACATATTGATGGGTCTTGTTTTGTTTTTATTTATTCTGATGTCCTATGTCTTTTGATTGGAGCATTGAGTCCACTGATATTCAGAGTAATTGTTGAAAGATATGAATTTAGTGCTATTTTATTCCTTGTAATGTCACTGTTCGTGGAGTTTTAGTGTTCCTTTCTAATCATTGTTGTTTTGGCCTTTCTTTCCCACTGAAAGGGTCCCCTTTAATATATATTGCAGTGCTGGTTTAGTGTTCACAAATTCCTTTAGTTTTTGTTTGTCATGGAAACTCCTTATCTCTCCTTCTGTTCTGATGACATCCTTGCTGGATAAATTTTTCTTGGCTCCATATTTTTCCCACTTAGCACGTTGAATATGTCATGACAGTCCTTAATGGCCTGCCAGGTCTCTATGGACAGGTCTGCTATCAGCCTTATGTTTCTACACTTGTAGGTTAAAGACCTCTTGTCCCAAGCTGCTTTCAGGATTTTCTATTTATCTTTGAAATTTACAATCGTCACTATTATAGGTTAAGGTGTTGACCTATTTTTATTGATTTTGAAGGGGGTTCTCTGTGCCTCTGGGACTTGAATGCCTGTTTCCTTCCCTAGGTTAGAGAAGTTCTCAGCTATAATTTGTTCAAATAAACCTTCTGCCCCTCTCTCCTGCTCTTCATCCTCTGGAACCTCTATTATTATAGGGATAGAATTTTACTTTATGGAATCAATGCGTTCCCTTAGTGTACCTTGAGGTACCTCAAGGTATGTCATCTAAATGTTTTCTTTAGTGATGTAGTATTCATGATCTAATAGTTTTCTTTCCTTCTAATAATGATCTAATAGTTTTCTTCATGATCTAATAGTTCGTGATCTAATAGTTTTCTTTCCCTCTTCTTTTCTGCCTCCTTATTTTCCACCATTTTATCTTCTATATCACCAATTCGCTCTTCTGCTTCATTTGTCCTCATTTTTATGGCCTCCCATTGGGACTGCATCTCAGTAATTTAATTCCCTGGCAGTGAGTAACTACCTCCTGTCCTTTCTTTTGGGGTGAATCTCTCCATTTTGTCATTTTGTCCGGAAAAGAAAGTAGAAAGAAAAAAAAAGCTAAACTAAAACAACAGTAACAATAACAATAACAACAACAACAACAGAAAAACAAAAACAAAAACAAAAAATTTGATCCTGGGTGTGCTTTGTTCTGCTTGTTAAAAGAAACTAGATCCCAAAATAAGAAAGGAAAACATATATATATATAGGACATAGGACATCAGAATGGATAAAAACAAAATAAAACAAAATGAAAGGAAATACAAAATATATACATTATATACAAAATAAATACTAAGAATAAAAAAATTGAAAAAATAATACTGTATGACTAAAGAATAAAAATACTAAGAATGTTATCTACTGTTTTCCCCAAGAGCTGAAGCTTTGCAGCCCCATGATCCGTAAACTTGGTGTGAGCAGGTTTTTTTTACTGGTCTTGTAGGGGAGGGCCCTGTTGTGATGATTCTCAGGTGGAATTGCCCTAGTGCAAATGCCCCTCCCTTGCAGTCAGGTTCTATGTAAGTGGCTCCAGACTCCACTAGGTGGCACTGTTTGGCTCCCTGAAGGTTCTCAGTACTGATGGGCAGGATGAATATGGCTGTACCCCCCTCTCTAGCCCCAGAGCTGAGAATACACACCCCCTCCACTCTTCAATGAGCCCTCACAGAAAAAGCAATCAATCTCTCTTGTCTACCAGTTTCTGTCAGAACTCTGTGTTCACCCAGCCTGTGACTATTTTTATCTCAATGTTTTATATCAGATTCAAAACTCCAAATTTACGGACTCCTGTGGTGTGGACCCCTGCTGTTCCTCCCTGGTGTGTGTGTTGGATGGGGGGCAGGTGGAGGGTCTTGCTATACATCTGCCTTTTCCTGGACCCCTCCCAGGAAAGCAGTCAACCATGCAGACATTTGCAGTTTATGGCAACACAGAACAGAAAGCTGACACCCAGACTCCCTGTTCTCAGCCAGCTTCCCTGCTCCTGGGCCTGGGAACTCTGCTGCACTCAGGCACAAACCATTCTTATGACCTGGGATCCTGAGACCATGCTGTCGAGATTCCACCTGCTTCACCACCTGAACACTCTTAAGTCAGACTTATAAAAGTACCACTTTTATAAGTGTACCAGACTTATAAAAGTTCTGATTTTACCCTTCGCTGCTTATAATACTTTGTAATAACTGCCTTGAGCAAGCTCCCTCCCCTTCGCCATATCCTCAGCAAAGCACACCAGATTCAAGTCTCCCCAACTCCTACTTTCCAAACTTCTAGATTTGCAGCATTTGTTTCCTCAGAGCTCTTATTTCTCAGGCGTTCAGAATGATTTGATAACTATCAAGTTGTACTCCAGGGATGAGACAAACTTAAAATCCCCCTACTCCTTCACCATCTAAACTCCTCCATCACGTCTTTGCACAGCTGTGAGTCACTTGCTCTGCTCAGCCTTAGGATATGAAGTGAGCAGCATGTGCTCCCTACTTCGGGAACTTGTGGCTTCTTGTCCCCAAGAAGAGCAAGGTACAGAGGGTGAAGGATCTCAGGAGAAGCAGTTCCTGAGCACAGCACACCAGGAAGAATGGCTGGTTATCTAGCATGTGTGGGTCATTGAGCAAGACAGAAGATACACCCTGTCTATCTTATGGCTCACTATCTACAAAGCCAGAGACAGGGTGGGCTTTGGGGCCACTTAACTCAGCAACTCATACCTAGGGCTTTACCCCTTTCCCTCAGCTCTCTAGGGTCAGTTTTGTCCTAAGACTGGCTTTGTGCTTTGTGATACACAGCCAGAACCAGGTCCCACAGTCCAGAGGAGAGGGCTTTCCTCTCCACCCAGAAGGAGAGTTCTGGGTTCCTTCACCTTGAGAAGCACAGGTTGTAGTTGCTAGCAAATTGAGAGGAATATCCTAACTGGAGCTTCTGGCTAGAACTGGAAGAGGGCTCAGCTTCCCTCCAAGTACCTGAGTTGTATGAGTAGACTCTCAGGACTATCTGGATCCTGTTAGAACAAGGAGAAAGAAGGAGGAGTGGAAGGGGCTTCATCATGTCGCAGTGACCAGAACTGGAGGTGATGCTGTCCTCTCTCCCTGCATGCCATCTCTTCTTGGAGCAACAGATACAAAAAGAACTTACTTGGGAAGATACATAACACTGCTTTCCTGAGTTAATGTAATGCTTGTTAGCACAAAGTACAAAAAAAAAAAACTATATACATATTTCCCTGAGTGTCAGAGTTCAGTATGTTCCAGCTTCCAAATTTTCTTGCATTCACAATTGCCCTTCTTTCCCAAAGACTTCTTACATCCCTAGATATGTCCTCTTAGAAAATGGTATGATGCAAGAAGTGGCTTTAGGAATATGCATACCAAGTCTTTTCAGAGAAATGAACATCATAAAGGGCATCATCACCTACTCTGTAAGATGACAAATAATCTACAATAATCACAAGCTAGTGAGTGTGATCTCAAAATGAATATGGTACAGAGATGAACTTGATGATTATCTCAGAAAAGCACCAGGTAGGATTTAAGACAGCAGTGCAGGGCACCTGGGTGGCTCAGTCATGAAGCATCTGCCTTCAGCTCAGGTCAGGATCCTGGGGTCCTGGGATCGAGCCTCACATCAGGCTCCCTGCTCAGTGGGAAGCCTGCTTCTTCCTTTCCTTCTGCCCCTGCTCGTGTTGCCTCTCTCGCTATATCTCTCTCTGTCAAATAAATAAAATCTTTAAAAAAAAAAGATGATAGTAGAGTAGAGAGACCCTATGCATGCCTTGTCCCTCAAACACAGCTATGTAAATATCAAATCATTCAGAACACCCAAAAAATCAATCTGAAGGCTGAGAGAACAAACTGCAGAACTAGAGGGGTAAAAGAGGTCACATAGTGGAAACCAAAAGGTGCAGAGATGTGATTCAGGGGAGAAAAGAATCTCAGGTGCTACAGACAGGAGGTAGCCTTGATATCAGGCGGGGGAGAGAAAGCATTGTGCAGCAGATTACATAAGAAAAACACATCCTCAAAATCATTGACTAGGAAAACAACAGCAACGGATAATCATAAGTTTTTATAAGCAGTGGAGCTCAAAGTCTGAAGTTTTAGAAGTCTGCACCATCACAAGGTAAAGCCTGGTGGGCATAGTGCTATTTCTGTTGGGAAGGGAGACAGAAGCCTGGGAGCAGACAGCATGGTCTGAGGATCCACTGGGTTGCAACGGGAGAGACAGTCCCCTTTCCTGGAGTGCATTTAGGGGAAGGTGGCACAGCCTCTCAGGGAACTAATGAGTTGGAAGATGCCAATGTACTGCCCCATTCATTAGCATAGGAAGAGAGACACCTGCCAAGGGCAGCAAACCTTGGTGCTGACTTTTTGCTGTGCTTCAACATGAACTCCAAGCCTCTGCACAATGTGCAACTGCTTTTCTGGGACAAACTTATACCAGGGACAGCATAGTGATACCCTTCCCCACAGGACTAGTGCAAGACCACACTATACTGGGTCCCTAAAATTCGAAGTTTTGAAACTGAGCTGCATGCCTGAGATAAAACAGAGGAATACTGAACCGCAGGGTAGGCAAACAAGAAGAAATCAAAAGTTTGAACAGACCCATAAATAGCAAAGAAATTGAATCAGTAATCAAAAAGCTCCCAACAAATAAAAGTCCAGGGCCAGATGACTTCCCAGGGGAATTCTACCAAATATTTAAAGAATAATAAATACCTATTCTTTTAAAACTATTCCTAAAAAATGGAAATGGAAGGAATACTTCTAAAGTCATTCTGTGAGGCTAACATCACCTTGATTCCAAAACCAGACAAAGACCCAACTAAAAAGGAGAATTACAGACCAATATTCCTGATGAACATGGGTGCAAAAATTCTCACCAAAATACTAGCTGATAGGATGCAACAGTACATTAAAAGAATGAGTCACCATGGTCAAGTGGGATTTATTTCTGGGCCATAGGAGTGCTTCCATGTTTGCAAATCAATTGACGTGATACATAACATTAATAAAAGAAATAGTAAGAACCATATGATCCTCTTAATAGTTGCAGGAAAAGCATTCAACACATACAGCATCCATTCCTGATAAAAACCCTCAAGAAAGTAGGGATAGAAGGAACACACCTCAACATCATAAAGGCCATATGCCAAACACACATAGCTAATATCATCCTCAATGGGGAAAAACTGAGAGTTTTTTCTCTATAGTCAGGAACAAGACAGGGATGTCCACTCTCACCATTGTTATTCAACATAGTACTGGAAGACCTAACCCCAGTAATCAGAAAACAAAGAAATAAAAGGCATCCAAATTGCAAAGAAAGAAGTCAAACTTTCATTATTTGCAGATGACATGATACTCTATGTAGAAAACCTAAAAAACTCCATCAAAAAATTGCTAGAACTAATAACATGAATTCAGCAAAGTCCCAGGATATGAAGTCAATGTACAGAAATCTGTGGCAGTGCTATACACCAATAATAAAGCAGCAGAAAAAGAAATCAATGAATCAATCCCATTTACAATTGCACCAAAAATCATAAGCTACTTAGGAATAAACCTAACCAAAGAGGTAAAGGATCTGTACTCTGAAAGCTATAGAACACTTATGAAAGAAATTGAAGAGGACACAAAGAAATGGAAAAAAATTCCATGCTCATGGATTGGAAGAAGAAACATTGTTAAAATATCTATGCTACCTAATGCAATATGCAATGAATATATATTCATCAATATAAAAAGCTTCTGCACAATGAAGAAAACAATCATCAAAACCAAAATACAACCTACGGAATGGGAGAAGATACTTGCAAATGACATACCTGTTAAAAGGTTAGTATCCAAAAATCTATAAAAATCTTAAACTCAATGCCTAAAACACAATTAATCTAGTAAGAAATGGGCAGAAACATACATTTTTCCAAATAAGGCATCCAGATGACTAACATACACATGAAAAGATGCTCAACGTCATTCATCCAGAGAAATACAAATCAAAACAATGAGATACCACCTCACATCAGCCAGAATGGTTAAAATTAACAACACAAGAAACAACAGATGTTGGTGACAGTGCAGAGAAAGGGGAAACCTCTTGCACTGTTGTTGGGAATGCAAATTGGTGCAGCCACTCTGGAGAACAGTATGGAGGTTCCTCAAAAAGTTAAAAATAGAACTATCTTAGGACCCAGCAACTGCATTAGTAGGTATTTACCCAAAGGATACAACAATACTAATTTGAAGGGGCATATGTACCCTTATGTTTATAGCAGCATTATCAACAATAACCAAATTTTGGAAAGAGCCCAAATGTCCATTATCTGATGAATGGACAAATAAGAGGTGGTGTGTGTGTGTGTGTGTGTGTGTGTGTGTATATATATATATATATATATATATATATATTCAACATGGAATATACACATGGAATATTTCAGCCATCAAAAAGAATGAAATCTTGTCATTTGCAATGATGTGAATGGAGCTAGAGTATATTATTCTAAGTGAAATGAGTCAGTCCAAGATAGATAAATGCCATGTAGTTTCACTCATATGTGGAATTTAAGAAACAAAACAGTTGAACTTGGGAAAGGGGGGTAAAAAAGAGAGGGAAAGAAACCATAAGAGACTCTAAGCTAGAGTGTACAAACTGAGGGTTCCTGGAGGGCAGGTGAGCAGGAGTTTGGATTAAATTTGTGATAGGTGTTAAAGAGGACACTTGTGTTGATCACTGTGTGTTATATGTAAGTGATGAATCACTAAATTCTACTCCTGAAGCCAATATTACATAGTATGTTAATTAAATAGAATTTAAATAGTAACTTGAAAAAAGAAAAAACACTGGGTAATATATGTTACCCAATCCTAATCACAAATGTAAAATAATTAAGAAAGCTGGGTTTCTAAGGCTACCTCTGCTCCTAGTGACAAATGGCAATACCAATTACTTGACTTTATACAGAATGTTTATTTCAAACCCCTAATCCGTTTTATGTTTTTGGAGCCTAAACCTTGTGTCCTCTTCACCTTATATCCCCAGCACTAGCATAGAATCTACTTCTTAGAATGTGTTCAGTAAATGTTTGATGGATCCAAGAATAAATGTTAATAGTGAAACACTAAAGGCATTCTTGTTAAAATCAGAGATAAAGAAAGTTGCTTGTTATAACCCATTATCATTTAATATTTTTAGAATTTCTGGTTAATGCAATAAGATGTGAATTTTAGAGAAGAATCAATATTGGAATTTGAAACCAAATTATTATTACTTACAAATGCTGTCTTGGTATGCCTAAAAAATCCAAATGAATTAATTAAAAGTCTCAGAGCTAATAAGAGGAAACAGTAATTTGACTATGAGGAAAACAAACTGTAGCTTTCCTGTAAAGCATAATGGCAGAAGGAAAAGATCCAATCACCAATATGACAGCAACACTAACAAAATTCAAATGCCAAAGAATAAACTCTGTAAATTATAAAGACAATTTACCAGTTTAGGAAGATATTAACCAAAGTCTTCACTATGAAGACCTACCTCATATGAAGACCTAGCTTAGAAAACTAAGTATTGTTTTGTCTATCATTTTTCAGTGTGAATGTCATCCCTCTGGTTAGATTTCCTCAAAAAAGTCCCTACTCTGGAGCTGAGTATTGAGGTCCCAAGGGCTAAGTGGGGTCATAGTTGCGGCCTCTCATGCTCCATGGAGTATTGGTGTGTGAATAAGATTCTGACACCAATTCTGTGTGTGGGTTTTTCCACATCACCAAACAGTTCTCAATACACCAACTGAGTGTCCTACAATTCAACTCAATTCTGACACTATCTGCTGAGAGATTATCTATCTGCAGATTGAGGGCTCAGATTTAAGTCCTGTAAGATTGCACTTCACTTCCGATGCCAATAAAAAGCCCAGGCTATTGCCTGTGCTTCTGACTTACTGGCTATTAATCAGAGGTTCCCAAAATCCCTCTTTGGGTTTGGTTACTTTGCTAGAGCAGCTCACAAAATTCAGCAGCTCGCTATATTACCAGTTGGTTATAAAAACATATAATTCAAGAACAGCCAGAGGGAGGAGTGGTGGAGGGTAAGGTATAGGGAAAGGGATGGGGAGCTTCCATGCCCTCTCCAGACACATCATCTCCCAGCATCTCCATACGTTCACAAATCTGACATCTCTCTGAACCCCATCCTTTTGTGTTTTTATGGAAGCTTCCTTACATAGGCATAATTGATTACATCATTGACCTTTAGTGATTGAACTCAATCTCAATTCCATCTGACCTCTTCACAGGTCAAGGTGGAGGTGGGGTAGGGAGGGAATGGGTACTAAAAATTCCAACCTTCTAATCATATGGTTGGCTTCACTGGCAACCAGTCCCCATTCTTAGATGGTTTACAAAAGCCACCTCATTAACATAAAATCAGAAGTGGTTTATGAATATCAAGACAAATTTATCACTCTTATCCCAGGAAATTCCAAGGTTTTTAGGAGCTCTGTGCTAGGATCTAAGGAACAAAGATCAAATATATATTTATGTATAAGTCACAATAAAATGGTGAGCCTAAGAGAAGTTTGTAGGAAGAGCATCCTAGAAAGTCCAGGTTGATAATTTCAGGTAATAATATAGAACAAATCTAAAATGGGCAAATGAGAAGCCAAGAGAGTTGGGGAAGGAGCTGTGTAGGGCATGACTCAAAGGGGCAATGGGAAGCAGAAGCTGGGGGAAGACCTCAGGACCCCCCCCCCCAAGTGCCCACAGGACCACCCTCTCCAGAGGTACAAACCCTGGCACATATTATACCCTAAATACATATTTGCTGAACCAAAACACAACCCCTATCATATAGCATATACAGGGCTTTGGGGGTAATGCGTTTGCTGTGCTATTAAAATCATACTAAAAGGTACTCTAACTTAATTTTACATGTCTATTGGATCCATTTGGCCTTTTGGATTCATATCTCCATTTCTATTTTTTTTCTCTTTTGGATCCTAATCATTGAAAAACAGCATTATGTAGAGTTGGAAACTAGAGTGTCACAAGATTGGAATTTTGATCTTGGCTGAGCCATAGAGTAACTGTGAACTCACAAGTGTTACCTCCTCTTTAGAATCCTTTTCCTAGTTGAAACATAGTCCAAGTAAATAATTAATAAAGTCTTTTTCATTCTAAAATTCTACTTTTTTAGGATAGGTCACCAGGTTAAAAAAAAAAGGTAAAACAATTTGATTTGCTGTCATAGATAATGTGATGTGCCAACAGGACCCTCCAGGTCCTCTTTGGATAGCAATACTTACTCCCCAGCTCCTTGTAGGTTGGTTCTAGCAACTCTCTTCTTACCTCTCCGGAAATGCCCTCAGCGAAAGAGACTACTTTTCTAGGTTCACATTTTCCCCCTGGTTTCAACCTACATCTTTGTTGATATGGATGTACTAAGGCCTGAGCAGCTTTGAAGAGCTAACCCAGCACCAAAGTTCCCTGTGGGACCAGCCAAGACCTGTTACAATTTTATCATCCTTCACAGATTCCTTCTGCCAGTCCTGCTTCCTTCACAGTCCCACACTCTGAGAACATTACCCAAGTGACCTGTTACTAATCTCAGTCTCAAAGGATATTGAACTGAAACAGTTCCCAAATTAAGAACCAATTTTCACGTAAAGAGGCTACTAAGCCATTCTTAAATAAACATCAACCTATTTATATGAAATCACAACTAAAAGGGAAGAGTTTAATATGAAATCTTGTTATTTTAAGAAATAGCTGCATTTAAAGAACAGGTGTCTCAGTATGCTTCTGTACCATAATTGTCCCCTATTGTCTTGAATTTATTGTCTACAAGTCAAACTAAGCTTTTCTTAGTATTTTTTAAAGATTTATTTATTTATTCATTTTTTGAGAGAGAGAGAGAGCATGTGCACTCATGCAAGTACATAAGTAGGGGGAGGAATAGAGGGAGAGAATCTTCAAGCAGACTCCTCGCTAAGAGCAAAGCCTGACATGGGTCTCATCATGACTCATGAAATCATGACTGGGGCCAAAACCAAGAGTGGGACACTCAACCACTGAACCACCCAGGCACCCCTTCTCTTAGTAATTTTTAAAAAACAGACTTGCAATTTGGTCTGGCCAATTTCAAAATGGACACATTGTGTCTTCTGGGTGTCTTCTGATCCACCATCACTGACCTATAACCAAAGTCACCTCTCCTGGATGCCTTTCCTATGTCTCAGCCAGAAGCACTCTCTCCCCTCTTTTATTCCCAGAGACCCAGAGTCTCACTCTATGATCTGCAGCAGTTTCATTCCTGTGCTCCAACATTACCATAAATGCCTGGATCTTCTTTCCTAGATTATTAGTTCCTTCAGGGTAGCATCTCTAATTCTTCAGAGTGACTTGTTCTATAATTACCATTTTTACCCTGAATTGGTTGAGCTGTCCGTACCATGCATCACTGGAAGAATAAAGTCACTTTTCCTGATTCTACTTTATAAACTCCGTTTGACCCTCTGGTGTGCCCTAGCCCTCATTACAACAGCTTGCTGTCTCTACATTAGAGATGGGAGTCCCTAGTTTTATATTCACTTCATATTGGACTTCCTTGGCACAATGACCATATTTACTTAGCTAGAAATCAGGATTCCCTACTTTGACAGTCCCTAGAACAATACAGTATTTGAAATGGGAATTATATAGACAGTTGTTATATAGAAAATAAAAATAAAACAATTAAGATACAAAGAATTTTAGCTTTAAAAATAGACAATAAATTGGAAATCTAAAAATTATTTGATTCATACCTCTTTCTATACAAAGGTAGGAGGAAAAGATGGAACAAAGAACAGACAAACAATTAGAAAGCAAATAACAAGATTATAGACTTAAATCAACCAAATCAATAATTACATAAATGTGAGTGAACTAAAAACATCAATTAAAAGACAAAGATTTTCAGACTTGATAAAAAATAAGTTATAAGAAGTATAAAGGCACAGATAGGTTGAAAGTATAAATATGATAACAAATAAAAAAAAGAAAGTGATGCCATTAGGTTACTATCAGATACAGTAGACTTTGAGACAAAAGCCTATTTATCATTATCACATAATGATAAAAAGTCAGTTTCTCAGGAGGACATAACAATCCTGAACGGTCTGGACCTAATAACAGAGCTTCAAAATATATGCAACAGGAGCACCTGGGTGGCTCAGTTGGTTGAGTGTCTGACTCTTGATTTGGGCTCAGGTAGTGATCTTGTGGTCATGACATCAAAACCCACACTGGGCTCTGCAATCCGTGGGGCTTCGGCTTGAAATTCTCTCTCCCTCTCCCTCAGCCCCTCCCACTCATGTTCTCTCTCTCTCAAATAAATAAATCTTTTTTAAAAATAAATAAATAAAAATAAATACATGCAACAAAAATTTCCAGAAAGGAGAAATAGAAAAAAACGCAAATATAGCCTGATTCTTTCTTAGAGATGAATAGAACAGGTAGGGAGGGGGAAAATTGTTGTAGAAGCTAGGATATCATAAACAACTTGTTTCTGTATTTGTGACTGTGAAATGAGTGGAAAATAAAGGCCCAGTTATAAGTCTGCAATGGCCACAGGACTTAAAGACAGAGTGTCTCTGTTCAGCTAGAAATAGGGAGGGCCAAGCAAGGCCAGGGAAGAGCTTCAGGGCAAGTAGGCAGAGGAAAAAAGTGAACAGAGAGAGAAGCAGAGAGGAGACTCTGGATAGAGGAGTGACTTCAGAGAAGTCCTGGGGTCCCTGACTCTCACTGGCTAGGGAGGCAAGCCCTCCCCACTTACCTGGCTGTACCCTCCCCTCACCCCCTTGTCTTTGGCCAAGGAGGGAGGACTCCATGGGTCATTTGTCCAAGCCCCTGGCACAGTGTACTGGCCCCAATGCTGCCACTCACTTTCACACTCATCTTGCTTTTTTTGTAACTCTACTGAATAACCTCTGCATTTAGATGTGTTCTGAAAGGTAAAAAGACTTTCCTTAAGTGGCCATCCTGCCACTGCAGCAAATCCTATGTTTAGGACAGGGCTTCTCACTCTCAGATTCTCACACTGGGGCCCATCCATGGATTAGGAAATAAAATGTTTCTCCACTAGCTATTTTTTTTTCTCTCTAATGAAATGATGGATTTTGGTCATCTGAGCAAGCCATGTGGAGCACAATAGTGCCAACCCCCCCAGCCCTTGTACTTTGATCTTTGAATGGAAACCATCTCCATGAGGGCCATCTCTTCATTGCCTCCCTGTCACAAGGACCGTTACGCAAGTTCTAGTATTTTTGCCAGAAGAATCTGCATTTTCCATTCCTTTTTGATCTCACCCTAGCCAGTTTTAACACAATCACAACCTGGTTTATTTCTTTCTGTTTAAAGTTACTAAAGCTTCTTTGAACAATTTGAACTTAGTTTATATCTAAATTCAAGTGTTTCAGAAAAGCAATAGTGACAAAGTGTTTTCAAGACACTTATAATAGTATTGCTTTCTTCCTGTCCTCATTAATAAAAGCACAGCTGGAGACCTCCATGGGAAAGACACTGGATGGCATAATTTAAGACCAAGGAAAAGCTCCTTCACCACACCCAGTCCTGACCAATACATGGTGATCTTCTCACTCTACTCGGAGGACCATTCACTGCTCATTTAAGCTCTTTGAGCTGTGTGCCCATTCCATACACTGTGGGTTCTGACAGTTTAGTCACTGCCCCAGCTCAGGGTGGATGTCAGCTGACTCTTGGGTTTTCTTATTAGGATTTTCAGGTTCTTCAGTTCTTGTTTGTTTTATTTTTTCCTTACACAGCCATTCCATGTATATGTCAAGTCCTTCAATGTAAATTTAGGTAAATTAAAGTCAAGAATCATTTGCCATCACAGTTCTTTTTTTCCCCCCATAGAGGTTTATTTTATTTTTTCAGTGTTACAAGATTAATTGTTCATGCACCACTCCCAGTGCTCCATGAAATACATGTCCTCGACAATACCCACCACCAGGCTCACCCAAACCCCACCTCCTCCCCTCCAAAACCTTCAGTTTGTTGATCAGAGTCCCGAGTCTCTCATGGTTTATCGCCCCCTCCGATTTCCCCCCATTCACCCTTTCTTTCCTTCTCACAATGCCCTCCATGTTTTTCCTTATGCTCCACATGTAAGTGAGACCATAAGATAATTGACTCTCTCTGCTTGACTTATTTCACTCCTCATAATCTCTTCCAGCCCCATCCATGTTGATTCAAAAGTTGGGTATTCATCTTTTCTGATGGAATCATAATATTCCATTGTATATATGCACCATATCTTTCTTCTTAATCCATTCATCTGTTGAAGGGCATCTTAGTTCTTTCCACAGTTTGGTGATTGTGGTCATTGCTGCTATGAACATTGGGGTACATGTGGCTCTTCTTTGTACTGCATCTGCTTCTTTGGGGTAAATACCCAGTAGTGCAATGGCAGGGTCATAGGGTAGCTCTATTTTTAATTTCTTGAGGAATGTCCACACTGTTTTCCAAAGTGGCTGCACCAACTTGCATTCCCACCAACAGTGGAAGAGAGTTCTCCTTTCTCCACATTCTCTCCAACATTTGTTGTTTACTACTGTTGATTTTGGCCACTCGAACTAGTGTAAGGTTGTATCTCAATGTGGTTTTGATTTGAATCTCCCTTATGGCTAAAGATGATGCACATTTTTTCATGTGTCTGTTAGCCATTTGTATGTCTTCTTTGGAGAAGTGTCTGTTCATGTCTTTTGCTCATTTTTAATGTGATTATTGGTTTTGTGAGTGTTGAGTTTGAGGAATTCTTTATAGATCTTAGATATCAGACCTTTGTCTGTAGTGTCATTTGTGAATATCTTCTCCTATTCTGTGGGTTGCCTGTTTGTTTTGTTGACTGTTTCCTAATTAGCAAAATTATCAACAAAAGGGGAGAGATCATGACTAATCCAAAAGAAATAGAAACAATCATCAAAACTTATTATCAGCAGCTATATGCCAATAAGTTAAACAACCTAAGAGAAATGGATGCTTTCCTGGAAACCCATAATCTTCCAAGACTGAAACAGGAAGAGTTGTCAATACAACCTGAATAGACCAATATTTAGTAATGAGATTGAGGCAGAGATCAAAAACCTCCCACAAAACAAGAGTCCAGGACTTGACGGATTCCCTGGGGAATTCTACCTACATTCAAGGAAGAAATAATACCTATTCTCCTGAAACTGTTTCAAAAAGTAGAAACAGAAGGAAAATTTCCAGACTCTTTCTTCGAAGCCAGCATTACCCTGAGCGCCAAACCAGACAAAGACCCCATCCAAAAGGAGAATTTCAGACCAATATTCCTGATGATTATGGATGCCAAGATTCTCAATAAGATCCTAGCTAATAGGATCCAACAGCACATTAGAAAGGTTACTCATCATGACTAAGTGGGATTTATCCCTGGGATGCAAGGGTGGTTCAACATTCGCAAATTAATCAATGTGATAGAACAAATCAATAAGAGAAGAGAGAAGAACCATATGGTCCTCTCCATTGATGCAAAAAAGCATTTGACACATTTCAGCATCCATTCCTGATTAAAACTCTTCAAAGTATAGGGTTAGAAGGAACATTCTTCAACATCATCAA
>CM053609.1:18233447-18260336 GCA_028646535.1 Procyon lotor | reverse complement strand
AATTAAAGAATTGATTCCATTTACTGTAGACCAAGAACCGTAAGAAACCTGCGAATAAACTTAACCAAAGAGGTAAAGGATCTGTACTCGAGGAACTACAGAATGCTCATGAAAGAAATTGAAGAAGACACAAAAAGGTGGAAAAGCATTCCATGCTCATGGATCAGAAGAACAAACATTGTTAAAATGTCTATACTGCCCAGAGCAATCTATACTTCCAATGCCATCCTGATAAAAATTCCACTAGCATTTTTCCAAGAACTGGAACAAACAATCTCAAAATTTGTATGGAACCAGAAAAGACCCCAAATTGCTAAGCAAATGCTGAAAAAGAAAAACAAAACTGGGGGCATCACATTGCCTGATTTCAAGCTTTACTACAAAGCGGTGATCACCAAGACAGCATGGTACTGGCACAAAAATAGACACATAGACCAGTGGAACAGAATAGAACCCATATATGGACCCACAACTCTATGGTCAATTAATCTTTGACAAAACAAGAAAAAATATCCAGTGGAAAAAAGACAGTCTCTTCAATAAATGGTGCTGGGGAAATTGGACAGCTATATGTAGATGAATGAAACTTGACCATTCTCTTACACTATACACGAAGATAAACTCAAAATGGTTAAAAGACCTCAACGTGAGGCAGAACTCTACCAAAACCCTAGAAAAGAACATAGGCAGAAACCTCTTTAGCATCAGCCACAGCAACTTCTTTTAGGACATGTCTCCAAAGGCAAAGGAAACAAAAGTGAAAATGAACTTTTGGGACTTCATCAAGATAAAAAGCTTCTGCACAGCCAAGGAAACAGTCATCCACAGTTATTGAAACCAGCAAACAAGCCCCAGATTGTCCACTGAACTGAATACCTTTCAGGTTCTCACCATTTTCCACCTTTTCTGGCTAGAGGGTGGGGTCGACCCTGGCTAAGAGGTGTCTGAGGCAAGGGTTGTGCTCAGAAAACCACTGGTCATCCTCTTGTTTGCGTCCCATACTTTCAGCAGAGCCATCCCAAGCAAATTAGATTTTTACCACAGAAATGAATATTTCCTAGCCTTTAATTTAATTATGTTAAAGGGGTTACTTTTTGGTTTTAGAGATTTTTGACTCTGCGTCTTATCTTTCAAACCTGAATGTCAAAAAACTATTACATGATGCATATAACACTGATTGTTGGCTCTAGGAAATAATCCACACACAGAGAGAGGGAAAAATGTTTTGGGGAGTATGGCTGATCTATTACACTTTGGGATGAAACCATGAATTTTAAGGAGACCTGTGCAGTGACACAGAAACTTAATAAAATAAGAGAAGATTATGGTTGATATTACTCTAATTTGAGCTCATCAGTCATTTATGTAAACAGATGTCCATACTAGGTGTGTGCAACCAAAATAAGTAGAGATGTTTTACCAGCTTCTTTCTCTTTCTCAATTCCACATTCTACATGAACTGAAGGCCTGTGACTCCTGGGATTTCGGTTGTAAGTGGCTGCAGTGACATTTCTATGGAAAATGTTCTGGAATCCTGATCTCATATCAGGGATGGCATCTGGCCATGTTGTGTAATGGCTCTACACCCCAGCAGCACTGAGGGGACACTGAGTGAGCCTTCTATTTTCCCTTCAGTCTTGCTAGTGGGTCAGGGCACTCTGAGGTTCATTTCCACATACACTAACTCTACAGTTTGGACAGAGAGTATCCCAGGCTGAGGATATGTGCAAAAGCTTCTCGTCATGTTCTTTTCATCAGTCTAAGAGTGACCATCTGGGGGCACATGACCTCCCTTCTCGTGTTACACTTTCCAGGCCAAAAAATAAAAATAAACAAAAAAACATGGAGGGCGTTGTGAGAAGGAAGGGAAGGGGGAATGGGGGGAAATTAGAGGGGGAGATGAACCATGAGAGACTGTGGACTCTGAGCAACAAACTGAGGGTTTTGGACGGGTGGGGGTGGGGGGCTGGGCGAGCCTGGTGGTGGGTATTGAGGAGGGCACGTATTGCACGGAGCACTGGGTGTGGTGCATGAACAATAAATCTTGTAACACTGAAAAAATAAAATAAACATATTTGGGAAAAAAATTTAAAAAATTAAAAATAAACACACACACACACACAGAAACAAAAAAACAAACAAACCAAAAATAAACAGGGCTGCCGGAGCTGCAAAATATTCAAGTGAATGCTCAAGATGCCCATGTGGGCCACCAGACTCATGGCATACAGGTGCCCATTATGGCTCCCATCAGAGGAAGCAGGGCTGAGGATCCCAACAGAAAGGGTGCTTTTCATATAAGGACACACAGAGATGCATTGCCACCCACCTCCCTTCTTTAAATACAAGGAAAAGAGATTTCAATATTTTAAGCACTTACTATTCTTGAGACTTTTAAATGTAGCAACCTCAAAAATGAGCCAATACAAGGGAGGGTATGCCAGGACTTCTTTGTTGATGGTCACAAAGGGCAAAACAGGCTCTTGAAAACCCACTTGCAAGTCCCACCTTGTTATGGAGCCACATCTGTCCACCAGGAAGGCATGGTCATTCTCCAGATGCAGAGTTCAGTGAGTGCCTGTTTCTGAATGTCTGGTGCCTACTGATCTGAGGAGACATCTGAATTGTTTGAAACCAAAGAGCACATCAAGTTTCAAAGGGGGGCAATTCTGATAGGAATTATTTTCTTGCTGATGTTTAGCTGTGGCCCACTGGTGTTCCAGGAGTGGAAGTCTGGCAAGACAGACACTCAGGAAGCTCCACCCCTCCTCCATTCTTGTTCTTGTTAAAATGTGTAGAGGGATTGGCTCCCCACCACTGCCCAGCATGAGTGCCAGGACCTCCTCAGAGGAATAGGCTATCCCTCAGCAATGCATGCTCCATGAACTTGAATTCTTATGGCTGACTGCTGTGACAGAGAGCTTACTCTAAACACCTGCAGGTCCTGGATGTGGGCCTTGTGTTCTGCTAAGGTTCTAACTGTCTTTGTGGACCCTTATTCTATTCTCTCCATCCCACGGGTATTATTGGGATGTAACTGAGCATGTGTTCCTGTACTTGTGTGTCAGGGGTCATATAACCATAGATAAGTTTTTAGGCCAGTTATCTCTGCACAAAACATCTAGTGGTATTTTGTCCTGCCCCAAAAACTCCTTCTCCCCCCAAATACCATGGTTTCCCTTACTCTCATCCTACACTTCAAAACATAACCTATGGGAATTCTTTTAATTGTTTTAGTAATCACTCATATTAAAATTTTATAATGTCAATAATCAAGGCATGCTTAACATCACTAATAATTAGGAAAATGCAAATCAAAATCACTTACTATTTATTAAGAAAATTATTGTCAACAGCAACAATAACAACAAAACCAGAACGCAAGTGTTGGTGAGGATGTGGAGAAATTGGAATCCTTGTGTGCTGTCGGTGGGAATGTAAAATGGTGCAGTGCTGTGGGAAACAGTATAAAGATTCCTCAAAAAAAAAAAACTAAACATAGAATTATTATATGATCCAGTAATTCTACTTCTGAATATATACCCCAAGGAACTGAAAACAAGGACTCAAACAAATATTTGCACATGCACATTCATAGTAATGTTACTCACCTCACAATACTCAAAAGGTGGAAGCAAGCCAGTCCATCGACGGATGAATGGATAAACAAAATGTGGTATGTACATACACTCGAGTATTACCAACCATAAAAAGGAAGAAAATTCTGACATATGCTACAACATATGTAAACTTTGATGACTTCAAGCTAAGTGAAGTGAGCCAGTCACAAAAGGACAAATACTGAATGATCCCACTTATATGAGGTCCCTGGAGCATCAGATTCATAGAAACAGAAAGAGGAATGGTGGTTGCCAGGGGCTGGGAGAAGGGGAGAAGGGGTGGTTATAATTTAATGGATGGAGAGTTTTAGTTCAGGAAAATGAAAAAGTTCTGTGGATGGATGGTGGTGATAGTTGCACAATAATGTGCTTAAGGCCACTAAACTGTACACTTAAAGATGATAAGTTTTATGCTATGTGCATTTTACCACAATAAAAAATAAGTTAAAAAACGTAAGCACAGTCAAGAGCACCTTAGAAACTACGATTTTAGATTGCAATGTTTCGAAGCATGATATTCTGACAGGGTTCAGGAAGGCCTGCTGGCCTGCTGGCTCAGCAGCTGGGCCTGCCTAATCCCCCTTCATCATTGTCGGAAGGTCTGAGAGTTTAACTGCTTGTAAAGAAACTCCTCCGAGTCAGAAGCTCTAAATAACTTGTGGGAACCAGGTGGCCCTGAATTGCTGTGCTGAGCTATGTGTGGCCCACAGAAGTAGGAAACACCTTGGCCATGGGAAACCAGGTAGAGGCCTTTCTGCTATTTTCAGCTCTGTCTCCTCTCAGAGGAAGCGAGGGTCAGCCCACTGAGAGGCTGTGAGGAAAGATGCTTGAGGGACCACATATGCCTGCAGTCCTGGCAGAGTGCTCTGCCCACCTTCAGGACAGCCCCATGGGGCATCCAGCCTCTGTAAGGGGTCACCTCAAGAGACCTTCTGAGAACCCCAACCAGACATCCTCTGTCTGCCATACACACACTTTATTTCCTTTGTAGCAATTAACAGCTTATGACATTATTTTGCCTGCTTCTAACTCGTTTGTTGTGTATCTCCCCCTTCTCAGCCCATCCCACCAAGGAAGGAAGTTTCCTTTTCCAATATCCCACACAAAAAAGAAAGATTGGGGGTGGGGAGAGTGAGAAGGAGAGGAAGCAGGGGAGGGGACAGAAAAAGAAAGACAGAGAGGGAGAGAAGTGAAAGACAGAAATTACCTGATAGATGTGGCAGTATTTTTCATAGTTAATTGACAATGTCATTTTTATCTTTATATGTATAACATCAGCTCCATCTCATACCAGGAAGCATAGATACGTTCCTCTCAGTTTTTAACCTTTTCTTTAGAAAGAAATGCACAAATTCTATCACCTCCCTGATGTTGAAAATGCCAGCTTGTCATTTCACACATGAAATTTGATTGAGGATTTATAAGGAGACTCAATAAAAGGATGCTCCATTTGGGGTATACCTTGAAAACCTGAATGTTTTTAGAAATTACTCCCAATTCCCTTTTTTTTTATCTCTTCTTACTGAATCGCACCCTGAGAGCAAATGATGCAATTTTATTGCTGGAGATTACATATGTGTGTGATTTTTTTTTTGTAATGGAGTGTAATACTGCATTTCACTGTGTGAAAAAGGAATGTGATTCTTGGCTATACCTAAAAATGCTGCTGCATAGTTGTTCCTTAAAAGAGTGCCCACGTGACACATTCTAAAACATATGACCCTTCTGCTAGAGGCTCCTATCTGTACAGAGCCTGGTTACCTTCTCAGGCTTAGTAGAGGGGTCTGCAGAGCCTTGAACCTTGGGAGAGGCCCCCTTGGATACCCTGGCATTCCTCACTTACATGCTCTGGATTGCATCAGTGGGCACTGGAATAAAAGCAAAAACAAAAACAAAAAAAACCCAGGCATTCAATGTTTTTCCATGTGCAGATCAGAATAAACCAAAGGCTCTTGTGTCTGCAATTTCTTCTGTGCTGTACATAGAGCCCTCCTAAGGCCACTTAGGAACCAGAACGAAAAATCTGAGCATGAGGCTGCACTATTTTCAGCTTGAATTTCTCATGTGGATTGGCCACGTGCATCTGCTGTCGCTCTGTGCAGGAAAGCAATCAGGAAAACCTGCTCCTTCTCGCTGGTGGTTTCCCTCATTACCTCCCTCTGCTCGACAGGGATTCCTAAACATGGCCAGGACCAGGAATCAAACACAGATACCCTAACCCTGACTACAGAGAGGTCTCTTTATTTTTTGTGGGGATGGGGAAGGAGAGGGGCAAAGGGAAAGGGAGAAAGACAAATTTAAGCAGGCACCACACCCAGTGCACAGCCCAACTTGGGGCTCGATTTCACCACCCTGAGATCATGACCTGAGCCAAAATCAAGAGTCAGAGACTCAGCTGACTGAGCCACCCAGGTGCCCCTAGAGAAATCTCTAAACTAGGATGTAGTCCTTAACAAAATTGCCCCATATTGTCCTGAAAATACATATGATGCTACAGATAGTATAATCACCTTTTACAAAAGTGTGCCCATGGCTTCTTAACTTATAAAGTGCACCATTATTAAGCATATTCCAGGAAAGTGATGCAGAGGGGTGCTCCAGGAAAGATACATATAAGCAATCCCTCCGAAACCATTTTTATCTCTCTCCCACCCCAATGTGTGTGCCCATGCACACACACACACACACACACACACACACACACACACGGACAGTAAGTGCTCTATAGTGTAGCTTTATTTTTTTTTTTTTATGATGTGGAGAAATTAGAACTCTTTTTTATTTTTAAAAGATTTTATTTATTTATTTCACAGAGAGAGGGAGATCACAAGTAGGCAGAGAGGCAGGCAGAGAGAGAGGAGGAAGCAGGCTGCCCACCGAGCAGAGACCCCGATGTGGGGCTCGATCCCAGGACCCCGAGATCATGACCTGAGCCAAAGGCAGAGGCTTTAACCCACTGAGCCACCCAGGTGCCCCAGAAATTAGAACTCTTGCGCATTGTTCGTGGAAACACAAAATGATATAACTGCTATTGAAAACAGTATGGCCATTCCTCAAAAAACTAGAAGGATATTTGCACAGTCATGTTCTTAGCAGTAGTATTCACAGTAGCCAAAAAGCAAGCCAAATGTCCATCAGGTGAATGGATAAACAAAATGTGGTATATACATTTAATGGAATATTATTCCGCTTTTAAAAATGAAGGAAATCTGTCACATAATACGGTATGGATGGTTTTTGAGGACATACTAAGTGAAATAAACCACAAAGACACACTGTATGATCCCACTGATAAATGAGGTACTAAAGAGGTCAAATTCATAGAAACAAAGCAGATTGGCAGATGCTGCCAGAGAGGGAAAAATGGGGAGTTAATTGGTTATACAGTTTTAGTTTTTCTTTTTTTTTAAATAAATAAAAAAATAATAAATAAATAAATAAATAAGAAAAACTATAGTGTAGCTTTAATTAAGTTATCTAAAATGGAAATAATATTAATGTGGTTCTCTTGAAACAGAGATACAATAATTTGTGAGGTAATCTGATTCTTACAGTTAGGTGTAAGAGCAGGTGTAAGTGAGAGCAAGTGTAAGTGAGAGCAGCATATATTCCCAGATATAAATGTATTTTATGTACATTTTGTTTTATCTCTATCTACATCTTTAAGCATTGAGTCAGCCAACTGGATTGGGCAGGAGACAGGGAACCAATCTCCCAGGAACATTAGGTTAGTCACTTGATGTGGTGTCAATGCACTTCAAAACTAAATGAGGTAGTATCTGTTAATATGCTCATTATGAATCAGGTCTCTATCTGATGGACACTCTTACCCCTCACAAAAGCCTGTGAGATATATTCCACTTTTGCCCGTTTTTCAGATGGGGAAAACTGAGGCCCAACAAGGGTAATTATTGTGTTCAGGTTGCACAGTAAGTGGTAGAGCTGAAATTTGAGCCCAGGCAGGCTAGCTTGTGAGCCCTAACTCACACCATGGTATCTGGGTTGAAGACAGAAACATTCAAAAAACATTATCTTCCACATACAAGTGAAGAAAATTAATTTTACTTGTACAGAGACATACCAATTGCCATTCTCACTTGTGGATAGAGTCAGTTAAAATAGCTTCAGTACTTTAAGTGTAATTTTGCTAGAGTGCACATTATTTCTAAGTCAAGTTTCATTTGACACCTACTGTTTAATTCAATTCCCTCATCCATTCAACAAATGTCCATTGAGCACCTGGGTACAGGTGGCAGGTGGGGATTCCCCTGTCAGCACGTGGCTTCATTGTTGAGCCCTGTCTCAGAAAAGTTTAGAGTGTTATCCCAAGTGTCAAGGAACCAGGGTAGGAATGTGACTGATGACAGATGTGTCACCCATGTCACCAAGGGTTTGGAAGGAGCCAGACTGGGGGAAGTTTAGATGAGCCAGGAAGAGGCAGGCTGATGGGCAGGGGAAGTTCAGCCAGAATGGGTATGCATGTGGAGAGGCACTGGGTGAAGGCAGTTAGTAGCTTTGACCCAAAACAATGACATAGGAAGGGGTGTGGCAGGTTGGACGCAGAGGCAGTAGTTCGCCATAGGATCCTAGACCCCTGACCATATACAGCTGAATGCAAGACATATATCGCGATAGCACAAATATGCTTAGTAAATGGGGTTGGTTTTTTCTAGAGTAATCTGGTCTTTCTCTCCATCTACTCTCCTACCCACTGAATAGCAGGAACAATTAACTTTTATCCTGTGCCATCAAAGTAGTCCCTTAGGGGACTGCTCAATCTTTATAGGTGCTTATTCCTCAGTCTCATTGCCACCTCCAGCCTCTAAGATGACTCTGTCTCTGGGATAAAGGTCCATCAGGGATGGTGGACCTTCTCAGACTCACCTGGTTGGTGCGTTGTGACTCTTGTGCTTACATGAGCTGCTGCAGTCAGGGCACTCAGACCTGTGCTTTGGGCTCCCTGTGCTTGGACAGAGCTTAGCAACCTATCAGCAGAGCCATCCAACTGCACAGTGGTCAGACTGCACAGTTAGTGGTCCTGGCCTCAGGGGCACATGGCAGCTGCTTTCAGGCCTATGCCTCCTGGGGGTGATGGGAGTGCTTCAGTGCTAGGACTCCAACCTCTTTTTTTTTTTTTTAAGACCATTTATTTATTTATTTATTTATTTATTTATTTATTTGACAGAGAGAGAGAGAGAGAGATCACAAGTAGGCAGAGAGGTGGGGGGGGGCGAGAAGCAGGTTCCCCACTGAGCAGAGAGCCCGATGAGGGGCTTGATCCTAGGACCCCGAGATCATGACCTGAGCTGAAGAGAAAGGCTTTAACCCACTGAGCCACCCGGGCACCCCTCCAACCTCTTTATAACATGGGTCACCTTGGCTGCCTGGTGAAGACCACAGACTCCCCAGACTCATGTTTCTAAGCTTATAGAAAGAAATACATTAATGGCAAAGTAGGCCAATTATACTGAAACAACAAGATAAGGATTTTTTTAAATTAGCTCTACGTGAGATAATAGAAAATATATATGCAGTTGATTCTTGAATAACGTGGGTTTGAATTGTGTGTGTCCACTTGTACATGGATTTTTGACCATCTAATACTGTAGAGATATTTTCTTTTCCTGGGTCCCAGGCCTGGTGGGAGTCTGCCTGAGGGCTCAGGAGCTTGGCTCAGGGAACCCTTCTGTACCCAGAGGCAGACTGCTGTCCAGCACAGAGGGCAGTATCCCTGAGCCTGGGTTGTCCTCCTGCTGCTCCCATATGTTATGGAATGTTAATCTAAAGCACCCTGTGAAACATTAGGGGAAAAACAAGGTGGTGTCCACACCTTATACAAAGTAAAAGTGGTAGGTGAACATTTTCAATGAAGCTATAAAAAAAAGTAAAGGACAGAAAAAACCATGACACACTTTCCTATTACAATGCAGCACGCCCACCCTGCCCTCTGGTTTCACATTAGTCTGAGCTCTGTTTCTCAGCTGATGGCGTCTCTGAGGTCAAGCTTCCTAGGCAGGTGGAAATGGCCATTTCACCACATGTGAGGCATTTCCAACATCCCCCTGGTCCAGTACTGCCTCTAGTGTTGTTATTTTAAAGCTTGAGGTCCCAGGTGCCAAGAGGTGGAAACAACCTAATGTCCATCAACAAATGAATGGATACACAAAATGTGGTATACATGTACAATCCATATGGTGGCCAGTATTGTGTCAGCTTGACTGGGCTACAGGATGCCAGAATAGCTGGTGAAACATTATTTTCCGGTTGTATCTGTGAGGGTGTTTCTGGAAGAGATTAGCACGTGAATCAATAGACTGAGTAAGAAGATACACCCTCACCAGTGTTGGAGGGCATCATCCAATCCACTGAAGGCCTGAAGAGAACAAAGAGATAAAGGAAGGGTGAATTCTCTCTATTCTTGAGCTAGGACATTCATCTTCTTCTACCTTAGGACATCAGAGTTCCTGGTTTTTGAGCCTTTGGAATTCGTCTGAATTTCTTTGTTCTTCAGCTGCAGACAACAAGGTGTGGGACTTCTCAGCCTCCATAACTACATGAGCCAATTCCTATAATAAATCACCTCTTAAGTAGTTCTATATGTAACCCACTGATCTGTTTCTCTGGAAAACCCTGACTAATAGAATGCAATATTTTTTCAGCCTTGAAAAGGAAGGAAATTCTGACTCCTGCTACGACATGGATGATACTAGAAGACATTATACTAAGTGAAATTAGGCAGTCACAAAGGACAAATCGTGTATGATTCCACTTATACGAGGTCCCTAGAGTGGTCAAATCCATAAAGAAGATTCATAGTGTAGGCTGGTGGTGGCCTGGGGCTGGAAGAAAGGGCATGATGGGGGGATTAGTGTTTAATGGGGACAGTTTCTGTTTGGAATGATGACAAAGTTCTGAAGACGGATGGTTGTGGTAGCACGACAATGTACCTGTATTTAATGCCACTGAACTGTGCACGTAAAAATATATAAAGTGGTAAATTTTATGTTTTATGTGTTTTACCACAATAAAAAGATGCATAAAAGGAAAAAGAAGGATATGTAAGTCATCAGAGGGATACAAACCTTGATAAGCTGTGGAGGGAGCACGTGAACACTTTCCCAATGCCTTCCCAGAGCCAGGGTCTGTCATAGTCCACCCTGTGAGTTACTATGTCCTTGCCACACCTGAGGTATGCTTTGCCTTCAAATACTGATCTTTGTATCTACCTAAGGAATGCATGTTAATGGATTAAAAAGCCAGAGTACTAAAAACATGAGATTTAACAGGGCAGTCTCCAGCGCCTCCCTCCCTACTCCAGGTTGGATTTCATGAAGGTGACCACTTTCAGCACTGTATCTTCCAAATTTCAAAGAAAAATGCTTACACTGCTGTCAATTTGTTCCATTAAGCGTTTTGGCTATCTGGCATGAAAATAGTACTTAGCATTTACACATCTTTTGCCTTTCCTCCCCCATTCTTCCAATCTATTGCCGCTTCTTTTAAATCACTTGTCATTGTTTACATCCTATTTTTAACACCAAGGCCAATAGGCTACTGAACTAATTATATTTCTTCTTTTTTTTTTTTTAAAGATTTTATTTATTTATTTGACAGAGAAAGAGAGATCACAAGCAGGCAGAGAGGCAGGCAGAGAGGGAAGGGGAAGCAGGCTCCCTGAGCCCAAGCCCCTGAGATCATGACCTGAGCTGAAGGCAGAGGCCTCTAACCCACTGAGCCACCCAGGCACCCTTACATTTCTTCTTTTATGTATGTTTTTAAAAAATTTTTCTTGGCATTAATAATTTCTTATTTTTTCCTTTACCTCATTTTCTATAGCTCTATCCCAGATTCATCCTGTCTTAGCCTACAGGACAGCAAAATATCTCTTAATGCTCTTTTCCACACAATCAAATGCATAGGTGATTTATCAGTTCACTGGTGTGCTGGTGCCAGCTCCCACTATCTGGTGAGACCTAATTGGTAAATATTCAAAAATTTAGTAAGTGGGTCATTAATGTGTTGAGAGCTTGACAATCAGTGTAATGGAATATTTCATGATAGAGAAATTAGTAAACTTCAGGATTCAGGGACTATTGTTTTGTATTTGTGTCCCTACAAAACAGTGCCATCAGTTTCATTGTGTTCCCTTGAGGCAAACCTTCCAGAGGACTGCTGTCACTGGCTGCAAGGCTGCCTTCCTGGCCTTCCTTCCTTACTGCCCTGGAGTGCTTCCCTTTGGCTTGCTCTGGCATTGTTTTCCTTTTGTTGGATCAAGTGTCTCTTTTTACTCATTGTATTTGAGATGGATTCTTCCCACTGGCTTTCCTAGCAAAGATAAACAGAAGTTAAATTGCTTGATTCTTCGCATGCTTTTATTCTCACTCATAGTTGATTAATAGTTTGAACATGAAATGCACGGTTGAAAATATTTTCCCTTAAAAAAAATTTTTTAAAGATGTTATTTTTATTTATTTGACAGAGAGAGACACAGCAAGAGAGGGAACATAAGTAGGGGGAGTGGGAGAGAGAGAAACAGGCTTCCTGCTGAGTCCAGGACCCTGGGATCATAATCTGAGCCAAAAGGAGATGCTTAAGTACTAAGCCACTCAGGTGCCTCTCCCTTGAAATTTTGAAGACACTTTCCCCAACTGCTTTCTAGCTTTTGATGCTGTTGTTTAGAAGTTTGCGGATGTCCTTGATAAGAGTCTATTGATTCTTATTTTATTGAAATTCTTCTCCTCCATTTTTTCAATTCCTTCTTTACAGTCAGGTATTTTACGTTGTGCATTTATACTCTGGTTTCTTCTTTTTTCCCCTCTTATTTTCATCTTTGCCTTCTTAAACCTATAAATAATTCCTAGGATATTTATTGACTTTACCTATTTATTGAATTTTTTTTGTTTTCATACTTTTTATTTCTAAAAGCACTTTCTTGTTCTTGATTCTTACTTTTTGTGATATCCAGTTATTTTTTCACAGATGGACTGTGTCTTTGAGGATACTATGCTTTTCTCTGTTTGCTTTGAGCTCTAGCTTTCATGTTAGGGACTTTCTCAAATTTTTGATGATTCTTTGTAACATTTAGAAGTAAAGGACTGGTATCAAGTTTCCCTCCTAGGCTGGGGACTCAATTATTTCAGTGGGGGTTCCCAAATTAGAGAATCTAGAGGTGTTTAATCAGGGCTGTCAAGTTTCTGCAGAAGAGAAGGATCCAGTCTGTAGCCTGGGTGGTGCATGTGGATGGAGCTATGTGGGGTAACAGGAACAAGGCTTTCTCCATCTGCCGTGGGCACTTCCGTCTATCTACTTGCCCTAGTTTTACACCTGTTCCTTGACCCTCCCTCACTTTCCCAGCATCCACAGCCTCTAGGATCCATTGTTGAGGGATGGAGGGAATGTGCCTCCTATAGTCATTGTACCCTCCCAGTCTTCTGAGGACCCTGACACCCCAGCCTGTCAGGACCCTGCTGGGATACTCTGCTCCTTGCATTTTGCAGTGGCATCTCCCTCTTGCTTCTGGTTTCTGGCTAACTTCCTTTCCTCTGAACATTCATTAACTATGCTGATAAGCCACTAAACTTCCCCTTTTCTCTTTGTCTTTATGGGTCTATACATTTTTATTCTTCTACTATAACTTGACTGGGGTTCAGGAGGGAGCTGAGATAAACACATGTGTTAACCTACCATCTTTGAATAGAAGTGGGGGACAACCTTCTGAGGTCCCCTCCCTCCTTGGGAGCTTTGTACTATCATTTTGCTATTGCTCAATAAACCTTGCTTTGCTGCTCACAAAAATAAATAAATAAATAAATAAGATAGGTAAATAAATAAATAATAGAAGTGGATTTATCCCTCACTTTTTCTGCCCTTTTTTGTCTTCTATTCTGTCCCTGACAAGTGTGTCCCTACTCCTTTGTAACTGAAGTCCTTTTTCCTGGACTATTACCCCATCCTGTGTCTAGTATCTTAATTTTTTTTCTTTTTATGTTCAATTTCTCTTTACTGACTCCTTGTCTTCTGCCTGTAAATGTGCTCTTCCCCTCTCTCCATTTACAAATGTGGTAGATCCCCCTCAAGCACTTCTTGCCTCTTTCTTTCTCTCTCTTTTTTAAGATTTTTTTTTTAAGAGAGAGTATGAGCACAAGCAAGGGAGAAACAAAGGGAGAAAGAGAGATGCAGACCCTCTGCTGGGCAGAGAGCCTGATGCAGGACTTGATCCCGGCCCCTGGGATCATGACCTGAGCACAAGGCAGATGCTTAACTAGCTGAGCCATCCAGGCACCCCCTTTCTGTCTTTTTATGTGCAAAAAATATCAAAGAAATTCATGTAAACAGACTTGCAACACAGATTTAATAAATTACTCAATTAGTCCTAAAGAGTACCCAGTGCTCATCATATCATGTGCCCTCTTTAATGCCCATCACTCAGTTACCCCATCCCCCCACCCATCTAGCTCCCTTTCCACAACCCTCAGTTTGTTTCCCAGAGTCAAGAGTTTCATATGGTTGGTCTCCCTCTCTGATTTCTTCCCATTCAGTTTTTTCCCCTACCTCTATTGTTCTCAGCACTTTTCCTCATGTTCCACATATGAGTGAAGCCATATGATAATTGTGTTTTTCTGATTGACTTATTTCACTTAGCATAATATCCCCTGTTCCATCTATGCCAGTGTAAATGGTAGATATTCACCCTTTCTGATGGCTGAGTAATATTCCAGATGTTATATCTGGATACAATATTCTGATGGCTGAGTAATATATGAACCATATCTTCTTTATCCATTCATCCATTGAAGGACAACTCCTTCCACATTTTGGCTATTGGGGACATTGCTGCTATGAATATTGGGGTGCAGCAACATAATTATTTTAGACTCATCCATGTTGTTAATGCGTATCAGTAATTCTATTTTTATTGCTGATTTGTATTCCATTACATGGATTGTACATGGATTTTCTCCCACTGATAAGCATTTAGGATTTTTTGAGTTTAAGGTTATTATAGAATAACATTGCTGTAAATATTTACATCCAACTCTGACTGTGAATGTATATTTTTATTTATTTTGGATCAAGTCCTGGAAGTGAAAATGCTGAGTCATAGTGTGAGTTTATAATATTTTTAAAGATTTTATTTATTTATTTGACAGAGAGAGAGTGATCACAAGTAGGCAGAGAAGCAGGCAGGGAGAGAGGGGGAAGCAGGCTCCCTGCTGAGCAGAGAGCCTGATCCAGGGTTCGATCCCAGGACCCTGAGATTATGACCTGAGCCAAAGGCAGAGACTTTAACCCACTGAGCCACCCAGGCACCCCTTAGGGTGGATTTATAATTTTTTAAGAAACAGCTGAACTGTTTTCCAAAGTGGTTGCACCATTTCATACTCCTCCCAGCAGTATGTTTTCAGGATGCTCCAAATCCTTGTCAACTTTTAGAGATATCAGTCTTTTCAATTTTGAACATTCTAGTGGGTGTGAAGTGATATTTCATTGTGGTTCCATTGGCATTTTACTGATAAAGTGATATTGATTACTTACTTATATGTTCATTGGTTGTTTGTTTAGTCTCTTTTGTATACTGTTTATTCAAGTCTTTCAATTTTCAAAAAAAAGAAATTAAGTTCTTTGTCTATTATTGAGTTGTAAAAATTATATATCTGGATATAAATTCTTTGTCAAATATATGTCTTATAAATATTTTATCTCAGTTTGTGTCTTGTCTTTTTATTAAAAATTTTTTTCTGCTGATGAGCATCATTTTAAAAATTTTGATGAACTTGAATTTATCAATTTTTTTTCTTTCATGCTTAGTATTTTATGTGTACTGTCCAAGATTTATTTTCTACCCCAGGTTACAAATAATCTTCTAGCTTACTTCTTGAGCATTATAATTTTGGCTTTTATTTTTAGGTCTATGATCCATCTTTGATTAAATTTTATAGAAGGCATAACCTAGAGCTTTTACCCAAGGAATGGAGTGGGCATGGGTAATATTATCAATGCCTTAGCCCCGTTAAATTTCTGATAATTTTCACATTGGCATGGAGAGCCATTTAAGTCATCTTTCCTGACTTACTAAACTTAGTTGGCACTCAGAATCTTAGATGAAGTTGGTATTCATGGCATACTGGCATTTACGGCAAGACAGATACCCACATTTACTACAGAATCATTGACTTAACACAAAGAGCATTAGGATTATATAAACCAGTGCCTTGATTTTATAGAAGAAAGATGAAGTTCAAAGAGGTTAACTGTCTTGCTTGAAGTCACACAGCTTTGCAAATAACAGAATCAGGTCTAGACACAAGACTTTGGACTCCTGGCTTATTTAAAAAATAAATAAAGAGGGGTGGAAGAAAAATAAAAGATAGAAAGAAACCAAAAAATAAAATAAAATAAAATAAAATCCCATAAAGTTATACCATGATGAATGCTTGGAAAACTGATGGGTCAAAAAGTCTGGAAAAGTGTATATAAAATGAAAGTATCTGAAATGCTCCCTCAGGATACTGGTCCCATATAACTGCAGAAATCCACTGGCAAAGTCTGAGCAGTCTTGTTTCTTAACTTCTGAAATTTATGTTTATATTCTGCATTTATATTCTGAGGGCTTATGACATCTGTCACCTGTAATACCCTAAGTTTAGTTAACATCTAAACTGTGCATACCATAACCTTGCATTGCCCATGGCTCCACAAAGCCCTACTCAAGAGCAGTCTTGGACATTTCAGAGGCTTATTATGAGGTAGTCCACCCTCTGAAATATTGTCAAAGATGAAGAGAAACTCTTCTTCAAGAGCTGGCTTTATTTGGGAGTCTACATGTGCCTGAATCTACTTCCTGAGAAAGCCAGGTGTGAGCTAGAAAAGCGTGTGTTGATGCCAGGTGGAATTGCCACTGACATAGACAATGATGACCTTGAGCCTGTCTATGGGTATATAGACATACTACATGTTGACACTTCATTGCTTATAAAACAAAATCACATGGAAAGACTTGATGGCAGAACACAGGGCTTATGTGAACTCCCCTCAAAGTTTTGAATCCCTAAGCTCATTCATCACTATCTCCTGATATACCAACATGTCAAGTTTTGGCAACTTCTTATGCAGTCTTCAAATTGCTGCAGCAAGCCCAAGGCTGCTACTCACAATGACATGCACAGTGCTAGGTGCTTCAGCAGGCAGGAGCCTGCTCCACACCCTTTGTGATGAGCCTGGGCAGAGGGACCACAGTAGCTCTTATGGATGTCTTTCCTGAGGGGGTATGGTGATCACTGGCTTTTTTAGGACCTCATCCAGGTCAAAGGCCAAGGTGTGTGAGCTAAGGTACCCCTGCTGCCACTGCTGCTACTGACAGCTGGGCAGAAATAAATGCTCATCTTCAGGGTAAGTGCCACTTTAAGGAATTTGACTTCTGCATACAAAAGTGTTATGACATATACATATATATATATGTATGTTATATATGGTATTTATGAGATATATATAATAATATGCTATAGTCTAAAATGTTGAAATTCCAGCCTCCAGTATGATATTGGAAGGCAGGGCTTTTGGAAAGTGATGGGATCACAAGGGTGGAACCCTCATGAATGGGGTTAGTGTTCTTATCAAAGAGACCTCACCAAGCTCCCTTGCCTGTTCTACCATGTGAGGAACACAGTGAGAAGTTAGTAGTCTGCAGCTGGAAGAGGGTTTTCACCAGAATCTGACCATGTTTGTACCCTGATCTCGGACTTCCAGCCTCCAGAATTGTGAGGAGGCTCACAATTCACAAAAACATAATAAATTTTCGTTGTCTATAAGCCACCCAGTCCGTGGAATTTTGTTATAAAAGTCCAAATGTACTAAGACAATACATATATTGCTATATACATAGTTTTTAAAAATAATGATGAAATAAACTGCTGTGTCCCCATAATTCAGGCTTAGGACAGAGAACATCACTGATACTACTAACCCCTAGACCAAGTGTCCTCCTCTGACCATCCCCCACCCCCACCAAATACTCTGAAATGGGCTACTTATTCCTTTGGCTTTCTTGGTAGAATGTTTGACATACGCATATTCCCAAACAATGTAATATTCCATTTTGTCCATTTTTGAACTCTATATAAACCAGATCTCATTGTGCATCCTTCTGCAACCAGTTCTTTCCACCTGATAGTGTTAGTGAGATTCTTCTGTGCTCATGCATACAGATATTGTTTGTCTATTTTCACCTCTGTGTAGTGCCTCTTATGTGAATGGAGCTCATTGCATCTATCCATTCTACTGCTGTTGGACTTTTGGATCTTGGCAATTGGGGGCTGTGGGTGACAGTGCTGTGGTGAGCATTTGAGTACACCTATCCTGAGTCACAAGTACAGGCATTTCTCAAAGGCATATGTAGTGTTGGCATTTGCTAAGAAGCAGTATATGTTCATCTTTAACTTTTCTAGTTATTATGGACTGAATTGTGCCCCGCCCCATCCATATTTTGAAGCCCTAATCCCCAAGGGGATGGTATTTGGGAGTAGGGCCTTTGGAAATAATTTGTGGAGCCCTCATGAATGGGATTAGCCTCCTTAAAAGATGAGACACAAAAAAGCTTACTCTTGGGGCGCCTGGGTGGCTCAGTCGTTAAGCGTCTGCCTTCAGCCCAGGTCATGATCCCAGGGCCCTGGGATCGAGCCCCACATCGGGCTCCCTGCTCTGCGGGAAGCCTGCTTCTCCCGCTACCATTCCCTCTGCTTGTGTTCCCTCTCTCGCTGTGTTTCTCTCTGTCAAATAAATAAAATCTTTAAAAACAAAAAAAAACAAAAAAAACAACAAAAAAAAAAGCTTACTCTTTTTCTGCTCCATCACCCCATTAACATGTGAGGACACAGCAAGAAGGCAGCCATCTGCAATCCAGAAAGAGAGTCCTTACCAGGAATCGATTATGCTGACCCTTTGATCTTGGACTTTCAGCCTTTAAAACTGTGAGAAAGCAAAATGTCTTACTTCAGCCACTGAGTATGGTATTTTGTTATGATAGACTAAGCTGACTAAAACATTAGGTCATACCACATCATCTTCCATTTTATACATGCATTAGAGGAATTCTTAACATTTTTTTAAAGATTTTTAAAAAGATTTTATTTATTTATTTGAGAGAGAGAGAGAAGGAGGGAGAGAGAGTCTGAAGCAGACTTTACACTCAGCACAGAGCCCAATGTGGGGCTCAATCACCGGACCACAATAACATGACCTGAGCCAACACCAAGATTCAGTTGCTTAACCAAGTGAGCCACCCAGGAGCCCCTAAAATATTTTGGTTTTAGAAAAAAAATAGCTATTTTTATAGGGTTCCCATATTCCATCTTGATTGACAATTGCTCTGGTCTGGGAAGTCTTATTTGATCCCCTCTCTTGCTGGTTCCCCTCAGTGGTCAGGCTTCTTTATTTGTGTGTTCATTTCATAATTTTCTCATGATGAAGCCTGGAGGATATACCACCTGGTTTACTCTCAGCATACCCTCTAGGGAAGCACAACAAAGACCTGTTTGTTATGGCTAAAATATATTGTATTCAACTCAGGGGCTCTAGCACGGATAACTTTATGATTCCAATAAAAGTAATAATCCTTGTCTCTAGGAAAATAGACAAGTGCATACAACTTTCACTTAATTTTGGAAGATTCTTAACCTCCCAACCCCATCCCAAGTGAATAAGCTGAATTAAGCCTGGAGAAGAACCCTGTGTCAGCATTTGGCCTTTACTAAAACAGTGGCTACATTTCAAAACAAATGATGAATGCATACACGCTTATGTACTTTTTAAACATTGTATTTCAACAGAAAAAAAAATGATGACAAGGGAAAACACAAGGCAGCAGTAGATTTTAATAGCAGAGCAATCTTTGAGGCATAATAATTTATTGCATAAAAAGTTACTTCATAACTCCATGAACCAAGCACTGTGTATCTAGAGATACAGAGCTCTCTATGACTGATGTTGCAATAGAAGCATGTGTGTCTTTAAGTTAGGAAGACAACCAGGAAGGAACGTCTGTGGTTCTTCTATGTTGTCTTGTAGTAGGAAAGTCTCCCCTCAGCCAGAGGAAAGGTATCAAGAATGCTTAAGTGTCTGAGAGTTTACCCTCTTTGAAAGCTAATTAGTTAGCCTGCCACTCTTCATGGAAACAGGAAGAAGACACGAGACTTCTAGGTCAGAAACATATGAGGACATAGTAAGAAGGCAGACATCTGCAATCCAGTAGGAGAGTCCTTCATTACTTCATTACTCATAGTATCTGTTCCCCTTGCCTTCAAAGTTCCATGGCAGTGATGCAAAGATGGGCCCGGAAGGATGCGGCATACACACATTAGGTCTGTGTCGTAGCTGAGGAGCCCTGAGCTCAGGAACCTCCAATTCTACAAGGTGGTTGCTAACAGACTTGTTCAAATTGCAACAATACCCTTACTATCTCGGTGAGAAAACAAATCTACCCTCTGCCACAGAGGGAGACACTATTAAAGACACTCTTAAAGCTGTTTGTTATACAAACATCTTTGGAAAGATAGTCCAGAATAAAAGTGACATAAGATGTGCATAAATATATGAAAAATTGTCTCCTATGCAAAGAAGATGACATTATGATTCCCCCATGACAAGGAAACTAGAGTAGAGAGAGTTTAGGTTCTTATATGGAACACACATTGATGGGCCCTGGACTTGAAGCCAGTTCGTGAACCTCCAAATCCAGAGTATGACCAGTGTACCTTGTAGCCTAGGGTGGTTTGGAGTTGGGTGAGAATTTCCCCAAGAGAAGAAGGGGTGGTGGGAGAGAATGCAGAGGCAGATCGAACATGTATAAGGAAGCATGCAGTGTGCAAGGTGGTGACCTACAGTCTAAGAAGGGACAAGGAGACTGAGCTGCAGAGAAGGGGAGTATTGGAGGCAGGTAGGAAGTTAGGCCAGTACAGTAAAAAGCCCACTCATGGAGGGTTTGTGGGCCAGGCCACATTGAATGGATTTGATCTCCTATACAAGGAGAAGTGGAAGGCTGTGCAATACACAACCCTTCACAAATATGCATTCCAAGAAAGTCATATGGGTCTTACTGTGTCATGGGAAACTGAAAATGAAAAATAAGAGCTCAATTAAAAAATACATATTAAAGATCACTTTTGAGATATAGAAAAAGAGACACATATTTCATTCTGCATCTCTAGTATGCAGAGATGGAAGGATCTAAGAGAAACTCCTTGAAACTAGGAGAAACTTAAGAAACTAGACAGAATTCTAAAGGGAAGAAGGAATCCATGTAACATCAATTTTCTGCTGCATATATCGGGCAAAACTTCTCCTGAGTGCTCAAAGTTGGTGAATTAAAGTGTTAAATAAATCAGTAAATCCCTACTAAAGATTATGGAGATTAGGGACAGTGAAATTCACATGCTTCTTTTTTTTTCCCTAGTGTGGGAAGCACATAGAAAATTTCACAGGAATAAAACCTACAGCAGCAATAGATTGAGACCCACTCTTGGATGCTGGCTCAGAAGCTCTAATCATCTTCTTTTTCTCTCTCTTGTCAGGACCACCCACCCCTGGATGCAAGGAGTACCAATGCTCTTGGTACTTGAGGACTGGGTGACGGATATTCCAGTGATGGGAAGTTAGGTCCCTGTGCGATGAGATTTGACCAATGGGAACTGTAGAGTGATGGAGTTCAGTACAGTTCTCCAAAAGCCTGCTCTACAGTGTGGGTCCATTTCACAATCTTTTGGGAGAAGGTCCACAGGCCAAATAAAGGAAGCTGCTAAGAAGTAGCCTTTATGGAAAAGCATGAACATAACATGGCATCTTCTTTTGCCTTACCAGCATTTTCCTCATCTTCACTGCCCTGGACTTGAACTTCCCATTTAATCATAGAATTTTGATCCTGTTTCCAGCTCTACTTTCTCTATGACTTGCATTAGGAAAGGAAGGAAAAAACAGGGATGGATAAAAAGTTTCTCTGAATTTCTACCTGGCCTGGTACATGTGAATCAAGAATAAACCACTACTCCGAGTTCCAGTTTTTAGTTGGTTGGGCCTTCCTCCCACTCTGATCTGGAAGGCCCTCCCCCTTTCTCCTGAACAGGCATCCTTGGAGGTCTGGGGCTCTGTCCTCTCTCATTCTCCCTTTGTCAGAAACATCTTCACTTGAGTCATGGATTCTTTGGTGTGAGTATTAGCAGAAATGTGATCTCTCACAGTTGCATTTCATTGAAAACCTCACTGCTGATGGTGGACTGTGTAGTTCATTGGTAGATGACATCACCTGAGAAAAGCTGGAGAGATATGTTTTAGGACATGGACTCCATTCCTGAGAGTATTGCAGAAAGAACAAGTCCTTTGTCTGAGTCCTTGCTTTGCTTTTTGCAAGAAGTGTGATTTTGTACAAGTTAATTAACACAGATGTCATTATTCTTATCTACAAATCTACAAAAGGAATAAATACAACTATATTTGTTCAAGGGGATTATTGTAAGGATTAAATGAAATCATGTGGTGATGAAGTGCTCTGTGGGTCATATAACTGCTATCTATCAATTCATCTATCTACCTACCTACATGGCAATCTATCTATCCCTCTTTCTTCTTACATACGTGTGTGTGTGTGTGTGTGTGTGTGCATCCATCCATGCATCCATTCATTCATCCATCCATCTGTCTATCCATCCATTCAAACATCCCCTCTCTGTCTCTCTACTCACCCATTTAACTCTAGCCCCCATCAGGCAAATATCAGACTCCAGACTCTGGTGTGACATATCAGTTGTCTAATAGCATAAACCTGCCACCCATAGTCAGAGGAATTACTAAAAGTGGAAATAATATGATTAATAAACTGTTTAGTAGGTATCAAGGAAAAAGCTACCCTCACATTTATCAGAACTTGAATGTATTTAGTTGCCCTGGGGGATTTGTTGTATTGCTGAAGCACCACTTTTCAGGGTTTCTGCTTGCCCACAAATTCAGTTTATTGTGCCTCCCCTAGGTGCCCCAGGGCAAAATAGCACTGCTGTTGACTGTGGTTGAAGAGTTCATTCTGGGCTGATGCAGGAGTAAGAAGTATAGGTATATAAGCTAGAGCAATGATTCTGTACCCAAGATTGAATTCCTGAGAACCACTTGGAATAAGGCCTTATGAACATTTTTTAAAGTTTATTAAACTCGCAGGCACTTAAAAAAATCACTAGATATCATAACTATTCTTTAATAATCCCAGAATAATACTAAAAAAATAAATCCTTAAAGAGAAAGGACTTACTTAGGGACAAAGGTAGTTAATCATTAACTGTTCCTAGGGGCTCTGTCCTAATCCATGCCAACATGGACATTGCTGCAGGGACCTAGAAGTCCTGAGGCCCTGCTCTCCTTGTTCTTCCTTTGTGCACACCTCCCACTCAGGCATGTAGTGTGAGCTGCTCTTTTGCCCACGCCTGGCCCCAGTAGGGCTGTGTGCTCTTCCTCTGAGGCAGCTATTTCTCATTTCTCCTCTTGGAGGAAGGAAAGTGGTTCTTTCCATAGCCTAGTTCTTGCTCTATCTTAGCTGCTGATTTGTCTTATAGGATTCCAGTGTCCTGGGAAGTGCTCTGTGTAAAGGGCTTCCACACCAGGTAAGGGCAGATGCTGCCCTGGAAATTAGGGATTCTCAATTCTGATTGCCCATCAGTCACCTGGGAACATAAAAACAGCTGCCTGCCTAGGTGCTTTGCAGATTTTAAGTGGGGTGGAACCCTGTGAGTCTGAGAATCCCTGTCCTAATTCAGTACTCCCAAGTCTTTGCTCTCTACAAACGATGATTTCTGTGAGTGAGATTAAAACGTCTTCAGGAAAATGGGGTCATATTTTTTCAAGTTAATCAGAAAAAAACTAAAGTTAGTAGATAAAATTTTCTCAAATTTAAAATTTCTCCCATGCATTTTCTTGAAACTTTGGGGTCAAGTACTACCTATGTGAATTAAAATAGAGCCAAATGTATTATGTCTGATTTAGCCCACATTACATTTTATTATTTTTTTAAAAAGACTTTATTTATTTATTTGAGAGAGACAGAAAGCAAGAAAAAGCAGATGAGTGGGGGTGGGGGTGAGCAGGGGCAGAAGGAGAGGGTAAAGCAGACTCTCAACTGAGCAGGGAGCCCAGTGCAATGCAGGGTTCAATCCTGGGACCCTGGGATCATGACTTAAGCCAAAGGCAGACACTTAATGGACTGAGCCACCCAGGCACCACTATGTTTTATCATTTTATATGAAATATAAAAGTACTCCACAATGGTAGGACAGAACCCTACATGTGCTGCCTGCTGAACACATTTGGAGCCATGACAATGCTGGCATTTGTACCATTTTTCCAGAGAAGTAGGGTTTTCCAGAGAAAGAAACAATAGGATAGAGGAAGAGTGAGAGAAAGAGAGAGTAGAGAGAAGGAGGGAGGAAGGGACTTATTTTCTTTCACCTTTTTTATTTTTTTAAAGGTTTATTTATTTATTTGACAGAGAGAGATCATAAGTAGGCAGAGAGGCAGGCAGAGAGAGAGGAGGAAGCAGGCTCCCCGCTGGGCAGAGAGCCCGATGTGGGGCTCGATCCCAGGACCCTGAGATCATGACCCGAGCCGAAGGCAGAGGCTTTAACCCACTGAGCCACATTTTCTCACATTTTTTAAAAAAAAAATTAGTATTATGTTATGTTAGTCATACAGTACATCATTAGTTTTTGATGTAGTGTTCCAAGATTCATTGTTTGTGTATAACACCCAATGTTCCATGCAGTCTGTGTCCTCCTTAATACCCATCATTAAGGAACTGGATCACATGAGTGTGGATGTTGGCAAGTCCAAAATCTGCAGGATTGGCCAGCAGGCTGGAGACCCAGGGAAGAGTTGACATTGCAGCTCAAGTCCAAAGGCAATCTGGAGGCAGAATCCCCTCTTCCCTAGGGAGTTCAGTCTTTCTCTTACGGTGTTCAACTAATGGGAGAAAGCTCACATTGAGAATGGTAGTCTGCAATATTCGAAATCTACTGATTTAAATGCTTATCTCATTTTAAAAACACAAAAGCAAAAGCAAAAACCAAAACCTTCCGAGTAATATCAAGACAGACATTTGGCCAAATAGTTGGACACTGTCCCAGCCAAATTGAGACATAAAATTAATTACCACAGATGGGATATGCACGGTTAAGAAATAGTCCACCTCTTACATGACTCCCTGAGCAGCTGCCGTTGAAGATGGAGAGTTTCAATACAGATATTTATTGAGTCCTAATTCGACACCTTGGCTCCTGGTCTACACTGATTGAAGGGTCTCACTCCCTCAGAAATGAACCCCACTCATGCCCCCACAGGACTTTGCTAAAGCTATTGCCTGTTCTTCATCTTTTTTCACCTCATCTTTACTTTCAAGCCCAAATTCATTCTTGAATTTTTTCCATTGAATTCCTGTAGTTTTATTATCTCAATCATGTAATCTGTCACTAAGCTGAACACTGTCTGGCATAAGTTAACTGCTTCCTAAGTTAAGACAATGGAAAACTTTTTGAGAATGAGACACATTTGCTATTCACTATGCATCTGGCTTTTGTTAAGTGAAGTAGTTAATAAGCAGGTGACATTAGTGAATGTTTTTCATGGTGCTGGAGAATACACAGAAGGAAAAAAAAAAGTATAAAACTAGGACCCCCCAACAGCATTTTGGCACACATACTAACTTGAACTGTTCAGTAATTTTCCTGACATGACAATATTTGTTGTAGAAGAGTAGACTTGACATTGAGTGCTTTCCCTTGGATGGATGCAGCAGTCTTTCTCACTCTGCTTCAGCAAAAGAAAAAAGAGTTGGCTCTTCAAGACCAAGAAAAACCACCCATTTTCCATACTTGTTTATTTTAAGAGGAGATTTGTTCAGCCTTTATTACTTGACAAATTGTGGCTGAATTTTCTGATTCCTCCATACTGGAAGATTTCCCCTCACTGAAATTACCTAACAATAGTTTATCTTTGTTTTTTTAATTGAGATATGGTTGACACAATGTTACATGAGTTTCAGGGGTACAACATAGTGATTATGCTATCCTTACCACAAGTGTAGCTATCATTTATCCCCATACGATGCTATTACAATGCCATAGACTATATTCCCTGTGCTGTACTTTTTATTCTTGTGGATTTTTTATTGCATCACTGGAAGCCTGTACTTCTAAGTGGTTTCACTTTCTTGCAAGGGTACATTTCTAGTTCTCCATAGTTATCAAAAATGTTTATTCCCTGAACACCTGATTGCCCCCAAATAACCTGCTGTACACACCATGTGCATATACTTGAGAACATCAAGTTGAGGGAAGGCCTTCCTGCTCCTAGGCTCATGATAATGGAAACATTCGTGTCTCAGGCAGTATAACTTCTCTACAACCCCTAATTGCCAGAAGACCAGGAAATGCCCTTGGTTTTAAGTGATCTGTCTCTTTTGTGCTCAGGGGCTTCTCTATTGAGTCAGCAGCTTCCACACACCCATACACCTGCACTGGTAAGGGGGCAATATTCCATTCAAGTTGGTGCTTACACAAGGCTACATTGGAATTCAAATAATGTCTTCTTGGGTTGAGAGTGTCCCTCTGGTGCCAAACCCTGAGAAAAGCAGCTCTGTGATTCATCTGTACTGAATGTAGCCATGAAGCAGGGGCCTCAGGTATTGATATGTCCAGGGTCATTCCCAGTCCTGCAACCCTGAACCAGTTAGTGAACCCCTCTGAACCTCAGATTCCTCATCTACAAATGGGGCTTAAAATAGCACTGACTTCACAATCTATATAAGTCAGGTCATTATGCTGTAGACCTTACATGTATACAGTGTGGCATGTCAATTATATCTCAAAAGGACTGGAAGTAAAAATAGCTAATTGGAAAGCATCATCAAGAAGACCAAGGATTCATCATCTTTAGCCATCAGGGTATTCAAATCAAAACCACACTGAGATACCACCTTACACCAGTTAGAATGGCCAAAATCAACAAGACAGTAAACAATAAGTGTTGGAGAAGGTGTGGAGAAAGGGGAACTCTCTTACACTGTTGGTGGGATTGAAAGCTGGTGCAACCACTTTGGAAAATAGTGTGGAGATTCCTCAAGAAATTAAAAATAGAGCTACCCTATGACCCTGCCATTGCACTACTGGGTATTTACCCCAAAGAAGCAGATGCATTACAAAGAAGGGTCACATGTACCCCAATGTTCATAGCAGCAATGGTCATAATT
>CM053609.1:18198068-18233347 GCA_028646535.1 Procyon lotor | reverse complement strand
GTTGGGCGAGCCTAGTGGTGGGTATTGAGGAGGGCACGTATTGCATGGAGCACTGTGCATGAACAATAAATCTTGTAACACTGAAAAAATAAAATAAACATATTTGGGGGGAAAAAAAGAAAAAAAAAAAGACCAAGGAGTAAATGCCTGTGAAGCTCTTAGAACTGTGCCTGCCCCAGCTCAGTGTCAGATTAATGCCAGCTGGCACATCATCCATGGTTAAATATGTGGGAATTCCACAGTTGAATCATTTCGCACAGAATTCCCTCTGCTGTGACCCCAGACCCCCTCTGTTCAGCAAGCCTGGCAGCCAGGGACTGTGACTGAGCCCGCAGTGCAGCAGGATGGAAACATTTCATTACTGAATTCCTTCTCACCAAAGTGGGTGTCAGCCTCCCACTTGAGATATGGTTGACACAATGTTACATGAGTTTCAGGGGTACAACATAGTGATTATGCTATCCTTACCACAAGTGTAGCTATCATTTATCCCCATATGATGCTATTACATGTTCTGCTGCTCTGAGTCAAACATAGGAGAACATACCCAATGTCACGCTGATGGCTCACGGGCCAAGAAAGGTGTGCTGGAAGCAAAGTTATTAGCTTTGGGATCTCTCCTCTTCTCATGTGTGCATTCTAGGATGTCAGGCTGTCTGGGGGAGACTTTGCTGCACCCAAACTATGAGGAGAATTCATGCTTTCTGGATAGCTCAAAAAAGAAAAATAAAAGTACATTTTGGTACAACCACTGTCTCAACCACACCCCATCTTATACTCACACACAACCTCCCATGTGTGCTCACCCACACCCACATTGACACAAACCACAAACCACCCAAATCACTATCTTAAGAAATCATGTGCCGTCCAAACCACACACACTTCCTGAGGATACCTGTAGCCAGCCAGACAGTAAATGGGAGGCTTGGAAGAATGCAAAGATGATGCCCCAGATCTCCAGAGGCTGTGCGCTAATCCCATAACAGACTATAGAATTGGGGTCCTTTGTGGAGGGATGCTGAGGGTTTTGATTAAAGGGTGCTTCTTGCCCTGAAAGGCCCACAGCTTACATAGAAAGCAGCTCAGTTTCCCTAACTGACGCAAGCTGGGAAAGAAAGAGAACAAAGAGCAAGACCCTCCCATGGACCTTCCATGTCTGTCAGCAACATACAAGTTCTCCTTAGGCTCTGCTCCATGGGTGCTGAGTCTTGGGACAGAGCTGGCAGGAATGCACAGTGGGGTCTAGGAGTCCACTTCATGGGAAGTCACAGAACTTGACTTTGAAAAAGTGACCCCTTGGTTTTAAGAGTCTTGCCCAGTGGTAGACAGATTCTGAAAAGAGCAGCCATTCAACTCCCCCAGCAACTCTAAGGGCACCTGGTGCACTCAGCAGAAATGTAAAAGATAAATATCTGTCAGATTCTTATTATAGAAACAAACAAACTAACAATCCATGCAAACCTCTTTCTTAAAGTCAGCATTCCTGGACAACACACAGGAAGCCTGACTGCAAAGTCACAAAGGTCTATAGGCCATGAAGAAAATATGGGAGAATGAAGAATTCTGAGCAATCAGACTCCTGCCCATTTCAAGGTGAAGTGTCATTCCCTTAGAGTCTCTTACCTGGGCAGTCCTGCCCTTAATCTCCCATCCTTCACAGTTTGGCATCTAAGATGTACATTTAAGGAAATGGGTTGTGGCTTTAAAAAATCCCCAGCTGACTTTTTGACTGACCCCAAATGGAAAACCTATAATACATATCAAGGGCACTAATGTGACTCCCCGGTCCACTGCTCTGTTTACTCATTGCATGGTTGTGGGAATGCCTGTCTTCCTCCTGAACTGTAAAGCTCATGATTCATCTCCATGGCCCCTGCCTAATGCACCCACTGTTTGTGGAACAGAAGCTCAAGAAATGCTTGCTGGTGATGATGACATCAGGATAGCAAATGTGCTGCTTTCTGCATTTTCCCAACAGAGCCTCCATTTTAATCAGGGTCTCACTATTGGCCCAGTTTAGAATTTTTCTGAAAGGAGTTTTATCTTCAATATGGAAATTCAGGAAGTTTAGGTTTTACTCTTTTTGATCTTTTGAACTAAAAATTTAAGACATATCAAGAAAGGATATTGGTTTTTTGTATTGGAGCACCTGGACACTGTTACATTGTCACTGCTATAGACCAGAAAATTTCAAGGGGGTTTAAAAGTTAAAATAAGCTGACTACAGCCTGATAAGCTATTTATAAGGTCCTGATTGTCTCTTCCTATTATTATAAAGTCATCTTTGGTCCCAGTTTTTATAATACCAAGAATTGCTCACCCACAGTTATTTAGTTCTCATAGAGCAAGAAGAGCTTTTATGAAATACAAGCTCAAGCAGATAGAATTCAGCCTTCCAAAGGAGTGCACAATTTAAATGGAACAGAAGACACAAAGAGAGGGTGATGTCCTGGTGGCTTTCTTTGTTCTTGGGATCTGAGAAAAAGAGTCAAGAGCCCCCTCCCACCCCAGACCCCACCTTCTGGTAAGCAGGGCTCTATCCCCTCTCCTCTAAGTCTCTGACCTTTTTCCTTCTCTTCCCTCCCACCAACTGTGGTGCAGCCAGTCCTGGCAAGTTATCATAAAGGAGAAAAAGGGACCCAGTGTATAGCCTTGAACCATTTCCCTAGTAACAAAGACAGGCTTGGATAGAAACCACCTGTCTCCATGCTCTACCCTTCAGTGCATGGCTAAGGCCCCAAGGACAAAACTGCTGGGTTTTCTCTAAGTCATGCCCAATCATATGGCCTCTTTACTCTTCCTGCTACTTGCCCACTGACTTTGAATGAAACAGCAGGTTTATCCGCCAAGTCCCATCTGAGTCAAGGGCTGGAGATCACAGAGGACCCTTGTAGTCACTGTCTCCATCATTGTTGGTCTTTCTGTTCTTGCCCCATTCATATTTTCTCTTTCTTTCCTCACCACAGAGTCTGAGTTTTCTTCTGATATTTTACAAGAAGGGTATTACTTATCATTTTCAATTGAAGATTTTCTTTTCCTTTCCATAACAATATTTAATTTTATACTCACATAAACAGTATCTGTGAGATAAGAAGTAAGCAGAGATTCTTACCCACATTTCATAGGTGGGAACCTCAGATTTGCTAGAAGACAAAAATGCATACATCCACATAATGAGAAAGAAGCTTGGCCTTTTCCTCCAAATAATGGAAGAAACTATGGGCTGAAGATCCCAAGAAGCCAGAATTTCAAAGGGACTTCATGTTAGTTAGTCACCAGGCCCTCTGTAGATGAAAGAGGTGGCTCCTCTTATTGTAGCATGGCTGGTTTTACTGCACAGCTGTTATCTCTAGTACAGTGCCAGTTCATTCTGAATTAATACTAGCTTGGTCATTATATGTATTCTCAATTGGCAGATACTTAAAGAACAATCACAGTCTAGGGGAATCCATGAAATTTTTTCTTTTCACTCAGAAGGACTCTTTGCAAAGGCTTAAAAATCTCAGAGAAGGGCCATATCCTTGCCTGTTACCATTTCCCAAAGTGGTGTGTGAATCCTACTGCTGGTACATGGGATCTTTGGGCTGCAAAGACATTTTTTTATTTGAATGCATTAGCTTCCATTTGTGACAGTAGCATTAATTAAAAAATATATTCAAATAGAAAAGACTGGTAGTTAACAGGCTCAGCAGTTTTTTGAGAAGTGCTAATTGCAGGAGTGAAAGACATTGTCCAAACTGACACTGGGCTGAGTTAGGCAATTAGGATGTTGATGAAGGAAAAACTGGTAAAATTAATCCATTGTAAACCACTGGTGTGAAGCATCCTATGTACAAGTATCCATGGAAGTCAGACCAACTGACAGGAGCTTAGCTTGTCCCTGGTCCCACAATTCTTACAGCCTCATCAAGGAGGCCACCATGAGGACAGTGCCAGTAAAGAAAAGGCCTGGGACAGTTCCATCAATTATTTATCAGCGACATCATCCGGCATAATAACATTCACCTTATAGAAATCCTAGAATGAGAAGAGAAAGAGAAGGTGGCAGAATTAAATGAAGAAATAATACATGAAAGCTTCCTTAACCTGGGAGGAAAATAGACATCCTGATCCAGCAAGAACAGAGATCCTCCAACAAAATTAACCGAAGGAGGCTCACACTAAGGTGCATGAACAATTAATCTTGTAACACTGAAAAAATAAACATATTTGGGAGAAGAAAGTAATTAAAATGGTGAACAGTGGGATGCCTGGGTGACTCAGTTGGTTAAGTGTCTGCCTTCAGTGCAAGTCATGATCCTGGGGTCCTGGGACTGAGTCCTGCATCAGGCTCCTTGCTCAATGGGGAGTATGCTTCTCCCTCTGCCTACCTGCCACTCCCCATGCTTGTGCTCTGTCTCTATCTTTTTTTCTCTCTCTGACAAATAAGCAAATAAAATCTTTAAAAAATTAAAAATAAAATGGTGAACAGTAGCGATAAAAAGAGAATTTTAAATGCCAGGACAAAATAGCAGAGAGAAAACAATACACATTGAAGACACTCCCTGGAGCACCAGTCCCTGGGCAATAGGGGATATTACACAGCAGGACACTGCAAGACTCCTCTTCATAAGTCCATTAACCTCAAGAACAGAAGACATAGCAGACTTTCCTACACAGAGTTGACTTTCTTAACACACAGAAACAGGTACAGAGACTTAGAAAAAATAAGGAATTTATCCCAAATGAAAGAACAGGACAAGGCCAAGACCAGAAATCTAGGCAAAACAGATATAAGTAACACTTCTGATAATAAAATTCTGAGAATTTATCTTTCTTATTTTTTTAAGATTAGTTAATTTATTTATTTGAGAGACAGAGAGAGAGAGCATGAGAAAAGGAAGGGCAGAAAGGGAGAATCTTCAAACAAACTTCCCGCTGAACACAGAGCCTTATTTGGGGGCTCAATCCCACAACCCATGAGGTCATGACCTGAGCCAAAACCAAGAATTGGACATTCAGGGTGCCTAGATGGCTCAGTTGTTAAGTGTCTGCCTTTGACTCAGGTCATTGTCCCAGCATCCTGGGATGGAGCTCCATGTCCTGCTCCCTCCTTGGCCGGAAGCCAGCTTCTCCTTCTCCGACTCTCCCTGTGTGCATTCTCTCTCTCTCTCTTTCTGTTTCTCTCTGTCAAATAAATAAATAAAATCTTAAAAAAAAAAAGAGAGAGAGAGAGACAGACACTCAACCAATTGAGCCATCCAGGCACCCCCTCATAGAGAATTTAAAGTAATGTTTATATGGATACGCAAGGGACTTGAGAAAAGAGTGGAAGACAGGACTGAGAAGCAGACAGAGATAAGGAATAACATAGCAGAGATAAACAGCTCAATAAGTGAAATGAGAAAAAAATGTTTGATGGAATGAACAGCAGGCCGGAAGAAGCAGAGGAACAAATTAATAGCCTAGAGGACAGAATAATGTAATGTAATCAAGCTAAACAAAAGGGAGAAAAAAATTATGCAAAACGAGAATAAACATAGGAAATTCAGTGACTCCATGAAATGTAATAACATTCATATTATAAAATTTCCAAAAGAAAAAGAGAAAAGAGAGCAGAAAATTGATCTGAAGAAATAAAAGCTGAAAACATCCCTAACCTGGGGAAGGAAACAGATAACCAGATCCAGGAGGCACAGAGAATTCCAACAAGATGAACAAAAGCAGATCTACACCAAGACATTATAATTAAATTAGTGATAAAAAATTTTAAAGTGCAAGACAAAAACATACAAGGGAATTCAAAGGCTCATAAAGCTAACAAGAGATTTTTTTTTTTCAGCAAAAATGTTCCAAATCAGAAGGGAGTGGGAGGATATATTAAAAGTGCTGAATGGGAAAAATCTGCAGCCAAGAAGACTATCATTCAGCATAGAATAGAAGGAGAAATAAAGAGTTTCCCAAACAAAAACTAAAGGAGTTCATAACCACTAAACCAGTCTTGCAAGAAATAAGAAAAGGGACTCTTGAAGTGGGAAGGAGAGACCAGAAGTGAATGTAGTGGTAGGAAACAAAAGCAGTAAAAATGAACATATTCTAAAAAATCAGTCAAGGAATTCACAAATGAGGGGTGTAAAATATAAGAACATTTATCTAAAATGTGAGGAGAAGAGAAAATAATGGGCTTACTCAAATGACTAACAACTTAATATAGACTGTTATATGCAGAAGATGTTATGTACAGACCTAATGGTAACCATAAATAAAAAACAACAATAAATATGCAAAGAATAAAGAAAAGAAATCCAATATCACTAACTAGATCACTAAAGAAACCCAGCAAACCATGAAAGACAAGAAAGAATCAGAGAAAATCTTCAGAAACAAACACAAAATAAGTAATAAAATGGCAATAAATTCATCTCTCTCAATAATTAATCTAAATTTAAATGGACAAAATGCTCAAATCAAAATATATAAACTAAATATAGACTCCAATCAAAAGACATACGATGTCAGAAAGGACAAAAAATAAGAACCATGTCCTGCCTACAAGACACTCTTTTTAGTCCTAAAGACACCTGCAGATTGAAAGTGAGGAGACAGTGAAACATTTATCATGTTAATGGTTGTCAAAAGAAAGCTGGAGTAGCAAAATATACATTAGAAAAAAATAGACTTTTTTTCCCCAAATATGTTTATTTTTTCAGTGTTACAAGATTCATTGTTCATGCACCACACCCAGTGCTCCATGCAATATGTGCCCTCCTCAATACCCACCACCAGGCTCGCCCATCCCCCCACCCCACCCCTCCAAAACCCTCAGCTTGTTGCTCAGAGTCCACAGTCTCTCATGGTTCATCTCTCCCTCTGATTTCCCCCATTCCCCTTTCCCTTCCTTCTCACAATGCCCTCCATATTGGAAAAAAATAGACTTTAAAACAAAGATTGTAACAAGAGACAAAGAAGTACACTAATATTAAAGGGGACAACCCAACAAGAATATATAATAACTGTAAATATTTGTGCATCCAACATGGAACACACAAATACTAAAAAAGTTAATAACTAACATAAAGGACTAATTGATACTAATACAATATTAGTACTGGACATTAACACCCCATTTACATCAATGGATAGATCACCTATACAGAAAATCAAGCAGGAAACAATGGTCTTGAATGACACTTTGAAAAAGATGGATTTAACAGATATATTCAAAACATTTCATCCTAAAACAACGTAATATACAATCTTTCCAAGTGCACATTCTTCAGAATAGATCACATATTAGGTCACAAAACAAGCCTCAACATATTCAAGAAGATCGAAGTCATACCATGCATCTTTTTTTTTTTCATGCATCTTTTCTGATGCACTTTTCTGCACAACGGCACTATGAAATTAGAAAGCAACCAGAAGAAAAAATCTAGAAAGACTACATTACATGGAAGTTAAATAACTTGCTACTAAACAATGAATGGGTCAATCAGGAAATAAAAGAAATCAAAAGGTGTATGGGAACAAATGAAAATGAAAACACAATGGTCCAAAACCATAGGGCTATAGCAAAAATGAGTTTAAGAGGGAAGGTTATAGCAATACCTCAAGAAGGAAGAAAAATCTCACACAACCTAACCTTAAGTTCCCCCTAAGGAACTGTGGGAAAAACAAACAAACAAAATAGCAAACAAGGCCTAAAATCAACAGAAGGTAAATAATAAAGATTAGAACAGAAATAAATGCTATAGAAAGTACAAAAACCAATACAACAGAACAATGAAACCTGGAGTTGGTTCTTTGAAAAAATTAACGAAATGATAAACCACTAGCTAGACTTATCAAAAAGAGAAGAGAAAGGAACCAAATAAATAAATTAATAAATGAAAGAGGAGAAATAACAACTAACACCACAGAAATACAAACAATTATAAGAGAATATTATGAACCATATATGTCAATAAATTGCACAACCTGGAAGAAATGAATAAATTCCTAGGAACATATAAATTACCAAAACTAAAACAGTAAAAAATAGAAAACTTGAACAGACTGATAACCAGCAAAGAAATCAAATCAGCAATCAAACAATTCCCAAAAAACAAAATCCCAGAACCAGATGACTTCACAGTTGTGTTCTACCATACACTGAAAGAAGAGTTAATACCTATTCTTCTCAAACTATTCCAAATATTAGAAAAGGAATAAAACTTTGAAATCCATTTTATAAGGTCAACATTACCCTGAAACATCAAAAACAAAGACACCACAAAAAAAAGAGAGAGAGAGAGAGAGAGAGCTATAGGCCAATAAATCCGATACAAAAATCTTCACCAAAATACTAGCAAATCAAATTCAATAACACATTTAAAAAATTCACCACAATCAAGTGGATTTATTCTTGGGCTGCAAGCATGGTTTAATATTTGCAAATGAATCAGTGTGATACATCACATCAATAACAAAGGATAACAAACATACAATCATTTCAATAGATGAAGAAAAAGTTGACGAAGTACAACATCCATTCATGATATAAACCCTCAAGAAAGTAGGTGTAGAGGGAACATACCTCCGCATAATAAAGGCCTTACATGAAAAGCCCACAGCTAACATCATCCTCAGTGGGGAAAAATTGAGAGTTTTTCCTCTATGGTAAGAAACAAGACAAGGATGTTCACTCTCACCATTTTTATTTTATACATAGTACTATATAGAGCAATCATGCAATAAAAAGAAAAGGCATCCACATTGGTAAGGAAGAAGTTTCACTATTTGTGACGTGGCACTCTACATAGAAAACTTAAAAGACTCTACCAAAACAGTGCTCGATACACAAATTCAGTAAATTCATAGAATACAAAATAAATTTAAAGAAATCTGTTCTCCAAAGAAGACATACAAATGGCTAACAGACACATGAAAAGATGTTCATCATCATTAGCCATCAGGGAGATTCAAATCAAAACCACATTGAGATACCACCTTACACCAGTTAGAATGGCCAAAATCAACAAGACAGTAAACAACAAATGTTGGACAGGATGTGGAGAAAGAGGAACCCTCTTCCACTGTTGGTGGGAATGCAAGTTGGTGCAGCCACTTTGGAAAACAGTGTGGAGATTCCTCAAGAAATTAAAAATAGAGCTACCCTATGACCCTGCAATTGCACTGCTGGGTATTTACCCCACAGATGCATATGCAGTACAAAGAAGAGACACATGTACCCCAATGTTCATAGCAGCAATGGCCACAATCACCAAACTGTGGAAAGAACCAAGATGCCCTTCAACAGACTAATGGATTAATAAGATATGGTACATATATACAATGGAATATTATGCCTCCATCAGAAAGGATGAACACCCAACTTTTGTAACAACGGACAGGATTGGAAGAGATTATGCTGAGTGGAATAAGTCAAACAGAGATATTCAGTTATCATATGGTTTCACTTACTTGAGCACAAGAAGTAACATGGAGGACGTTAGGAGAAGAAAGGAAAAGTGAAATGGGGAAAGTTGGAGGGGGAGATGAAGCCTGAGAGACTGTGGACTCTGAGAAACAAACTAAGGGTTTTGGAAGAGGAAATGGTGGAGGGATAGGTGAGCCTGGTGATGGGTGTTAAGGAGGGCACATATTGTGAAGCACTGGGTATGGTGCATAAACAATGAATCCTGGAATACTAAAAAAAAAAAAAAATTAAATTTTTAAAAACTGAAAAATATTTAACATCAAAATATTCTATTATATAGTTTTAAGTTTAAAAAAGGAAAGATACAAACTGAATAGACAACATGATCCTAATTACAGAACAGATTGAAATCAGCTACTAAAATATTAAAATGGTGTTCGGTAATGAGGCTATATGAGATTTTTTTTTATTGGTGCCAATTTTCTAAGATAAATATACAATGCTCTTAAAAAAAAAGAAAGAAATCTGTTTCATTTCTAAACACTAACAATGAAGCAGCAGAAAGAGAAATTAAGAAAACAATCCCAATTACAATTACACCAAAAACAATAAGGTATCTAGGAATAAACCCGACCAAATGGTGAGTGACCTGTACTGTGAAAACTATGAAACACTGATAGAAGAAACTGAAGACAACATAAAGAAATAGGAAGACATTCCATGCTCATGGAATGCAAGAACAAATATTGTGAGTGTCTATACTACCCTAAGCAGTCTACACATTTAATGCAATTCCTATCAAAATACCAACAGCAGTGTCACAGAACTAAAACAAGCAATTCTAAAATTTGTATAAACCTACAAGAGATCCCAAATAGCTGAAACAATCTTGAAAAAGAAAAACAAAGCTGGAGGCATCACAATTCCAGATTTCAAATTATATCACAAAACTGTAGTAATCAAAATACTATGGTACTGGCACAAAAACAGACACATAGATCAGTAAAACAGAATAGAAAACCTAGAAATGAACCCACAACTATATGGTCAATTAATATTTGAGAAAGCAGGAAAGAATATATAATGGGAAAAAAAGACAGTCTCTTCAACAAATTCTGTTGGGAAAACTAGACAACAGGCAAAAGAATGAAACTGGGTTACTTTCTTGCACCATACAGAAAAACAAATTCAAAATGGATTAAAGACTGAAATTGAGCCTTGAAACCATAAAAATCCTAGAAGAAAACATAAGCAGTAATCAATTTACATCAACCATAATTAATCTTTTTCTAGATATATCTCCTGAAGCAAAGGAAGCAAAAGCAAAATTAAACATTGGGACTACATTAAAATAAAAGGCTTCTACACAGAGAAGGAAACAATCAACAAAACTAAAAGGCAACCTATGGAATGGAAGAAGATATTTGCAAATGACATATCTGAAAAAGGGTTAGTCTCCAAAATATATATAAAGAACTGATTTAAATCAATACTCCAAAAAACCAATAATCCAATTTAAAAAATGGACAGAACACATGAACAGATACATTTCTCCAAAGAAGACATCCAGATGGCCAACAGACATGAAAAATGCTCAACATCACTCATCATCAGGGAAAGAGAAATCAAAACTGCAATGAGATATCACCTCAAACTTGTCAAAATATCTAAAATCAACACAAGAAACAAGTGTTGGTGAGGATGTGGAGAAAAGTGAACCCTCTTACACTTGTGGTAGGAATGCAAACTGGTGCAGCCACTGTGGAAAATAGTAAAGAAATTCCTCAAAAAGTTGAAAATAGAATTACCATATGATCCAGTAATTCCCCTACTAGGCATTTACCCAAAGGAAAAAAAAAACCCACTAATTCAAAGTGATACATTCACCCCTATGCTTATTGCAGCATTATTTACAGAAGCCAAGATACAGATGAAATTCAAATGTCCATCAACTGATGAATAGATAAAGAAGATGTGGTATAAATATGCAATGGAATATTATTCAGGTATAATAAGGAATGAAATTGTGCCATTTGTAGCAACATGGGTATACCTAGAGAATAAAATGCTAAGTGAAATAAGTCAGTCAAATACCATATGATTTCACTCATATGTGGACTTTCAGATACAAAAAAACAAAGGAAGAAAGAGAGAGAAAGAAAGAGAGAGAAAGAAAGAAGAAAGAAAGGTAGGAAGGAAGGAAGGAAGGAAGGAAGGAAGGGAGGAAGGGAGGAAGGGAGGAAGGGAGGAAGGGAGGAAGGGAGGAAGGAGAAAGAAAGAGAGAAAGAGAAAGAGAAAGAGAAAGAGAAAGAAAGAGAAAGAGAAAGAGAAAGAAAGAAGAAAGAAAGAAAGAGAGAAAGAGAGAAAGAGAGAGAGAAAGAAAAACAGACTCTTACACACAGAGAAGATAATGGTGGTCCACAGAGGGGAAGTAGGCAGAGAGGATGGGTGAAATGAACAATAGGCACGCTTATCTTGATGAGCATTGAGAAAAGTACAGAATTGTTGAATAACTATCTTGTATACCTGAAACTAATATAACAAATTATGTTAATTATTCTTGAATAAAAAAAACAATGGTAGTAGAAAGTTATTTAACCTTCAATACTGCTGTTGTGACAATGGTTATTTTATCCTTTGGTTACCACCACCTAGTTTAAAGAAAAATAACTCTTAAGAAAAGGAGGTACATTAATTCTCTGTAAACTTTGAGCAGCAATATTGATTTTTTGATGGTTCTTTTTATAGATATTGTTGTTGTGTCTAATTTGTATCATATCTACTAGCATTTTAAAATAAACATGTTGTCCAATTGAAAAGGATTGGAAAGAGGGAAAAATTAAAATATGAGATGGAGCTTTGTTTTGAGTTGAATTATGCCTCCCCAATTATATATTGAAGTACTGATGCCAATACCTCAGAAGGTGACCTTATTTGAAGAGAGTTATTGCAGATGTGATTAGTTAAGATGAGGTCATACTTGAATTGGGTGGGTGCCTCACCCAATGACTGTTGTACTTATTAAAAAAGAAAAAAAATCACATGAAGATAAAGTCATTACACACACAGAAGCAAAAAGATATAAAGAGATGCATGGAGAAGATGGCTGTCTAGAAGCCAACAAGAGAGGCCTTGGAAGAGACCAAACCTGCCCACCCATTGATCTCAGACTTCCAGACTCCAGAACTGTGAAACAATAATTTTCTGTTGTTTAAGTGCTCTGTCGTGGTCCTTTGTTATGGGAGCCCCCGTAAATTAATATAAGCTTTGTGTAAATTCTTTATAATGTATATATGTGTGTATATATATGTACTATATATATAATGTATGTATAGTGTGTGTGTGTGTATATATATATGTATAAATATACACACATACACAAAGCTTATATTAGTTTACTGGGGCTATAAATAGCTTCTATATAGATATAGTATATATCTTTCTGCTGCTTCATTGTTAGTGTATAGAAATGCAACAGATTTCTGTACAATGATTTTATTTTCTGTGACTTTACTGAATTTGTGTATCAGTTGTAGCACTGTTTTGGTGGAGTTTTTCTGCTTTTCTTAATAGAGCATATGTCATCTGCAAATAGAGAAATTTTGACTTCTTCCTTGATTATTTGGATGCCTTCTATTTCTTTTTGTCTTCTGGTGGCTGTGGCTAGGACTTCCAATATTATGTTCAATAGCAGCAACATGAAAAAGGATGAAACAGGACCACTTTCTTATATCATACACAAAAAGAAATTCAAAATGGATGAAAGAGCTAAATGTGAGACAGGAAACTATCAAAATCCTAGAGGAGAATATAAGCAGTAACCTCTTTGACATTGGCCATAGCAACTTCTCCCACATATGTCTCCCAAAGCAAAGGAGACAAAACCAAAAACAAACTACTGGGATTTCATCAAATATATAGCTTCTGTACAGCAAAGGAAACAATCAACAAAAATAAACCGGCAGAATGGGAGAAGATATTTGTAAATGATGTAAAGGTTAGTGTGCAAAATATATAAACAACTTATAAAACTTAACAACACCCCAAAAAAACCAAATAATTCAGTTAAAAAATGGGCAGAAGACATGATTAGACATTTTTCCAAAGAAAGCATACAGTTGGCCAACAGACACATGAAAAGGTGTTTAACATCACTCAACATTAAGTCAATACAAATCAAAACTACAAACCTCACACTTGTCAGAATGGCTAAAATTAACAACACAAGAAACAACAGATGTTGGCAAAGACGTGGAGAAAGGGGAACTCTCTTACAGTGTTGGCAGGAATTCAAACTATTGTAGCCACTCTGGAAAACAGTATGGAGTTTCCTCAAAAATTAAAAACAGAACTACCCTATGATCCAGCAATCATACTACAGGTATTTACACAAAGAATATAAAAATACTAATTTGAAGGGATACAAGCACTTGGATGTTTATAGAAACATTATCAACAATAGCCAAATCATGGAAAGAACACAAATGTCCATCAACTAATGAATAGATAAAGAAGAGGTGGTATATATACAATAGAATATTACTCAGCCATAAAAAAGAATCAAATCATGTCATTTGCAAGAATATCAGTGGAGCTGGAAAATATTATGCTAAGAGAAATAAGAGAAAGACAATATGATTTCACTCTTATATGGAATTTAAGAGAAAAAAACAATCATAGGGGAAAAAAGAGAGAGGTTAACTAAGAAACAGAGTCTTAACTATAGGAACAAATTGATGGTTACCAGAGGGGAGGTTGGAGGGGTAATGGGTTAAAATAGGTGATGGAGATTATGGACGGCACTTGTGATGAGCCCCGACTGTTGTATGTAAGTGTTGAATCACTAAATTATATACATTAAACTAATATTACACTGTATGTTAACCAACTGGAATTTAAATAAAAACTTAAAAAGTAAATCAAAGATAAAATTCGTTCCTGTTTATTGCTAAGTAGTAATATATTGTGTAGATATAATAGTGTGTTTATCCATTCACCTCTTGATGGACATTAGGAATATTTCAACCTGGGGCTATTACAAATGCACTATTGTGAACATTTGCTGTCTTTTCTCTTGGAATGTCTGGATTTTTTTTTTTTTTTTGACTGGTCCTCTTTTATTCTGCTGAGTACACCAGGAGCAAGAAGGATCAAAGTTCCTGAGGAAGGCACACCCTTCTGTTCATTTCCCTCTTTTGGCCTGGGGCTCTAGAATGGAGCTGGCCATTCCACCACCCTTCCTCCACTCACAGATATCTGCATAGCTGCATGTCCGGCACTTCCAAGCCTCCTCCACATCAACCCCTTGAGGCTCTCGGTGGCCCATCCAGTAGGCCATATAGTGCTGCACTTTGCCTTTCACCTCCTTCTCTTCAAAGGCCACCATCTCTGTACCCAGCACAGTGGTGGTCTCTTGGTGGATATATTCAATCTTCAGGATATTGATAACTGGGAGGTCAGACAGTGTTAGAGATAAGAAGACTAACTCCATGAGGTCGCCCAAGGACTTCACAGAGAAGCCTCCCTGCTGGGCATGCCTCAGCACTGACGGTCCCAGTGGCTTGTCCGGACATAATTTTGTGTGGTGGGTTAGGCTAGCACTGGTCACTTTCCCTTGAACCATGGCATCAAAGAGATATTTGTACAGGCTGACTTGAAAACAGTCTTTTTTTTTTTTTCTGGGCTTCCAGAGGGAGCATAGGGCGCCTGCGTGTCTTAAGTTCAGCCAGTTCTAGTTCCCCCTTGGCTGTATAGTGCAGCTCATCAATTACTCCAACAAGCAGCACACCCTCCACTTCTCCAAATACTGGAAACTCTCTGATGTGTCCTTCTGACTGCAAGACAGAAATCATTGATAATATATTCAGAAACTTAACTGCCCAAGCATCTTCTTTAGTAGAGACGGAGAGAGTCACAAGATCATGAACTTCTAATTCTCTAGCCAGGTGGATACTGGCACCAGTGTCCAAAACAGCTGCCTTCTCAGGAGCCAAGAAACCAGGAAGCTCCTTCTCATATACCATTTGCTGTTCACACCAGTCCTGAGTAGACAGGTCCGTGACATACAAATATTTAAGGTGAAATCACTCCATGGGTGGTGAGACATCCAATCTTCTTTTCTACTTTGGTAAGCTTATGAGCTTGCCATCCTCCCCAGGGAGTTCAGAAGAAGGGCCAGGCTTGCTAAGTGAAGCACTTGACTCTTGAGTATCTTCCAGGTCCAGATACTCTAGAAACTCTGAGTCACTCAAGTCTGAGAACCCTGAAGCCTCTGGTGACACCTCTTCTCCAGACTCTGCCATGGCACAAGCCCTGCACATTCTGACCAGTCCCTCACATTGTGTCATTTCCTCCTCTCTGATCCACCCAACACAGGCTATTGCCCATCCCAGATGCTAGGTAACACTTGCCTCTCTCCTGGATCAAAATCTCCATGACTTCATTTTCCCCGCAACCCAGATGTAGTTACTTAATCCAAACCTTGCTCCCTGCACACGGAGCTTGAGCAACCAGCCAAGTGGGCACAGCCCTGGATGGAAGGCACACCCAGAATGCTCAGAATGTCTGGATCTTATGGTAGGTATACGTTTAACTTCTTAAGAGACTGCCAGATAGCTTTTCAAAGTGGCAGTACGCTGTTACATTCTCACCATTGGTGTAGGAGTATTCTAGTTGCTCTACACTTGCTCACACTTGTATGGTCAGCCTTTTTTATTTTCACCATTCTTATATGTGCACCTCACATGGTTCACTCACCTCACAGTGTCTCACCTCACAGTCCACTGACTATGATATAAGCAATACCCTGGAGACTGCATAACCAGGGTCACAGGATAGGTGATAGACTTGCCTTTGTGCCTCAGGAGGGAAACTAGGACAAAGCAATAAACAATACTAAAAAGTTTGACGAGCCATTTGATACCCACCTTCTAATGCACAAAATAAACTCCAAATGGATTAGACCTATGCTTTTATCACTTTTTTTTATTAACATATAATGTATTATTTGCCCCAGGGTACATGTCTGTGAATCGTCAGGCTTATACATTTCACAGCACTACTGGGTATTTACCCTAAAGGTACAAACGTCGTGATCCAAAGGGGCATGTGCACCCGAATGTTTATAGCAGCAATGTCCACAATAGCCAAACTATGGAAAGACCCTAGATGTCCATCAACAGATGAATGGATAAAGAAGAGGTGGTATATATATATACAACGGAATACTATGCAGCCATCAAGAGAAACGAAATCTGGCCGTTTGCAATGACGTGGATGGAACTGGAGGGTATTATGCTAAGCGAAATAAGTCAGTCAGAGATAGACATATGCTTTTAAAATATCTCAGTTAAAAAGTATGATTGTTTGTTCCATAGCAAGAATATGTGAAAAGAACATAAACATACAAATGTATGTGATCCAATCCATATTGACTTCTCTATCTGCATACCTGAATCTTCCTTTCCTTCCTCTGGCTGGCCCTATGGAAAGCCCTAGACTCCAATCATTTGGACAGCTGATCATCCCTGGAAATACTGATCCCTTTCACACATCAGCAACTTTGGGCTGGGAAGGTGCCTCCCCCTATTATTCACCTAGCAAATTCCTACTCATTCTGCAAGACCCATTGTGAATAAATGCCACATTCTTACCAGTAACTGCCTCCTGCACATTTGGCCTCTCCCGCCTGCACATTCTTAAAGTACTTCTCATACTGCTTGAAATGGACTATTTTCATGTTGGTGTTGTGCAATTGTGAATCCCTCTAGAGTGAGGACTTTGCATTTTGGGGATACTATGGTTTCAGTACCCAGCAATGTGTGCTGAGTGAAAGGAGTAAAATATGCATGATATCGTAATAGGTGTTTATCCAATGCCTTCTAGTGGGGCTCACTCCCTAGTACTATTCCTTTAAGAGAAGCATAGTACTAGAGTTTCTAGATGGAGCATCATTTTTGCATCTGGTTGCACCACTCATTTGGTCTACTTAAATCCAAATTCAAAACCTGTGGCTTCCTGGGCTACATAGATTAACTCAAAGCCAGTTTAGGCAAGTCTAAGCATGGGCTGGTTTCTGTCTGCTTCATCACTCTGATGGTTTTAGTTTCATGTGGATTTAGTTGGTCTGCAGCCTTATTTCAGGAGGCTCAGTGATTTCACTTTGATTTCTTCTACTCAACATAAGTTTTCCTGCTATTCTTTGCTTATACTGGAAATCCTTAGGGCTAAATCAGCTCTGAGACTTTAGCTTAACTTTCCTGTTCTTGTCTTTTTTAAAGTCTGGTCTGATGGTCTTAAGGTCTGATGATTCTTCATTCTCTTGATAGCTCTTAGATGCTTTTAAGATGGTATATTTTAACATCATCCAAATATTTTAGTTTTTTTCAGAGCAAGGGTTGGTCTGAATTATAGTCTGTCATTACTGGAACCATTTCTTACTTTGGTATTTGAGAAAAAAATAAAAAGAAACATTCATGCTTATTTGGGCTATCAGTGTCAGTTTTAACTTATGGATTCTGAATCAAAAGAAAAAAATTACATTAGCATTTTCCCCTTCGTGAATAAAATATTCTTTGCAATAGCAGAAGCCTAAGCACCTTGGAAGATAAAGCTTCTTGTGTGTCTTGGAACATTCAAAAAGCAGTTATAGGTTAATGGACCATGATTTGTAGGGAAGTATTGCAGATCTTTTTAAAGACATCCTCCCAGAACACTTAAATCTCATTATCCTAAGTTGAGGGAGAGACTACAGAAGCAGTATCAACTCCCAGTGTCTGGCTTTCATCTCTCTTATAGAGATGTGATGTGTGAGAAAACAGTGAGAAATTATCCGATAAATGAAAGAATGAACAAATTAATGAACAAACCAGAGATCACTTGTTTCTAAGCCTGAGCTTGATAAGGTGCCTGGTGCTACGTTTCCAAAGAGTTGTGACCTCTGTGGCCACTGAGATAACACCAAAGACAATTTAAATCAGACTAGAGTGCAATTATCATGTACCCAACTATGTCCCTCATTTTCTACACTAAAGCCCTTTATGGGAGATGTTAGATTTAAGTAATCAGACAGAAGACCTCTGCAGAAAAGTCTTTGGCCAGTTCATTTGTAGGAGAGAGGCATGAGTCCCACAGTGTAGACAAGCTGCTTTCCAGAAGACCTGAAAGTAGCAGTCAGAAGTAGTTACTGAATAAGAAAAGAAGCACGATGAGAAAAGAACTGCCATGATCCCTTGAATGGTTCCTCTGCCTCATCGGTCCCCACCTGCTCTCTCAGCACCTTGGGTCCAAGCAGCAGACAAGCCGCTTCAGATTTTGGACCTGAACTTCCAAACTATGATGGGTATCAAGGCTGAATGGGAACATGGGCAGCCAGGGATCCAGAATAGCACTTAGGCAAAAGCATGCCTAATTTGTTGAAAAGATGCAGTGACCCATCTGACTGTCTACTGATGATTCCATATGACAGAAGAGGTGGTGTGTGAATAGAACTTTTGGTTGTACAGCATCTGTGTGAACAGCAGCTCCTCTGCATGAGTCCAGCTTTTGTCTACATGGAGGACAATAGAGTACAAATTAAAACAGCAGAGGAAGGCAACATTGGTGTTTGTTATCTAATCTTGCCTCAGGAGGAAAATCATCTCCATGAGGGGTGATTTCTGTTGCAGACCCCCTTTGACTGGATGATTCCTACTGTCAGTCATGAATCAGTGCTTTGTCAAGATGGTGTTTGGAGAAACAGCTCCACGAAGCATTTCTAGGATCTCTGTCTGGAGAATGTCCCAGAACTCCAGATTTTCAGATGGGGTCCTGAGCTGGGGGAACCCTGTGTCTCTGGGTAGATCTAGTTTCCAGAGTGAACAATTTGTGTCTTATTGGCAGAGAGAGGCCACTGCAGAGCCTTCCCCAGACCCTGGGGAAGGAGCACTGGCTGATTGTGCCCTAACTTCCTGCTTCCTTGTTCAACTACAATTTTAAAATTATCTACTGGCATCAGATCTCTATAGCTACCTATTTACTCATTAGCTACTGGTTCTCTCCTCCTGGCTCTCCCTCCATTTCTCCACCTCCTCCACTTCTTCCTCCTCGTCCTCCTCCTCTTTTCCTCTCCCTCATCTTCCTCCTCTTCCTCCTTCCCCCTCTGCCTCATCTTCCTCCTCCTCTTCCCCTTACTTCTCCTCTCCTTTTCCCTCCTCTTCCCCTTACTTCTCCTCTCCTTCTCCCTCCTCCTCCTCCTCCCTTCCCCTCTTCTTTCTCTTCCTCCTCCTTCTTTTCTTCTTCTTCTTCTTCTTCTTCTTCTTCTTCTTCTTCTTCTTCTTCTTCTTCTTCTTCTTCTTCTTCTTCTTCTTCTTCTTCTTCTTCTTCTTTTCTTCCTTCATCGTCGTCGTCTTCGTCTTCGTCTTCTTCCCCTCCTCCAATTTTTCCCCTTCTTAAAAGCCATTTTATCACCACTGTCAAAAGTCAACCTCTCCACAGACTTCTGGTCTGACTTTTGAAAGGCATAAAAACTGAAAAAACAATTGGAAAAAAAAAAAAGAAAACTATAAAAAAAAAAAAAGGCAGGCCCAGTTTATGACATACTTTGATTTTAAAAACATGGTCAGTACAACATACAGACCTACATTCTACTTCCTCAAAGACAGCCTGATTTCTTGCTGAGTCAGCATACCTAGGCTCGTGTCTAAAATTTACCTCCTTTCTTATTAATAAAATCTCTCTGGAATTTGTACCTTGCTGAAAGCTGTACCTTGCAGCTTCAGTTAATGCATTTGTCATCTGTTATATTAGTTCTTATAATTTTCTGTCCATTTTCCTGGACTATTCCCTGTAGATTAGCCTACTTTGGAAGTGTTTACATGAGTCCTAATGAGGATTATGCATAGGTTCACTGAGATGATGGTCTTGGAAACTGAGAACAAGTAGCTGCTTAATAGGTTCTGTTTACCTGAAGATAAAGGTCAAGAAAAAGACCTTAATTGAAATGTGTAAATTGACTTTGGGGTTTCTTTATTATTATGTACAGAAATTTCACCATACTTTATATTTACCATACTTAAATGTTATGATTATCCTAAACAAACAAACAAAACCCAACATAGAATTACCATATGATCTAGCAATTCCACCTTTGAGTGGAAGAATTGAAAGCAGGACTCAAATGATATTTGTACACCCATATTCATAGCAGCATTATTTGCAATAGATAAAGGTGGAAATAATGCAAATGTCCATCCACAGATGAATGACTTAATAAAATACGGAATGTACATACAGTGGAATAGTATTCACCCTTAAAAAAGAAGGGAATTCTGACACATACTCAATGTGGATGAACCTTGAGACTTTTAGGCTGTGAAAAAGCAAGATACAAAAATATAAATATTGTACAATTCCATTTATATAAGATACCTAGAGGAATTGAAATTATAGAAACAGAAAGTAGAATGGTGATTGCTGAGGACTGAAGGGAGGAGGGAATAAAGCTTTTTAATGGGTACAGAGTTTCAATTTTGAAAGATGAAAAGAGTTCTGAAGATAGAAGGTTGTGATGGCTGCACAACAATGTGAATGCATTTAATGTCATTCAACTTTACACTTAAAAATGGTTATAATTGCATCTTTTATGTTATGTATATGCTACCACAACAAAAGTTATGATTAATTTGGAGTCATGCATATTAAACCCTGCTTTACCTATACTATAAGATTTCACTCTGAAAGGGAAAGGGATATATATGAAAGGAAATTTTGAGGGGCTGTCTGCAATCTCTCTGTATTACATTTGTCCTCAGATTTTTTTTTTATATTTAAGTTTTATTTTATTTTTTCAGTGTTCCAGGATTGTTTATGCACTATACCCAGTGCTCCATGCAATAAGTACCCTCAATACCCACCACCAGGCTCACCCATCCCCCAACCCTCTCTCTTTCAAAACCCTCAGTTTGTTTCTCAGAGTCCCCAGGCTCTCGGGCTTTGTCTTTGCCTCTGATTTTCCCCAATTCATTTTAACTTTCCTCCTCCTAATGTCCTCAATGTTACTCCTTATGTTCCACAAATAAGTGAAACAATATGATAATTGACTTTCTCTGCTTGACATTTCACTCAGCATAATCTCTTCCATCATGTAGGAGGCATCATGTAGTATTGTGTCTTCTGTGAAAAGAGAGAGTTTGACTTCTTCTTTGTCAATTTGAATAATTTTTAGTTTTTTTGTTATCTGATTGCTGTTGCTAGGACATCTAGTACTATGTTGAACAAGAGTGGTGAGAGTGGGCATCCTTGTCATATTCCTGATCTCAAAGGGAAGGCTTTCAGCTTTTCCCCACTGAGAATGATATTTGCTGTGGGCTTTTCATAGATAGACTTTATGATGTTGAGGAATGTTCCCTCTATCCCTATACACTGAAGAGTTTTAATCAGGAATGGAATGGATGCTGTATTTTGTCAAATACTTTTTCTGCATCAATTGAGAGAACCATGTGGTTCTTCTCTCTTCTCTTATTGATTTGTTCTATCACATTGATGGATTTGCGAATGTTGAACCACCCTTGCATCCCAGGAATAATCCCACCTGGTTGTGGTGGATAATCTTTTTAATGTACTGTTCGATCCTATTAGCTAGAATCTTGTTGAGAATCTTGGCATCCGTGCTGATCAGGGATTGATCATTTCTCTGAAATTTTCCTTTTTGATGAGATCTTTGCCTGATTTGGGGATCAGAGTAATGCTGGCTTCAAAGAAAGAGTTTGAAAGTTTCCTTTCTGTTTCTATTTTTTGAAACAGCTTCAGGGGAATAAGTATTATTTATTGTTTGGTAGAATTCCCCAAGGAATCCGTTGGGTCCTGGGCTCTTGTTTTTTTGGAGGTTTTTGATCACTGCTTCAATCTTGTTACTAGATATTGGTCTATTCAGATTGTCAATTTCTTCCTGTTTCAGTCTTGGAAGTTTATAAGTTTCCAAGAAGCATCCATTTCTTCTAGGTTGCATAACTTATTGGCATATAGCTTTTGATAATAATTTCTGATGATTATTTCTATTTCCTTGATAATAGTCATGATCTCTCCCCTTTCATTCATAATTTTATTAATTTGGGTCCTCTCTCTTTTATTTTGGATTAGTTTGGCCAGTAGTATTGATTCTTTAAAAAAACCAACTTCTAGTTTCATTGATGTGTTCTACTGCATCTCTTATTTCTAACTCATTGATCTCTGCTCTAATCTTGAATATTTCCCTTCTTGTGCATGGGGTTGGCTTAATTTATTGTTGATTTTCCAGTTCTTTAAGGTGTAAAGGGAACTGGCATAGTCAAGATTTTTCAACTTTTTTGAGTGAGGCTTGGATGGCTATGTATTTCCCCCTTAGGACCACCTTTGCTGTATCCCATAGGTCTGGGACTGATGGGTCTTCATTCTCACTGGTTTCCGTGAATTGTTTAAGTTCTTTGATTTCCTGTTTGATCCCAACATTCTTGAGCAGGTTGGTCTTTAGCTTCCAAGTGTTTGAATTCCTTCCAAACTTTTTCTTGTGATTGCGTTCCAGTTTCAAAGCATTGTGATCTGAGAATATGCAGGGAATAATCTCAATCATTTGGTATTGGTTGAGTCCTGATTTGTGACCCAGTATGTGGTCTATTCTGGAGAAAGTTCCATGTGCCCTCAAGAAGAATGATTGTTCTGTTGTTTTAGGGTGGAATGTTCTGTGTATATCTATGAGATCCATCTGGTCCAAAGTGTCATTCAAAGCTCTTGTTTCTTTATTGGTTTTCTGTTTGGATGATCTATTACTGAGAATGGCATATTAAGATCCCCAACAATTAATGTATTTATATCAATATGACTCTTTATTTTGATTAATAGTTGACTTATGTAGTTGACTTCTCCCATATTAGGGGCATAAATATCTACAAATGTTAGATCTTCTTGGTAGAGACCCTTTAAGAATGATGTAGTGTTCTTCTGTATCTCTGACTACAGTCTTAAGCTTAGAATCTAATTTATCTGATATAAGAATCAATAACCCAGCTTTCTTTTGAGGCCCGTTGGTATGAAAGATAGTTCTCCATCCCTTCACTTTCAATCTGGATGTATCTTTAGGTTCTAATTGTGTCTCTTGTAGAGAGCATATGAATGGGTCCTGCCATTTTATCCAGTTTGTGACTCTGTGCCATTTTATGGGAGCATTTAGTCTGTTCACATTGAAAGTGATTATTGAAAGATAAGTTTTTACTGACATCATGTCAATGATATGAATATGAAGTCCTTCTTTCTATAGATTGTCTCTGTAAGTTTCCATTTTATTTCACTCTTGGGTTCTTTCTTCTTGTATAGAATTTCCCTTAATATTTCTTGTAGTGACGGCTTGGCAGTCATATACTCTTTTAAACCTTAACGGTCTTGGAAGCCCTCTATCCTCCATCCATTTTGAATATCAGCCTTGCTGGATAAAGTATTCTTGGCTGCATGTTCTTCTCCTTTAGTGCCCTGAATAGTCTTGCCAGCCCTTTCTTGCTTGCCAGGTTTCTGTAGACAGGTCTGACATTATTCTGATGGACTGTCCTCTGTACGTAAACAATCTCTTCCCCCTAGCTGCCCTTAGGACCTCTTGTCTAAACTTATAATTCATGAATCTCACAATTAAGTGTCTGGATGTCTTTCTAGACTCATTAATCTTGGGGGATGTCCTTTCTGCCTCTAGGACATGAACGCTTTGCTTTGTTCCATTTCCCAGATTGGGGAAATTTTCATCCAGAATTTCTTCAACTATATCTTCTAGTCTTCTCTCTTTCTCCACTCACTCAGGGATTCCAATAATTCTGATGTTGAAAGATTTCATGGCATCATTTATTTCCCTAATTCTGTTCTCATAACTTCTAAGCAGTTTGTTCCAACCCTCCTCTTGATCTTGCTTCTCTATTAGTTTGTTCTCTAGATCACTAATTCTACCTCAGCCTTGTTTACCCTAGCTGTTAGAGTATTTAGAATAGATTGGATCTCATTGATAGCATTTTTAACTTCCACCAGATCGGCTCTCACTTCCGCCCTTAAAGATTCTATGTTGTCACTAATGTTTTTCTCCAACCTAGCCATTGCCTGGATAATTGTTACCTTGAATTCCCTTTCCAACATATTGTTTATGTCCATATCCAATAGTTCTGAAGGAGATGGCACAGGCTCTGGGTTTTTCCTCTGTTGGGTGTTCCTCCTCCTACTCATTTTAGTGAGAGGTATCAGGGGGGATGTATAACTGAATATATCAACTACAATCCAGGCAAGGTGCACCCTAGAAAGTTTTGGAGCAATCAAAAGTCAACACCAAAAATAAAGAAAAAAGAAAAGAGAGAGAGAGAGAGAAAAGAGAAAACCCAGCCAAAATGAGCCCAAAAAGTATGCAGACAAACACGAACAAACAAAAAGACTGACAAAAGTAAATGACAAGAAAAAAAAAAAAAAGAACCCAGCCAAAATCAACCCCAAGAATAAGATTTATATAATATCAGAACAAAAATAAATACACCAAAACACTGACAGAAGAATAAGATGGGTGGGTGGTTATAAATCCTCGATGTGGGCAAAAAAGTTTATTTCAGTTCTTCCTGGGTGTATCTTGTTATCTTTGTTAAAGGACTCAACTTTCCAGAGATACAGGGATATTAAAACTTGTTTATATATAGGGATAGTATTGAATAGGGAAAAAGAATTACCTTGAAGCTTATAACTATATGTATATTAAAAAAAGAAAAGAAGAAAAGAAAAGAAAAAGAGAGAGAGACAGGTATATGAATGAGCAAAGCTCAAGTTAAAAAGTTATTATGGAATATGTTGTATTAAACCTCTACTTGTAATAGTAAGTAGGTTAAAAAATTAAAAGAACAAGATTCATGAGAACGAATTAAGAAAAAAAATAGTTGTATCTATGAAATATGCAGCTTTTAGGGCAATACCAGGAGCTTAATATATTGTTTTCTCAGTTTTACAGTTGTAAAACAAAAAATTGTAAACAAAAATTGTTTTACAGTTTTATGGGGACCCTGTGGTTATTGTCCTCTTTTCTTGGCTTGTCTTCTGGGAGAGGGGCCTGCCACATTGTTTTCCAGCCAATCTTGCTTGGGTTGAGTGACCCTGCTGGCTATCAAGGGGCTGGGCTCTGTGGAAACTTGTTTTTCAGGCTTTTGCTATCTGGAAGTTTTTGTTCTTTGGGGCTTTTTGTGGCTTTTTGGAGGGTCAGACCAAAGAAAGAATCTGTCTGCACCCAAACCTTTGCCTCAGAGAGAAACTTCAGACTGTTCCCCTCTGGGTGATCCAGAATACACAGACTCCCTCTCTGCAAACTCCACTGAACACCACAGCCTCCTACAGGCAATGCACATCCCAGCCACCATCCCAGTGGTCACCCAAGGCTCCCACTTGTCTCTGCACCTCCATGTTACTAAAACCACAAGTGATATTGGTCTGGGGAGCCCACTTCCAGTGGCTGCCATTGTTTCCAGGACCGCTGCCCGGAGTCCACACCCATTCTGGGTGTGGTTGGCCCTGCAATCACTCAGGTCGTGGAAGGCTGAAGGCTGAGCGATCCTGACTTGAGATCATGCCAAGTTCTCAGGTGCGGGCTGGGAGTGTTCAGACCCCAAGGTGGGACACGGAAGGCTGCAGTCTTAGAGACCACCAGCTGGTGCCCACACCAAGCTCTCTCAGGCATAGGTGGGAGTGCACCCAGCCTGAGCGGTGGTGCAAGCAGCACCAATTGAGTAAAGCGGACTCAGGAACCATGGGCTGCAGGCCCCTCCAGACTCTCTCTGACATGGATAGTCTCAAGTGTTGCCTATCCTGAGAACATGGGTTTAGGCCTGTGCTCATGAGCGCCCAAATCCACCATATGCTCCTTAAGATCTTTTGCTCTTCTTTCAGTGCTTTTAACCAGACTCCAAGTTAATGCTGGTCCCCAATCATAGGGCACTTTTGCATTGGGGAATTACTTTCCAATGGGTCATTTCTTGTGGCTCCCTCCCCCTCTGTTTATCCTCTGATACTAGTCCTTGCATTCCCACTCTGCTTTACCTCTCCACTGCTGTCTTCTGCCCCCATAGAGATCCAGAAGTGTATAATCTTACATCTCTGGCTAATTTTATGGGTGTTCAGAGTGTTCTGGTAGAAATTAAGCTCAGTTTAGGGGACCAGTTGAAACAGGGTCTCCTACTTCTCTGTCATCTTGCCCCTCCTCCACATTTGTCCACAAATTTGTGTTTGTATTCAAGCATGAAGCATATCTGTGTCATCTTAAAGAGGTGTTGTATCATTTTGCTATTGTTACAAACCAGTCCAATATGCCATTGCTTATATGCTCTTGTATTGATTTTTTTAAATAATTTGTAGGAAATTAATTTTCATGTGCCTGTAGTTTTTATTACAACATCAGAAAAAAAAATGGTGAGTTTTGTACTGACTTTGATTTTGCTTCTTCAAGTAATCTCAGAAGGTATCAATGTGGAAAGAAAGTAAAAGGGAGAGATCTTTGAAAACTCTTTTGTTTAGGATTTATTGCTAAAGAAAACTCAAGGAACCAAAGTGAAACTGAAGATCCTAGGTTATTCTGATCCAAAATCAACCTTTGAGTCCAGCATGATTAACTATGTGGACATTCATAGGCTGCTTAGTGAAGTAACTTCTCATATTGTTAATACTCAAAATGGGGGAATAAGGAAAAAAACCCAATAGAGTTGCAACATAGTATTCTTGGAGCTATTAAACCAAATTTGGTATAGTTTGAAATTTTGGGAAACACTTGTGTCAAGTTAAACTATTCTTAAAGCATTCTTGATGGGAATATTTACATTAAATCTAACTAGACTTTTAGTCTAGTTTGATTTCTAGTTTGCAGGAAATACGGGAGGGACAGCACCAAGTCAAATGATGTCACATGTCACAAATGAGATCACAATATAATTACAGAATGTGGACATTTGATGAGACAACTGTCCTGGTCTCTTCAAATGTCATAATTGAGAGGGACTAAGAAGATGTAACAACCAAATGCAATGCATAAATCTTCACTGTATCCATGTTTAAAAAAATTAAGTTATAAAAAACTTGTGGGGGAAAAAGCTCCTACCACCCTCAATATAGTACATCATTTACTGTCTGTCTTCTCTCCAGAAGAAATAGATTCTTAAAGGCAAGTCTTTTATTTATTTCTTGTTGTTGTTGTTTATTGGTGTATCTTGAGTACCCAGAGCAGTGCCTAAAACATAGTAAGTGCTTAATAAATAGTTCATGAGTGAATGGATGTACATGTCTTTTTGGGCTGCCATGACAAAATGCCACAAAGTGGAAGGCTTATACATAAAATAAATTTATTTCTTACAGTTCTGGAGGCTGGAAGTCCAAGATCAAAGCATGGCAGGCTCACCTCCAATAAGTGCCCATTTCCTGGTTCATAGCTGGAGTCTTCTCACCGTGTCCTCGAATGGTGGAAGGGGTGAGAAGTCTCTTTGGAGTCTCTGTTATAAGAGCACTAATCCCTTTTGTGAGGGTTCCACCCTATGGCTTAATCAGCTCTGAAATGCCCCACCTCCTAATACCAACACCTTCAAGGTTAGGACTTAACATATAAATTTAAGGTGGACATAAGCATTCAGACCACAGCAGTATGAAAATATATACTGAGTTTGGCTGCATTCAGAAAGATCCTTCAACCTAGAAGCAGCTTCTCGGCTCCTTCTGGAACCTCTGTCAGGTTCAGCCTACTCACCTCCACTCAGCCTCCACTCCGGCCTCCACCATGTCCATCAGGGTGACCCAGAAGTCCTACGAGATGTCCATCTCTGTCTCCTGGGCCTTCAGCAGCCACTCCTACACAAGTGAGCCTTACTCCCACATCAGCTCATCTGTATTCTTCCTGGTGGGCAGCAGCAGTGGCAGGTTCTGAGGTGGCCTGAGCAGCAGCATCAGTGTGGCCAGGGGCTATGGCAGCAGGGCTGGGGGTCTGGGGGGCAACACAGCTGTTTCAGTGAACCAGAGCTTGCTGAACCTCCTTAAGCTGGAGGTGGATCCCAACATCCAAGCTGTGTGCACCCAGGAGATCAAGATCCTCAACAACAAATTTAGCTCCTTCATCAGCAAGGTGAGGCACCTGGAGCAGCAGAACAAAATTCTGGAAACCAAATGGAGCCTTCTACAGCAGCGGAAAACAATTCAGAGCAGCATAGACAACATGTTCGAGAGCTATATCAACAAACTCTGTTGGCAGCTGGACACGCTGGGCCCGGAGAAGCTGAAGCTGAAGGGGGAGCTTGGCAACATGTTTGGGCTGGTGGAGGACTTCAAGAATAAATAGGAGGAGGAGATCAAAGAGCATGCAGACATAGAGAATGAATTTGCCCTCATCAAGAACGGTGTGGACAAAGCTTACACGAACAAGGTAAAACTAGAGTCCCAAATGGAAGGGTTGACCAACAAGATCAGCTTCTTAAGGCAACTATATGAAGAGGAGATCCGTGAGCTGCAGTCCCAGATCTCTGACACATCCGTGGTGCTGTCCATGGACAAGGACCGCTCCCTGGAACTGAACGGCATCATCGCTGAGGTCAAGGCCCAATATGAGGACATCGTCGACAGCAGCCAGGCTACAGCAGAGACCACATACCAGATCAAATACGAGGAGTTGCAGACACTGGCTGGGAAACATGGGAATGACCTCCGTCACACAAAGATGGAGATTTCCAAGATGAACTGGAGCATCAGCCAACTACGGGCTGAGATTGAGGCCCTCAAAAACCAGAGAGCCAGCCTGGAGGTTGCCATCACTGATGCTGAGCAGTATGAGGAGCTGGCCATTAAGGATGCCAATGCCAAGGTGGCCAAGCTGGAGGGTGCCCTGCAGCAAGCCAAACAAGATATGGCCCAGCAACTGTACGACTACCAGGAGTGTCAAGCTGGCACTGGTCTTTGAGATTGCTACCTACCACACGCTGCTGGAGGGTGAGGGAGAGCTGGCTGGAGTCTGGGATGCAGAACATGAGTATCCATACTAAGACCATCAGTGACTACTCAGATGGCCTGAGCTTAGCCTATGGGGGCCCACAAGCCCTGGCCTCAACTATGGCCTAGGTTCCTTCCAGTCCAGCTTTGGCCTTGCTGGTTCCTTCAACGGTAGCAGCTCCTTCAAGGCTGTGCTGGTGAAGAAGATTGAGACTCATGATGGAAGCTGGTGTCCAAGTCATCTGTTGTCCTGTCCAAGTGAACAACTACTGTGGTCCCTCCCAGCCTCCCTGCTTTTATTGCTTCCATAGAATCTTTGGGGAAAGGGCTGTACAGAGGAGCATCAGGAACAGAAGACCTACCTAAGACTAAGCCCCAGTCCTCAGCTTACCCTTGGGGAAGGTCTACAGCCCTGGGTACCCCCTCTTGTCCATGGCCCCAACTAAAAGCCAATTCAAGTGTCTTTTCCCAAATAAAGCCTCAGCTGGTTCTGCCAATCCCCTCCCCCACACACAAAAAGAAGGATCCCTCATTCAGGCATGTCCTGTTCATGGGGCCCTGATGGTGATGCAGTTTTTGACTGGCTCAGAGACAAGAGCTAATAGGGCCTGGCACCATCGATGGAAAGGATTACCGACAAAGATGGACAAGGAGTTGCTCTCTTCATAGGATCTCCACTAGCTGGCACTAGGTTCCTCTTAATTTGCATTAACAATGTGGCTGTAGTCCCTGAAAATTCGGACTGTGAAGTTTTTCAAAAAGCTAAGCTTTCCCCCTAATTTCCATCTATCCAACACAGGGAATAAGAACACCCAGTGCTTCCCACAGCTTTCCTCTTCTCTGCGAGTTCCTTGCCAGTTCTTCCTGTTTGGCCCTCATTTACTCTCATGGATACTGTAAAATAACCTTATACTGAGTTTGTCTGCCCTGTCTGTTTCCTTTCCTTATCTTGTCCAGTGCTGAAAAACTGGAGAAATGGGAGCACGGTGGAGATCAGAGCTGGTCTTCCTGCCCTGAGGGTGGAGCTCATAGCAGGGGAGGAGCGCCTGCTGGGTGGCTGGAGAGGCCAGAACACACAAGCATACTCTTCTGTAAAGGGCAGCAGGACCCCTCCTGCCCACTTCAAATGCAAGGGTCACTCTCTTCAAAGATGGTGGCCCAGTGGGTGTCAGATTCCCTCCACTCAATACAAAGAAGCAAAGAAAAATTACTCCCCAACTTGCAAAAACCACCATCCTTGTCTTTGTGGAGTCCTTACCCACATAATGTTTTATTTACCCAGAGATGTGCTGAGTCTGCTTGGATGGTTTGGGAGGGATGACTGTACTAACCTTAGCCCAAGTCCACCTTCAGTGACCTCATGGTATAACTCAAAATCAGGCATAGTGGTAGTATTTACACCATATATATTGGCATATGCTACAAATCAGAGTGGTTTCCTGGAGAGTGAATTGTTAAACATGCACCATCCCACCCCAGTTTATCTAGTACCTAGGGTGTCACAGGGAGCTTTATCCTATTATTATGTTATGAATGGAGTGACCAGGAACTCTGGACAGTGAAAAGGCACACCATCAGTGATTATCCCAGGACAATGGGTGGAGACCAGGACTCTAATGGGCAACAGGGGACATAGAGTCACTAATTTTGAACTCTTTGCCAGTTTGTAATTATTATTCTAAAGTATAATTTCCTTTTAACTGCACAGAATTCCTTCAGCTGGAAATCTAGAAGATTTTTCTATTATTCAACTATTTATAATTTTTCCTAATGTAAATGATATTTCAATAAATGTGTATAAAAATAAAAATTAAAGAGTATAATTTCAGGGCAGAAGGTATAAATATCATTATTAAAACTCTAAATACACATTGCCAAATTGCTTACCCAGAAGGTAATAGACATATTTGTGCTCTTTAATTATTTAAGCCCAATTCACCACAGCCTTTCTAGTACTTAGAATTAGAGCCGAGAAAACATTTTCCAGTCACCTCTGCTCCTGCCTTTACAGATTCTGCTTTCCAACTAAGCTGAGTGTGTTCTGGAAACTCAACAAGCTCTTTTCTCACTGGCCTTCATCTGCTCTTTTTGCTCCTGTGTTCCCTCCACAAAGAGGTTGTCCCCTTTCTCTCCTCAGCCCTATCAAGGACTGCAGGCACCTCACAAATACCCTATTAGCCAGTGACAGTCCTGAATGTACACAACAGTCAATGAAACAAAAATGTGGAAAGGGGTCAATTGGTGAGGGAAATTTCTGTGCCCCTCACTTTAATGGGATTGACACACACACAGAAATTCCCAGTGAAAAATTCTCTCAGCAATCCTGAAGTCCTGGGATCTCCTGTTTAAACCTCAGAAGTATCTGAGGAAACAAATCAGTGCTCTCCATCTACTCCAGCACACACCTCTACATAGTAAAAGCTGTGAAAACCTGCATCTCTGCCTGAGGTTTCCACTTAGTTTCCCCACCTGGATTGGCCTGAACATACAGAGTGATGGAAGCAGTTCTCCACCCACAAAGAATGGGGCTTTGGTGGATACATGTCCCAGCCAGACCCAGGCCCAGGGGTGTGTTCTCCCAGTCACATGGGGTTTCACATTGAGAAAAGCCTCACACCTGATTTAATGATCTGCTGTCATCACCTTGAAATTCTTAGTAATTCTATCTTTGGACTAATATTTTGTAAATAATGGCTGATGGAGCCCTGGAGAATGTGTGTGAGCAGAGGACATTCATAGGATGTGTGTATTCCCCACCATTGTTTCTTTCCTCCTCATTTCCATAGAATATTTTTGATGCTCCACAAACACATAAGTTAGAAAGTCAGGATATTGGGGGGGCAAGTATAAGATAAGTGTCACATCAATGCCTGAGTAAAGGGGAACAGATAGCCTCAAGGGTAATACTTTCTGATCACACCAGAACTTGCTTCAAATGCAGAAGGATTTGGGAACAACCAAGGAACCTTATCACATTCTTTCTTACTCTTGTTAATTTCCTATATTAACCAAACACTTATGCTGAAAGCGAAGAGACAGAAAGAAAGGGAAAGCTGTGAAACTCACATAGCTTCTCTTTCAGTCCTTCCTTGCTCATTAGTAAGTCAAAGGTAGATAGTACTTGTGGAAAAGGCACCTATAGAGAAGTGAAATAAAACCAGACGGGTTAATTCTGTGCAGCCACCATTCTGGTAAGAGAGAGAGATGCATTGTAAACTGCCAAATAAAAATTGCATAATTTTGATGATTCTGAGTGTGAGTTAAATACTTAAATATTGATATTTAGATTATTTATTTGTTATTATTAACATTAAATTAAATATTGATACTTAAATATTCATTTTAAACTGCTATTTGCACTGTATAATATTAAGACGAACATTAAAATTTATGCTAATAATTTAAAAATTCTTTAAACCTTGGGTTGAAATAACTTTGAGATATGTTCTCCACTATGAGTAGAGCTCAGTGGGATTGAGTTCCAGCCGTCTGCAGGGGTCACTTGCTTGATTATACCCCCTCTTTCTGGCTGCCTTCCTTCCTCTGTCTGACTTCCCCACCCTCCAGAAATCTTCCTTGGATCACTTCAGAAAAACTCTACTTGCAAATGAATGCTTGAATCAGTGCTTTTCTCATAGAACTCATTGAAAACATCTCTTTCTGTACTGGGCACTGCTGTTTAGAGGCTCCTCATAGGGATGTCTCCTTTGTGGTTTTGCTCTGATCAGATACATTATTGATAAGACAATAGAGAACTTTGATGTACATCTTATCAGCCCACTCTGGAGCTTACTGTAGCTCAGTCAAGCCAGGAAACTGTAATGCTTTTTGAAGGTTTGTTGATATTCTTTTTTTTTTTTTAAAGATTTTATTTATTTGACAGAGAGAAACACAGCGAGAGAGGGAACACAAGCAGAGGAAATGGTAGTGGGAGAAGCAGCCTTCCTGCCGAGCAAGGAGCCCGATGTGGGGCTCGATCCCAGGACTCTGGGATCATGACCTGAGCCGAAGGCAGACGCTTAACGACTGAGCCACCCAGGCGCCCCAGTTTGTTGATATTCTTAAGGAAAATATTAAGTTACTAGTTTTAGAAATATTAAAATCAACAATCAAAGTATGTTTTACTAATGTCAGGATATCCCAAAATAAATCCAAAATTTTTTTTGGTGGAAGCCAAAATAAATACCCTTTTGTCATTTCTTTACCCTTTGGAATTTCTTTTATAGACAACTTGGGGGGATTTTGTTAGCATAATGAGGTCCATGAACCTCAAGGCATGCAGACAAAGAGAAGATGATAGCCTGTCTTAAACAAGGACTTATCATGCCATGATGTACACAGGTTATAGAGAGCACTTCATCTTTTGTCATAATTCTTTTGTAAATTGCAATGACTTCCTAACATGATCACATGACACAGAGGGGGATGGCATTACCAAATGCGATAGGAATAGTTGCCACCTTTTGTCCTTAACTCAGGATGGCACTCCCACCAGCAGGGAATTGCTGAATGGCCAAGATTCAAGTCATTCCCAAGGCAAAAGTACAAGGTGCAACCTTCACATCTGGAACCAGAAGACTAAGCACCAACAGCACACTCTACCTCCTCATTCTAATTCTTATTGAAGGGAGTTGCCAGTTGTCCCTGGCGGTTCTGCTTACCAGAAACAAAATGACAGCAGTGCTGCTCTTATTCTCTCCCTGAGGAGCAAAAGAACACATTTTAACTGAGCAGATTTCACTCCAGACTTTCAGTATTGATTCAGGAACCCCAGCTTATTTCTAACAACTTTGATTCTTTATTACATCTTTTGAGCCTCCCTTATAGAACAAACACCCCAAACATTAAAGCTTTGAGGTGGGCATCATGCAGAATGCCACTCTGTGGGATTCTCTATGTGGTATTAATAGCTATGGAATCACATTTTTCTAGCTCTACCCTCATCCAGCCTCAAAAGCTTCCTGAAAGTCCCCAAGAACATTCCCCATGGCACAAGAACCCCTTCTCTGGACTCCCACTGTATATCAGTGTTGTTGTCTCTCTCAGTCTGGTTCACACTGGTGAGTCCCCAGTGTCCTTAGAGCCCCAATGATGCACTAACACTTCCAACCATAAAGATACAGATTACCTTTTCAGGAAAGGTCTAGGGCATCCTTTCTTCAGATAAGTTCTTTCTTCACTTTCTTTTGTGAAGAGATTCGAAAGCCTTTCTGTAGCAGAAGAAATTCTAATCCTCTGCTGGTGGGAGCCTCCAGGAAAGGTTTATAATGAGTTATTTATGTCATTTTCTTGTCATAGCAGCCAGGCAACATCCCTGGGTACTTAGGACACAGCTAGATCAATACTACCCAGTCAATCGCCCATGCTTTTTCTGAAGTATGTGATGGACAGCTTCAGGGAATCCACTAGGGTTGTTTTAAAAATTATTTCCAAATGGATAGACAAGTGGAGAAAGAATTCAACCATCACAAAAGACAGAGCAACCTCATCTCATTGTTTGGAATGAAGATGTCTTTTATTTTTTATTTTTTAAAGATTTTATTTATTTGACAGAGAGAAACACAGCAAGAGAGGGAACACAAGCAGAGGGAATGGTAGCAGAAGCAGGCTTCACACCGAGCAGGCAACCCGATGCAGGGCTCGATCCCAGGACCCCAGGATCATGACCTGAGCCAAAGGCAGAAACTTGACGACTGAGCCACCCAGGCGCTCCTGAAAATGTCTTTTTAAAATGTAGTCTTGAGGGACCAAGACAAGATGGCGGAGGTGTAGGAGGCACGGAGAGCACTGGGATCCAGAAAGAGGCTGAAAACCACTCTAAAAGCCGGCAAACACAACAGCAGAGAGAAGAGAATAAGAACAGCAATTCTAGGAGCAGAAAATCAACCACTTTCAGAAAGGTAGGAGT
>CM053609.1:18168379-18197568 GCA_028646535.1 Procyon lotor | reverse complement strand
ATGTACCCCGGGGCAAATAATACATTATATGTTAATAAAAATTAATTAAAAAAAAATGTAGTCTTGAGGGGTGCCTGGGTGGCTCAGTGGGTTAAAGTCCCTGCCTTTGGCTTGGGTCATGATCTCATAGAGCCCCACATTGGTCTCTCTGCTCAGTGGAGAGCCTGCTTCCCCCTCTCTTCTGCCTGCCTCTCTGCCTACTTGTGATCTCTCTCTGTGTCAAATAAGTAAATAAAATATTTTAAAAAATGTAGTCTTGATACTTCTCCAAAGAAGACATACAAGTGGCTAACAGACACATGAAAAAATGTTCATCATCATTAGCCATCAGGGAGATTCAAATCAAAACCACACTGACATACCACCTTACACCAGTTAGAATGGCCAAAATCAACAAGACAGTAAACAATAAGTGTTGGAGAGGATGTGAAGAAAGGGGAACCCTCTTCCACTGTTGGTAGGAATGCAAGTTGGTGCAGCCACTTTGGAAAACAGTGTGGAGATTCCTCAGGAAGTTGAAAATAGAGCTACCCTATGACCCTGCAGTTGCACTCCTGGGTATTTACCCCAAAGAAGCAGATGGCAGTACAAAGAAGGGCCACATGTACCCCAATGTTCATAGCAGCAATGGCCACAATCGCCAAACTGTGAAAAGAACCAAGATGCCCTTCAACAGATGAATGGATAAAGAAGATATGGTCCATATATGCAATGGAATATTATGCCTCCATCAGAAAGGATGAATACCTTTTGTATCAAAAAGATGAATCAAAGATGAATAACTTTTGTATCAACATGGAAGGGACTGGAAGAGATTATGCGGAGCAAAATAAGTCAAGTGGAGAGAGTCAATTATCTTATGGTCTCACTTATGTGTGGAGCATAAGGAAAAACATGGAGGGCATTGTGAGAAGGAAGGGAAGGGTGAATGGGGGAAATCAGAGGGGGTGATGAACCATGAGAGACTGTGGACTCTGAGCAATAAACTGAGGGTTTTGGAGGGGAGGGGTTGGGGGGTTGGTTGAGCCTGGTGGTGGGTGTCAAGGAATGCACATATTGCATGGAGCACTGGGAGTGGTGCATGAACAATTAATCTTGTAACACTGTAAAAATAAAATAAATGTATTTGGGAGGAAAAAAATGTGGTCTTGAAAGGACTCCATCCTGGACTCAAATGCTGGAGATCTCAGAAAGCAAGCAAGAATTATAATAAGAGCTAACCTCTCAAAGAAAATGCTCATTTGTTGAATTTCCAGGCAATCTGTCTTTCTTTCAGGAGTGTCACACTGTGCTTTTCTCTCTTGCCCTTGTAAAGTGTGTCCATTAATCTTGCATGTGGTGACTTCCTTTTAATGAAGCTTCACTGAGGATTGTCAAGGGACAAGAAAATAAGAGGGGGATATTAATGTGAATTCCATATTCAAGGGTCACCTTTCTTGGTTCACATTTTTTTCTTTTGGGTCGGCAAAATTTTATAAATCATCTGAAAGCATTAGCATTAATGCAATTACATTTTTAGTTACTTATCTGAAACTATGCATTTTTGTATGTATGTATAATTTTTGAAAAACACAAATTTTCTCAAAGATTCTTCTTTTATTCATGTTCCTATAATACTGTATTACTTTTCTATTGTTTCCTAACAAATTACCTAAAATTTAGTGGCTTAAAATAGAAATAAACATTTATTATCTCACAATGTCTGGGGTTCAGGAATGTGGGGCTGGTCTGGATGAGTAGTTCTGTCTCAGGCTCTCTCAGGAGGTTGCCATCAGGTATGGGCCAAGTCTGGAGTCATTCAAAAGTTTGATTGGGAGTGGAAGGTTCACTTCCAAGCTGACCACTCACGTGGCTAGAGGTGCTCACTATTGACAGAAGACCTCATTACGCTTCCTCAAAGGCCCTCTTCACAAACCCTCTTGAGTGTCTTCTCAGCATAGTGCTGGCTTCTCCATAGCAAGTAATTCAAGAGACTGAAATGGAAGCTACAATACCTTTTATGAAATAGCCTTGGACATTACACATTGTCATTTCTGCCAGATTTTATAGGTCACACAGACCAGCCTTGATTCAGGGTAAGAGACTACACAAGGGCTTGTATGCTAGAAACCAAGCATCCTTGTACAGATGGGATAGTGTCTTGGAAAGTGGCTACCACAGTTAAATGCCATATTTGTGCACACAACTTTCTAATTATGAGAAGGAGGCACATAAAGATATAGATAGTCTGGCTGTCATAATTTGTGAGCTGTCCTAGGATGAACTGTCTTAAATTGTCCTAAAGTATCACAGACCTTCAAACCCTAGCTCTTTAATTCAGGCCAGCCTCCACACTTCTCAGGTTGCATACACAAATGCACATGCATGCTCACACACACACACACACACACACACACACACACACGCACGCACACACACCATGCTCTGGCCAACTCAACTGGATTTAGAACATTAGCAGATGTTTCAATATACTACTTAGTAGTTCCCCACCTCCTTCCCATTATTCTCCCCAACCCTCTACACACACCGGTTTGCTCACTTTTGCCTTATCCCATCTTTCAGGCTCTTGGCTTCATACCTGTTTTAGATATCTGACTTCAGATTATATGTGTCTACTCTCCCAAACTCATCTTAGATTTCAGATCTTGGCCTTCCTGCATGGTTTTGCACTTCCCATCCTCCAAACATGCTCTTTCCCTCTGTATCAGGTGGAGATCCACCAAAACAGTTGCAACCTCTTTGACCTGCTCCTCTGCACTCCAACCCCAAGACAAAGGTCTTGCTGGGAGCAGCACCAGCTTCTTCCTTGAAAAAAAGAGAGGATTTAAATATCCCATATGTAATGATTATCTCAAGTAGAAAGAAAATACAATTTGAGTTGATACTGTATTCGAGGCATTTCCCTGAAGCTCTTTAACCTTGATTTGGAAATCATCCCCCAAATCCCAGACTAATACGCACTAGCCATGTGTGTGGTGAAACATAATCTTTCTCTGTCATTGTTATGATGCACTTCCTGAATTCTCCAATGCTCATTATTCCATGCCAGGTTTTATTTTCTTAGCACATGTTTCTGCTTTTCAATAACCTGTCTGTAGGACTTTGGAAACATTCCAGGTTAAAATAGGATTTATATGTACATGTGGGAGTTAGGACAGATGTGGAGCTTATTACCAGGAATGAGAAATGGCTCATCCAGTAGTCCACAGCCAATCTCATGAGGTGATGTAGCAAGAGAAGATAAACAGTTTTTCTGCTCTGTGTGGAAATCCAATGTATGATTGGAAATAACTTGAAGACATTGCTGATTCAGAGGTAGTGGGTGGTTATGTCTGGGAAAAGCATGTCTACTGGGAAGTACCTGAACAGTGCTGATGATGGCTTTAGGTCAACCAAGTAGTGTCTTGCAGCTGAGAGATGTGTTGTTTTGCTTATGCCTGTTTAATTTACTAAGCAAAGGGGTGAGGTCTCCAGAGGTGAGTGGGGACAAAAGATTCCACAGGTTATGATGGTTTGAAATTAGCAGTCTGGGCAAACTTCATTTCTCTTTATTTCCTTCTTCCTTCTCTTCCAGAGATGGTGTGACTTTAAGAAAACTCATCTAACTTGCATCACTGAATTCTCAAAGAAAGCAATTTCCAGATAAGATATTAGTAAACATGAATGTGGATGCCAAGGATATGGGCTTTACCAGCCCCTCAGACTCAGGACATGTCGCTACAAGAGCCCTGCTATGGAAAGAAAGAATAGCCATGTGAGCAAAGGAGGGTGCCCAGAAACCCTCTGGCCTGCCCACTGTGACTCCATCTGGCTGCTTTATTGAAGTTGTCATTGGTTCTCACACAATCCCCAACCCCCAAAGCCCTGGCATATCTTCGCAATTTCTATTCCATTTTAAAACAAATATTCTAGATGTCCTGAGTGGCATAAATCCAAAACATGGAGGGTGAGTGGCTAGACTTTAACCATGGGAAGATTCTTCCATAATGAGTTATTCCCTCCTTTTATCATAATTACCAGAAATTAACAGAGGTTAATCATAATAACTAGAAACAAAATGTTAATAAATAAAATTAAAATGTGAGAGCGTTGGGGATAGTGTTGAATCAGTAACTTCAATTTTATGCATTTTTTATACCAGATCACTTTTGCACAAAGCATGTTTTACCTTTGTTAAATTAAAAAAATAAGAAAAATTGGAAAAAAGAAAAATACAGAAAAAAGAAAAAATAAAATAAAATTTTAATTTTAAAAAATAAAAAAAAAAGAAGGAAGGGTGACGTGATGATGATTATGGATTACCAGGGAGGGAGGTTGGGATAATAGAAGATAAGAGGAAGCTTAAGGGTAGCATCATTTTGAGTTAGAGTATACTTGTATCTTCCAAGCTACAAAATATCGTTTGTGAAGTTTCTTGTGCATTATGGAGGGGTGGTCTTGAATACAAGCTTGTTAAGGTTTTAGGATTTAGGACTTCATGATCTCCATTATCATAGAGTCCAAAGGCATTCCCAACACAATGAGGCAGTTCCATCTGAATACCCATCACCTCCTCTTGTGTAGAGCTCCAGAGATCAGCTGAGGGCATGAGGTGACCAGGAGAGCTCCTCAGTGATTGTACCAGAGACAGATTCCTTCTGTGATGGGTAAGGGATAGCTTCATTTGAATAATTTTAACTGAGTCTTTAATAAGAGAGAAATAATTGGGTGCTGGAATTTATATATGCATTAAGGGAAAAGTATGTGTTTACCTGATCACTTGATTTGGGACAAAAACTTTGTTAACCCATCTCTTATATCTTCGTTAACCACTGTTCTAGAAAGAAATCAAATAGTCCAGCCTTTCCAGGATTTCATAGTAAAATTTGCCTTCTTTTTTTTTTTTTTTAAAGATTTTATTTATTTGACAGAGAGACAAACACAGCGAGAGAGGGAGCACAAGCAGAGGGAATGGTAGCAGAAGAAGCAGGCTTCCCGCGGAGCAGGGAGCCCGATGCGGGGCTCGATCCCAGACCCCTGGGATCTGACCTGGGCCAAAGGCAGACGCTTAACGACTGAGCCACCCAGGTGCCCCTAAAATTTGCCTTCTTAAATGCCCTTTGCCTTCTGAGGTGTAGCAGTCACACCACAAAATTGATTATTTTGTTGACTTTGTCCACTATAGAAAATAGTGTGATTTTTAAATCAGGTATAATTTTATTTTTTAAAATTATTTCTGAATACAAATGTACCACTTATTTATTCTAAAAATTATGCAAAACAACTTATGAAAAAGAAAAGTCACCCATAATCTCCTCATCCAGCAATAACCACTGTTAACTGCTTTTCCATGCATACATATTTATATATTTTACCATATTAGAGTAGGTAGTCATAGCTAATAATTTGGCTATGGCTTATCAAGTGTTGGCTCTCACTGGATATCAGGCAGCCTGTACTTTAATATATGTGATCTCGCTGTTCACTATATAGAGTTGGGAAATAGACAGAAAGGCTCAGAGAGTTAAAGAAACTTGCCCCAGCCAGCCAGTATTCCCATCCAGGTCTATAACCACACTCTCAATATTCCTTGATAACTATAGTAGTTGCTGTTCTTGTGGTTTGATTTTCCACCCAACTGTAGCACAGTCATTACCTTCTAAGACTGTGGACTAATATAGTCCTAGAGTAGGATATTAGAACTTGTGTATAATTATTAGGGCAGAACTACTTTGCAATAGCAAGTGTGTGTGTCTTTGTGTGTGCCCTAATTTCCAGTGAACTCAAACTGTTGAGCTTTCAAGCCAAACATTCCTCAGTCCCTTTATAGAAGAAAGTTATTAACAGCACTCTAAAGTATCTGACTTGAGAGAGGTAATGCTTTTGCTTCACAAAGAGTACCTCATTGCTTTTCCACTGGTAGAGGTGGATTCATACTAGGTAGCATTTTGAGGTTAAGGAAAGAATAAAGTACTGAATTTTCAATCCAGATGTTTCAGTGGATGCTACTTCAATCCAGAACTCTTCCATGTGATAGAGGTGACTCATTCTAGAGCTAAGAAAATCACTCCTGTTGTGATCACTGAAATGTGCTGCCCAGAATACCATTGATTAAGGGCTCATGGTCCAGCTCTGGGGGGGGGGACTGCTGGTAGTCTCCCTCTGGCTGTCAACCCCTTGGTGACTATTTCATCCACAGTGTCCTCTCATCCAAAGTGACATCGCTCCCTCAGGTTGCCCACATCCAATGGTGGATCCAGCCAGTTACAGTAAGGCCTAGTCATCTGTGTCCTAAGTTGGACAACAGTAACCATCCTAGGTTCAGAGCCCCATAAGGCCAGCTGAGGCTGCTTCCAGGTCATCTCTCAGCTGGACTTCTTGGACCAATCTTACCTCCTTCACCTTCCTCACCAGGTGTTGATCCCAATGGTTTTCCCAAATCAATATCTTACATGCCAAGCTCTATCTGAGTCTACTTCCCAGGAACCTAGCAATGACAGCCCTCTGTCTTAGAAATGTTTAAAGGCAAAGGATCCAGAACACTCAAACACAGACACAAATGTTTACATACTGTGGATCTATATCCAAAAAAATGTATTCAGTATGAAAAGTGTATTTACACAAATCTTTAATGCCATTTATGATTAAAAATCCCTAACAAATGAGGGGGAAAATTGCTTACCCTGAAAAAAATGTATATTTAAAAACCACCTTTCAAAATATACCCTTAACAGAAAATCATAAAATAATAAATATATAGCAATTTAATGAATTACATTTAAAAATACTATGAGAAATTATAAAACTTTGAGAGACATTAAAAATGGTTTAGGGGCATCTGGGTGGCTCAGTCAGTTAAGCATCTGCCTTCAGCTCAGGTCATGATCCCAGGGTCCTGGGATAGAGCCCCACATCAGGCTCCCTGCTCCTCCTCCCCCACACACACACCACCCACTCATGCTTTCTCACTTGCTATCTCTATCTCTCTCAAATAAATAAATAAATAAAATCTTTTTAAGAAATAGATTAAATAGACAAATACCATGTGTATTATTTGGCAGATAGACTATTATAAAGATCCTCGTTCTCACCCAATTAATTTATAAGTTAAAGGGAAACCCAGTCAAAGTCCCCAAGGGGATTTTGTGAAATATAATAAGTTGATTTTTTTTTAGTGCTCACAAGTTTATTATTTCCAGGTTTGATAAAGATTCATATGTATTCTTCACACAAACAAAAATAGTTTTGGAAGGTTACATAAATATCTTAACTCTAAGGTACCTACCTACCTAGATAGGTAAATTACATTTAAAAAGCTGGCCTTCATGAAAGATCTTCCTAAAGAACTTTTGCAAATAACAGGTAAAAGAGAGTGTTCTTTTTGTTTACAGTTTTAAAATGCCGATTCTCCCACTTCATAAAGTCCTCAACCATTCCTCCCCTCAACCCAAACTTTGTTCTCAGTATCCAGTGTACTCCAAATTAAGCACTCAATGTCATAAAATTCAGGCCTAGAAAACATCTTTTAAAGTGTGCTTATCCCAAAGGAAGGAGCAAGATGGGAGAGGAGTAGAAGACCTAAATTTCGTCTCAGTCTAGGAATTCAGCTAGATAGTTATAAAACCATTCTGAACACCTACAAACACAATAGGAAATCAAAGAAAAGAATACCAGTAATTCTATGAACAGAAAAGCAATCACATTCTGGAAAGTAGGATGTGTAGAGAAATGAATCTGAGGCCATATTTGGGAAGATAGACCATGGGGGGAGGGAGCCTCCAACAGCTGGCTACCAGCAAGTGATAGAGCAATGGAGCACAAAATCAGAACTTTGAGAAGTGTGCTCTGCTGAGGGACATTGCTCCAGTGGCTAAGTAGAGGTGGAACCCTCACTGGGACAGTGTGGTCTCAGGACCCTCAGGGTCACAGAAAGACTGAGGGTGCCTGAATGTGGCAGAGCTCCCAGCTATCAGAGTGGGGAAGCTGGCTGTGGATATGGAACCATGGGCTTTCAGCTCAGGGTTGGCATAAACTGTGATTCACAGCACAACTTGGCCACTACTGTTTGAGTGGGGACCCTACAAGTGGCACATCCAGGGAGACCCTCCCTTCCTCCACTGGGAGGAGCTGTACAGGACATGTTGCAGGAAACTGCTGGGTTTGGAAGCTTCAAAAGGGGTTGTGTGCCAAGATAGAAAAGCTTGTTCACAGGCCAGGTGAGCACAGAGTGTGGCTGAAGACCTGGGAGACAGGAATGATTGACTGCTTTTCTCTGAGGGTTCACTGAGGAGTGGGGCTGGAGGCTCTCAGCTCCTTCAGGGCCAGAGATTGGGAGACTACCATTTTCATTCTCATCTTCCAAAGCTGTATGTAAAATTTCCAAGGAACAAAGCTACTGAGAGCTTGGCCCCTGGCAAGGGTGGGGCAGTTCGACCTCAGGCAAAAACCTTCGAGAATCACTGCAACAAGTCCCTATACCAGAAGATCAGCAAGAACATCAAGCCAAGACCAAGTTTACTGATCAATAAGAATTTCAAAACTCCAGTGCTAAGGGAATACAGCATATAGAATTCATGGCTTTTTCCCCATGATTCTTTAGTCTTTCCAAGTTAATTTTTTATTTTATTTTTTCTTTTTCTATTTTTTTGAATTTTTCTTCTTTGCTATTTTAACCAACATCTTATCTTATCAATTCCTTTTTTAAAATCTTTTTTAATTTTCGTTTTTACACTATTATTCTATCCCTTCATTGTATTTAACCTTATTTTGTGTGCGTGTGTATGTAAGTTTTTCTTTGTTTAAAATTTTAGGATACAGTTTCTTCTAGCAGATCAAAATATACCCTAAATCTAGTATATGGCTTTGTTCTAGTCTCTTGCCTGATCACATTTTCTCCTCTCCTTTTTTTTCTTTCTTCTTTCAACCAACTTATTATCAATTCTGTTTTTAAAATCTTTTTTGATTTTTATCTATACATTCATATTCCATCTCTTCATCATATTTACCCTTATTTTATTTTTTTGTATATATATACACAAAATTCTTGTAATATATATATTCTTATATATATATATAAAATATAAGAATATAAGAATATATATATTTTTTTTTTCTTTCTTTAAAATTTTGGGAGGCAGCTTCTTCTGACAGACCAAAATACACCCAAAATCTACTATGTGGCTCAGTTCTATTCATGTGCCTGATCATATTTTTTTTTTCTCCTTTCCATTCCCCTCATTTTTGGGTCTCTTCTGATTTGTTTAGTGTTTATTTTTCTGGGATCATTGTTACCCTTTTAGCACTTTGTTCCCTCATTCATCTATTCTTCTCTGGACAAAATGAAAAAGTGGAAAAAATCACCTAAAAGAAAGAGAAAGAAAGAAAGAAAGAGAGAGAGAGAGAGAGAGAGAGAGAAAGAAAGAAAGAAAGAAAGAAAGAAAGAAAGAAAGAAAGAAAGAAAGAAAGAAAGAAAAAGAGGAAATACCTAATGCCAGGGACCTAGTCAACTTGGATATTAGTAATGTGTAGGAACTAGAGTTCAGAATGACAATTATAAAGATACTAGCTGGGCTTGAAAAAAGCTTAGAAGGTACAAGAGCATATCTTTCTGGAGAACTAAAATCTAACCAAATGGAAATCAAAAAGGCTATTAATGAGGCGTAATTAAAAAAATGGAGTGTCTTACTACTAGGATAAATGAGGCAGAAGAGAGAATTAGAGAATTAGAATCTAATTAGAGAATTAGTGATATAGAAGACTGAATGATAGAGAATAAAGAAGCTGAGAAAAAGAGAGACAAACAACTACTAGATCCCGAGGTGAAAATTTGAGAGACAAGTGATACCATAAATCAAAACAATATTAGAATAATTGGGATCCCAGAAGAAGAAAGAGAGGGGCAGAAGGTATATTGGAACAATTTATAGAGAGAACTTCCCTAATTTGGGGAAGGAAACAGACATCCAAATCCATAAGGAACAGAGAACCCTCCTCAAAATCAATAAAAATAGGTCAACATCCCCTCATCTAATAGTTAAACTTACAAGTCTCAGAGACAAAGAAAAAAGTCCTAAAGGCAGCTCGGGACAAGAGGTCTGTAATCTGTAACTGTAGAAATATTAGATTGGCAGCAGACCTATCCACAGAGACCTGGCAGTCCAGAAAGGACTGGCATGATATATTCAGAGCACTAATAGAGAAAAATATGCAGTCAAGAATACTTTATCCAGCTAAGCTATTTTTGAAAATAGAAGGAGAGATAAAAAGCTTCCAGGGAAAACAAAAACTAAAAGAATTTGCAAACACAAAATCATCCCTACAGGAAATGTTGAAAGTGGTCCTCTAAGCAAAGAGAGAGCCTAAAAGGAACCAGAAAGGGACAGAGACAGAGACAATATACAGCAATAGTCACCTCTCAGGCAACACAATGGCACTAAACTCATATCCTTCAATAGTTACCCTGAATGTCAATGGGCCAAATGCCCCAATCAAAAAACACAGGGTATCAGAATGAATAATAAAAAAAAAAAACCCACAAGAACCATCAATATGCTATCTGCAAGAGACACATGTTAGACCCAAAGATCCCTCCAGACTTAAAGTCAGGGGGTGGAAAACAATTTACCATATTAATGGACATCAAAAGAAAGCTTGGGTGGCAGTCCTTCTATCAGACAGATTAGATTTTAAACTGAAGACTATAATAAGACATAAGGAAGGATGCCGTATCATACTTAAAGAGTATCTCCAACAAGAAGGTCTAAAATTTTAAATATCTTTGCCCCTAACATGGGAGCAGTCAATTATATAAGCCAATTAATAACAAAATCAAAGAAACACATTGACAATAACGCAATCATAGTAGGGGACTTTAACACCCTCCTCACTGAAATGGACAGATCATCTAAAGGAAAGATCAGCAAGAAAATAAAGGCTTTAAATGACACACTGAACCAGATGGACATCAAAGATATATGCAGAACATTCCATCCCAAAGCAACAGAATACACATTCTTCTCTAGTGCACATGGAACATTCTCCAGAATAGATCACACCCTGGGTCACAAGTCAGGTCTCAACTGGTACCAAAAGATTGAGATCAATTTTGCATTTTTTTCAGACCACAGTGCTTTGAAACTAGAGCTCAATCACAAGAGGAAAGTTGGAAAGAACTCAAATATATGGAGGTCAAAAAGCATCCTACTAAAAATGATCAGTAAACCTAGAAATTAGAGAAGAATTTAAAAAATTCATGGAAACAAATAATGAAAACACAACTGTTCAAAATCTTTGGGATGCAGCAAAGGCAGTCCTAAGAGGAAAGTAATACAAACCATTCTCAAGATACAAGAAAGGTATCAAATACACAAACTAACCCTACACCTAAAGGAGCTGGAGAAAGAACACCAAAAAAAGCCTAAACCCAGAAGAAGAAGAGAAATAATAAAGATCAGAGTAGAAATCAATGAAATAGAAACCAAAGAACAGTAGAACAGATCAACAAAATTCAGAGATGGTTCTTTGAAAGAATTAATAAGATTGATAAACCCCTGGTCAGACTTATTGAAAACAAAAGAGACAGGACCTAAATTAATAAAACCATGAATGAAACAGGAGAGATCACAACCAATAACAAAAAATACAAACAAAATAAGAACATACTATGAGCAACTATATAATAGCAAATTAGACAACCTGGAAGAAATGTATGCATTCCTAGAGACATATAAACTACGAAAACTGAACCAGGAAGAAATAGAGAACCTGAACAGACCAATAACCAGTAAGGGAATCGAAGCAGTAATCAAATCTCCCAACAAAAAAAGAGCCCAGGGCCAAATGGCTTCCCAGGGCAATTCTACCAAACATTTAAAGAAGAATTAATACTTTTTTTCCTGAAACTGTTCCAAAACAACAGAAATGGGAGGAAAACTTCCAAATTCATTTTATGAGACCCGCATTACCTTAATCCTCAAACCAGACAAAGACCCCATCAAAAAGGAGAATTACAGACCAATATCCCTGATGAACATGGATTCAAAAATTCTCACCAAAATACTAGCCAATAGGATCCAACAGGACATTAAAAGGATTATTCATCATGACCAAGTGGGATTTATTCCCAGGCTAAAAGATTGGTTGAATATCCACAAATCAATCAATGTGATATGATACATTAATAAAAGAAAGAACAAGAGCCATATGATACTCTCAATAGATGCTGAAAAAGCATTTGACAAAATACAGCATCCTTTTTTGTTGTTATCTTTTCTCGTACCTTATTTTTAACTTAATTTTATTTTCCAGTGTTCCAAGATTCATTGTTCATGCACTACACCCAGTGCTCCATGCAATGCATGCCCTCCTCAATACCCACCACCAGGCTCAACCAATCCCCCCACCCCCCTTCCCTCCAAAACCCTCAGTTTGTTGCTCAGAGTCCACAGTCTCTCATGTTTGGGCTCCCTCTCCTATTCCCCCAATTAACCCTTCCTTTCCTTCTCCTAATGTCCTCTATGTTTTTCCTTATGCTCCATATGTAAGTGAAACCATATGATAATTGACTTTCTCTACTTGACTTATTTCACCAGCATAATCTCCTCTATTCATCCTTTCTGATGGATGCATAATATTCCATAGTATATATGGATCATATCTTCTTTATCCATTTGTCTATTGAATGGCATCTTGGCTCTTCCCACAGTTTGGTGATTGTGGATTTTGCTTCTATGAACATTGGGGTGCATGTGGCCTTTCTTTTCACTCCATCTGTATCTTTGGGGTAAATACCCAGTAGTGCAATTGCAGGGTCATAGGTAGCTCTATTGTTAATTTCTTGAGGAATCTCCATACTGTTTTCCAAAGTGGCTGCACCAACTTGCATTCCTACCAACAGTGGGAGAGGGTTCCCCTTTCTCTACACCCTCTCCAACATTTGTTGTTTACTGTCTTGCTGATTTGGGCCATTCTAACTGGTGTAAGGTGGTATGTCAGTGTGGTTTTGATTTGAATCTCCCTGATGGCTAATGATGATGAACATTTTTTCATGTGTCTGTTAGCCACTTGTATGTCTTCTTTGGAGAAGTGCCTGTTCATGTCTTCTGCCCATTTTTTGACATGATTATCTGTTTTTTGAGTGTTGAGTTTGAGGAGTTCTTTATAGATCTTAGATATCAGACCTTTGTCTGTAGTGTCATTTTCAAATATCTTCTCCCATTCTGTGGGTTGCCTGTTTGTTTTGTTGGCTGTTTCCTTCGCTGTGCAGAAGCTTTTTATCTTGATGAAGTCCCAAAAGTTCATTTTCGCTTTTGTTTCCTTTGCCTCTGGAGACATGTCCTGAAGGAATTTGCTGTGGCTGATGTTGAAGAGATTACTGCCTGTGTTCTCCTCTAGGATTTTGATAGATTCCTGCTTCATGTTGAAGTCTTTTATCCATTTTGAGTTTATCTTTGTGTATCATGTAAGAGAATGGTCAAGTTTCATTCTTCTACATATAGCTGTCCAATTTTCCCAGCACCGTTTGAAGAGACTGTCTTTTTTCCACTGGATATTTTTTCCTGCTTTGTTGAATATTATTTGACTATGGAGTTGTGAGTTCTTAGCTGGTCCCTCTACCCTGTTCCACTGGCCTATGCACCTGTTTTTTGCCAGTATCTTGTTGTCTTGGTGATCACAGCTTTGTAGTAAATCTTGAAATCACATACTATGATTCCCCCATCTTTGATTTCTTTTTCAGTATTTCCTTAGCAATTCAGGTCTTTTCTGGTTCTACACAAATTTCAAAATTATTTGTTCCAATACTTTGAAAAAATGCCAGTGGAATCTTGATTGGGATGGCATTGATGATATAGATTGCTCTAGGCAGTATAGACATTTTAACAATGTTTATTCTTCTTATCCATGAGCATGGAATGCTTTTCCACCTTTTTGTGTCTTCTTCAATTTCTTTCATGAGCGTTCTGTAGTTCCTCAAGTACAGATCCTTTACTTCTTTGGTTAGGTTTATTCTCAGGTTTCTTATGGTTCTTGGTACTATAGTAAATGGAATTGATTCTCTAATTTCTCTTTCCATATTTTCATTGTTAGTGTATAGGAAAACAACTGATTTCTGTGCATTGATTTTGTATCCTGCCACATTACTGAATTGCTGTATGAGTTCTAGTACTTCGAGGGTGGAGTCTTTTGGGTTTCCATATAAAGTATCATATCATCTATGAAGAGAGAGTGTTTGGCTTCTTCTTTGTCAATATGAATACCTTTTATTTTTTGTTGTTGTTGTTGTTGCTAGGACTTCTGTCTAATTGCTGTTGCTAGGACTTCTAGTACTATGTTGAACAAGAGTGGAAAAAGTAGGCATCTCTGTCGTGTTCCTGATCTCAAAGGGAAAGCTGTCAGCTTTCCCCAATGAGAATGATATTCGCTATAGGCTTTTCATAAATAGATTTTATGAAGTTGAGGAATGTTTCTTCTATCCCTAAAATTTTGAAGAATTTTAATCAAGAACATATGTACAGCATCTTTTCTTGATAAAAACTCTTCAGAGTGTAGAGATAGAGGGTACGTACCTCAATATCATAAAAGCTATTTATGAAAAACCCACAAAGAATATCATTCTCAGTGGGGAAAAACAGAGCTGTTCCACTAAGGTCAGGAAAATGGTAGGATTGTCTTCTATCGCCACTGCTATTCAACATAGTACTAGAAGTCCTAGCCTCAGCAATCAGACAACAAAAAGAAATAAAAGGCATCCAAATCAACAAAGAAGAAGTCAAACTCTCACTCTTTGTAGATGATATAATACTTTATGTGAAAAAACCCAAAAGACTCCACACCAAAACTGCTAGAACTCATAAAGGAATTCAGTAAAGTATCAGGAAATAAAATCAATGCAGAGAAATCAGTTGCATTTCTATACACCAACAACAAAACAAAAGAAAGATAAATTAAGGAGTCAATCTCATTTGCAATTGCACCAAAACCCATAAGATACCTAGGAATAAATCTGGCCAAAGAGGCAAAGAATCTGTACTCAGAATATAAAGTACTATGACACCTGGGTGGTTAAGTGGGTTAAGCCTCTGCCTTTGGCTCAGGTCATGATCTCAGGATCCTGGGATCGAGCGCTGCATTGGGCTCTCTGCTCAGCAGGGAGCTTGTTCCCCTTCTCTCTCTACCTGCCTCTCTGCCTACTTGTGATCTCTTTCTCTGTTAAATAAGGAAGTAAGTAAGAAAATAAATAAATAATAAAATCTTTTTTAAAAAAAGAATACAAAGTGCTCATGAAAGAAATTGAAGAAGACACAATGATATCGAAAAACATTCCATGATCATGGATTAGAAGAACAAATATTGTGAAAATGTCTATGCTACCTAAAGCAATCTACACGTTTAATGCAATCCCTATCAAAATACCATCCACTTTTTTCACAGAAATGGAACAAGTAATCCTAAAATTTGATTGGAAACAGAAAAGACCCTAAGTAGCCAGAGGAATGTTGAAAAAGAAAACCAAAGTTGGCGGCATCACAATTCCAGACTTCAAACACTTTTACAAAGCTGTAATCATCAAGACAGTATGGTACTAGCACAAAAACAGCCACATGGATCAATGGAACAGATAAAGAGCCCAGAAATGGAACCTCAACTCTATGGTCAACTAATCTTCAATAAAGCAGGAAAGAAGAGCCAATGGAAAAAAGACAGTCTTTTCAACAAATGGTGTTGGGAAAATTGGACATCCATATGCAGAAGAATAAAAATGGATCATTTCCTTACACCACACATGGAAATCAACTCAAAATGGTTGAAAGACCTCAGTGTGAGAAAGGAATCCATCAGAATCCTTGAGGAGAACACAGGCAGTTACCTCTTCCACCCTAGCCACAGCAACTTGTTCCTAGAAACATAGCCAAAGGCAAAGGAAGAAAGGGCAAAAATGCACTACTGGGACTTCATCAAGATAAAAAGTCTTTGCACAGCAAAGGAAATAGTCAACAAAACCAAAAGACAAGTGACAGAATGGGAGAAAATATTTGCAAATGACATATGAGGTAGGGGCTAGTATCCAAAATCTATAAAGAAATTATCAATTTCAACACCCAAAGAACAAATAATCCAATCAAGAAATGTGCAGAAGGCATGAATAGACACTTCTCCAAAGAAGACATCCAAATGGCCAACAGGCACATTGAAAAAGTGCTCAGCATCACTCAGCATCAGGAACATCCAAATCAAAACCACAGGGAGATACCACCTCATACCAGTCAGAATGGCTAAAATTAATAAATCAGGAAATGACAGGTGTTGGTGGGGATACGGAGAAAGGGGAACCCTCCTACACTTTTGGTGGGAATGGAAGCTGGTGCAGCCACTCTGGAAAACAGTATGGAAGTTTCTCAAAAAGTTGAAATAGAGCTACCTTGTGACCCAGCAATTGTACTACTGGGCATTTACCCCAAAGATACAAATGTAGTGATCCGAAGGGGCATGTGAATCAAAATGTTTTTAGCAGCAATGTCCACAATAGCCAAACTATGGAAAGAACCTAGATGTCCATCAACAGATGAATGGATAAAAAGATGTGGTATATATATACAATGAAACACTATGTAGCCATCAAAAAATGAAGAAGAACCCCTGTAGTGCCCTACTGTGTAGTGTCCCCTATACCCCAAGGTCAGGCCCTTGAGGGAGTGTCTTCAATGTGGGGTTCATGTTCTCTGCTTTTGTTTCCTGGGCACTTTATCTTTCAGGCCAGTCGTATGGTAATGCTTTCTTTGCCTATTTTAGTCAGTGTTTGGACAAAATATTCTGGCCTGAATGTATCAAGTTTTTACTAGGTGTGCTCTAGTTTGTTTATGAAATGAGACCTGTTGCCATTGCTGCCAGTTAACAAGGCTTTGCCAAACTCCTGGGTCAGGAGATGCAGTGTTAGCAGATGTTTGGGCTGGTCTACCAGGGGAAGGGACCCACCACACTGTAACTGAGGCAAGGAGACTTGTCAATGCTGGGCTCTACTTGAGCCAAGCCCACTGACCTCTATAATGCCAAGCTTTAAGCCCTGCTGGTTGCAAAGACTAAGGAAGTTTAGTCCCTCTCTCTTTCCAAGCCAATTGCTATTGGGATTTGTCTCCCCCTGTGGGCTGTGTTGAGTGCTAATCACCCTCTCCATGACCATGGCTCTCTCACCATTACTGCAGCCATTCCTCTCCCAAGCTGTGGCTCCATACTTCCTTTCTTCAATGCAGCCTCTTCTCTACATTCAGTTTTGAGATTGTTCTACTAGTTTTCTGGTCAATTTCTGGGTCATTTAGGATGACTTAATAGTTATCTATCATGGGATTTTCTTGGAATGAGACTAGCCTAGGGACCTACTCTGCCATCATCTTCCTTAATCTGGATTGTTTAGTTTTTAAAAACTATTGATCTTTGGGACACCTGGGAGGCTCAGTTACTTAAGTATCTGCCTTTGGCTCAGGTCATGATCTCAGGGTCCTGGGATAGAGCCCCACACTGAGCTTCATATTGGGCTTCCAGCTCACTGCAGAGTCTGCTTCTCACTCTGCCTCTCCTCTCCTGCTCTTGCTATTGCTCTCTCAAATAAATAAATAAAATCTTTAAAAATAAATAAATAAAAATGTTGGCCTTTGAGAATTGTTTTATATGTCAGATATGATTCCTTTGCAAGATATGCATTTTCTCAGTCCATAGTTTTCATCTTTTATCAGTCTTATGTGCACCAAAGGGCCTGAAATTTGAGGAAGTCCAATTTATAAAATTACTCTTTTGTATTGTGTTAAGTGAAATAAGTTAATCGGAGAAAGACAAATACCATATGATTTCACTTATATGTGGAGTTTGAGAAAGAAAACCTGAACATAGGGGAAGGGAAGAAAAATAAAATAAGATAAAAACAGGGCAAACCATAAGAGACTCTTAACTATAGGAAAGAAACTAAGGGTTGCTGACAGGGAGATGGGTGGGGCATTAAGGAGGGCGCTTGAAGTAATGAACACTGGGTGTTATATGCAACTGATGAATCACTAAATTCTATCCTGGAAACTAATAATATACTATATGTTAGCTAAATTGAATTTAAATAAAAATTTTTTAAAAATTATCCTTTTATGTATTGGGCTTTGAGGTCATATAGAAGAACTTTTCACTTAGCCCGAGGTTTCAAAGATTTTTTCCTATGTTATTCTCTTAAAAGTTTTATTGTTTGGGGTGCCTGGGTGGCTCGTAGGTTAAAGCTTCTGCCTTCAGCTCAGGTCATGATCTCAGGGTCCTGGGATTGAGCCCAGCATCGGGCTCTCTGCTCAACAGGGAGCCTGCTTCCCCCCCCTCTCTCTGCCTTCCTCTCTGTCTACTTATGATCTCTCTCCCGGTCAAATAAATAAATAAAATCTTAAAAAAAGTTTTATTGTTTTGCAATTTACATTAAATCTATTATACTTTTTAAATTAATTATTGTGTAAGGTGTGAAGTTTAGGTTAAAGTTGATTTTTTGTCTATAAATATCCAGTTGTTACAGGGACACTTGTCATAAAGACTATCTCCTTTGAATTGTCTTTTTATCTTTGTAAAAAATGAGTTGGCTATACTTGTGAGGGACTGTTTTGGGTTCTTATTTCTGTTCCAATAATCTATGTGTCTATCCCTTTGTCAATACCACACTGTCTTGATTAGTGTAGCAATATAGTAGGCCTTAATATTGGATAGAGTGATTTCTTTCACTTTACTCTTCCTTTTCAGAATTGTTTAGTTACTTTGCCTTCACATATACATTTTAGAATAACTGTATCTATACAATCATGTTGAGATTTTGAAAGGATTCACATTAAATCTATTTATCAATTTGGAAAGAAGATATTTTTACTATATTAAATATTCTAATCCATGAGAACAAAATATATCACCAATTATGTAGATCTTTGATTTCCTTCATCAGCATTTTATAATTTTCAACATACAAATCCTTTTATCCCCACAAAATCCACTACTTCTTTGTGATGAAAACATTCAATAAGCAGGGAATAGAACTTCCTCAGTATAAAAGAGGCTATATAGGAAAAACCTGTGACTAATATACTCAGTGGTAAAAGGCTAACAGTTTTTCTCCTAAAGTTAGGAACAAGACAAGAATGCCTATTTTCACCACTTGTATTCAATATGGTACTGGAAGTTCTAGTCAGAGAAATTAGAAAAGAATCACCTAATTAAATGATTTTAGAACAAAGTCATCTCCATTGGAAAGGCAGAAGTAAAACTATACACAGATATCATGATATTACATATGGAAAAAAATCATCCCTCAAAAAACCATGAAAGCTAATTAACAAATACAGCAAATTTTCAGAATATAAAAATCACAAAATATCAGTTGTATAAACTAGCAGTGATGATCTGAAAAGGAAATTAAGAAAATGATTCCATTTACAATAGCATCAAAATAGTATAAACTAGTGTATAAACTTAAGAAAGTACAGGACTTATACACTGAAGCATACGAAACAATGTTGAAATTACTTTTCCCTCTTAGTTCATTAGTGTGGTGAAATTACTGGCCAATTCAAATATAGAAACATACTTGTACTTTTTTTATTGCTAGCTTATAATGGTGCATTATTGTTACATTTATATATTTTATTTTAAAAATTTGGGTACAAAGAAAAGTTGAAAGAATAGAAATAAACAATTTATTAGTCCTTTTTCCACTTTTGATAAAGACTTTTCCTCTGTTTTTGACTGATTATCCTGTCAGATGAAGTAGACACATTCTTTGCCTTTAAATACTACAGCATGCACCTTCTAAAAATAAAGATATTCTTTTACATAATTACAGTACCATTATCAAACCTAAGAAATACAGTCATTCTGTAATAACATCTAATTTCACATTCAAATATGCTTAATTGGCCCCAAAGTACATATTGTACTTTTCTTTTAAAAATCTAAGATTCAATAGAGATTCAGACACTATTTGATTGTATTATCTTTCTATTTTTCTTTAACCAATAAAGGTCTCTCTCTCTCTTTTTTCAAACTTTTATTTGAATTCTAGTTAGTTAACATACAGTGCAATATTGATTTCAGGAATAGAATTCAGCAGTTCATCACCGACATACAACAAAGTATTCATCGTAACAAGGGTCCCCCCTTAATACCCATCACCCATCTTAGCCCATTTCCTACCCACTTCCCTCCATCAGCCTTCAGTTTGTTCTCTATCATTAAGAGTCTCTGGTTTAAAAAAAGAAAAAGAGTCTCTGGTATGTTTTCCTCTCTCTCTTTTTCCTCCATCCCGTATGTTCATCTGTTTTGCTTCTTAAATTCCACATATGAGTGAAATCATATGGTATTATCTTTCTCTGTCTGACTTATTTCACTTAGCATGATACAGTCTAGCTCCATCCACACCGTAGCAAATGGCAAGATTTCATTCCTCCTGATGGCTGAGTAATACACACACACACACACACACACACCACATCTTCTTTATCTATTTATCAGTCAATGGACATTTGGGTTCTTTCCCCAAGTTTTGCTTTTGTCGACAATGCTGCTATAAACATCAGGTGCATGTATGATTTTGAATCTGTGTTTTTGTATATTTTGCATAAACACCTAGTAAACCAATTGCTGGTTCATAGGGTGCTTCTATGTTTAACTGTTTGAGGAATCTCCATGTTGTTTTCCAGAGTGGTTGCACCAGATGACATTCCCATCAACAGTGCAAGAGGGTTCCCTTTTCTCTGCATCCTCACCAACTCCTGTTGTTTCCTGTGTTGTTAATTTTAGCCACTCTGACAGACATGATGTGGTGTCTCATAGTAATTTTGATTTGTATTTTGCTAACAATGAGTGATACTGAGCATATTTTCATTTTTCTGTTAGCCATATCATTGTATTTGAAAAAAATGTCTATTGGTGTTTTCTTCCCATTTTCTTAACTGGATTACTTATTTTTTCAGTGTTGAGTTCAATAATTTCTTTATTCTAGATATAAACCCTTTATCAGATATTTCATGTGCAAATATCTTCTCCCATTCTCTAGGCTAATTTTTAGTTTTGTTGATTGTTTCCTCTACTGTGGAGAAGTTTGTTATCTGGACAAAATTTCAATAGTTCATTTTTGCTGCTTCCCTTGTCTTTGGAGATATGTCTAGTAAGAGGTTTCCAAGGTCAAAGAGGTTTCTGCCTGTATTCTCCTCTAGGATTTTGATGGTTTTCTGCCTCACATTTAGGTCTTCCATCCATTTTGAATTTATTTTTGTGCATGGTGTAAGAAGGTGGTCCAGTTTCATTTTTCTGCATGCTAAAGTCCCCTACTATTATTGTATTTTTATCAAAGAGTTTTTTTATGTTTGTTATTAATTGATGTATGTATTTGCTCCCATGTTGAGGGCATAAATATTTGCAATTTTTAGATTTTCTTGTTGGATAGACCCCTTAAGTACAGGCCTCATCTCTTATTACAGTCTTTGGTTAAAAGTCTAGTTTGTCTGATATAAATATGACCACTCCAGCTTTCTTTTGATGTCCATTAATGTGATAGATGGTTCTCCATCCCTCAGTTTCAATGTACAGGTGACTTTTGGCCTAAAATGAGTCTCTTGTAAGCAGCATCAGCATTTGGATAGCTCTTGTTTTTTTAATCCCTCTGTACTCTATATGTCTTTTCATTGGAACATTTGGTACATTTACATTCGGCATAATTGTATTATGTTACCTATTGTGTTACCTGTAAAATAGGTGTTTCTGGTGATATTCTCTGTTCCTTTATAAATTTTGTTGCTTTTCTTTCCCTCCCCACCCTGCTGCTTAAAAAGTCAGCATTAATATTTCTTGCAGGTTGGTTTAGTGGTCACAAACTCATTTAGTTTTTGTTTGTCTGGAATCTCTATATCTCTCCTTCTGTTGTGAATGATAGCCTTGCTGGATAAAGTATTCTTAGCAACACATTTTTCCCTCAGCACTTTGAATATATACTACCACTGCCTTCTGGCCTGTCAAGTTTCTGTGGACAAATCTGATGTGAACCTGATCTGTCTTCCTTTGTAGTTTAAGGACTCTTGTTCTCTTGCTGCATTCAGGATTCTTTCCTTATCTGTGTATTTTGTGTATTTTACTGTGACATATCTTGGTTGGCTTTTGTTGAATTTCATGGGAATTCTCTGTGCTTCTTGGATTTTGATGTCTGTTTTCTTCCCCAGATTAGGGAATTTTTCAGCTATAATTTGCTTAAATAAACCTTCTGCCACCATTATCTCTCTCTTTATCTTTTGGGACTCCTATGATATGAATGTTACTTACACTTTAAGGAGTTGTTGAGTTTCCTAAGTCTACATTCATGATTCAACATATTTATTTCCCCTCTTCTTTTCAGGTTCATTATTTTTCCATAATTGTATTTTTGATATCACTGATTCATTTCTCTGCTTCATCTTGCCTCATCACCATGCCATCCATTCATGTTTGCATCTTGGTTATAGAATTTTAAATTTTAGCCTGAATAGATTTTAGTTCTTTTATCTTGGCAGTAAGGGATTCCTAGTGTCTTCTATGATTTCCCCAAGCTCAGCTAGTACTCTCATAATTGTTGTTCTATGTTCTAGTTAAGACATCTTACTTAAGTCTGTCTCCATTAAGTTCCTGGCCATTATTTCCTGTTCTTTCTTTTGTGTTGAATTCCTTCATTGTCATTTTGCCCAGGGGAAAGGAAGAAGAAGAAGAAGAAGAAGAAGAAGAAGAAGAAGAAGAAGAAGAAGAAGAAGAAGAAGAAGAAGAAGAGGAGGAAGGGGAAAGGGAGGGAAGGGGAAGGAGAGGAAGAGGAATAGGAAGAGGAAGAAGAGGAGGAGGACGAGGAGGAGGAGGAGGAGGACGAGGAGAACTCCTCTAGATCTTAGGTGTGTTTTTGTCTACATATTGAAGCTACAGACGATAAATTTTTAAAAAAGGAAAATAAGAAAATAAAATTAAATATAAAGTTAAAAGATAAAATTAATAATGATAATGATGATGATGATGATGATAATATCAGATAAAGATAAAAAGGAAGCTGGATTCTATTTCCCCCAGAACTGAAGCTCCGCATTGCTCTGTGATTAGAAGACTTGGTGTTTGCAAGTGGTTTGTGGTGATCTTCTGAGGGAATTCTTGTTGCACTGATTCTCAGGCTGACTTACCTTAGTGGAGATGCACCTGCACAGCCCAGTGAGGCGGGCTTGCTGTAAGCAGCTCTGGCCTCCATTAGGTGGTGCTGTTTTGCTCCCTGAAGTTTCTGGGTGAAAGTGGTGTTGGCTTGCTCTTTTGACAGGGAGTGGGGAGCTCATGCCACCAGGTCTCACGAAACCCTCACAGAAGAGCCAACTGTCTCCTCCCTTGTGTCCCTGGCTTCTTTCAGATCCCTGACTTTGCCTACATCTGAGCTGTCACCTGCCAGGTAGTGCAGCACTCCTGGGTTTTATCTTCAGTGCTCAGCTGGGCTTGAAAACTCCAAATTTTAGAAATCTGGGTGGCACAATCCTTGCAGATCCTCTGGGGGAAGGTCTCACTGTGCTGTGGTCATTTGTCATTTTGTTCCAGAAATCAGCTAACTGACCACACAAAGGTTTGAGGTTTATGGTACAACACAAAGAAAACCAGCACCAGGGCTCACTGCCCTCAGCCAACACCCCCATTCCTATGTTAGTGAATTGGGCAATTCACTGGTGCTTTCCAGGTCTTTTGTCCTGGGATAGGTCATGCCCCCTACCCAAATGCACTCTAAGCAGGAGACCTGCTTCTTCCTGTGCAACCCAGGGGATCCTCAGACCACTCTGCCTACTGAGTATCCAGGGTTTCCACCTTCCTTTCCAAGAGGAGCACTGATAAGGTCACCAGGTACAACCCTGATGATGTTGCAGGTCTCTGAAACTTCAGACCGTACTCTACTATTGATAAAAAATTTGCAGTAGTCTACCCTTCTCCTTTTGTCCAGTCAATAGTTTTGGGGAAGAGGTTTTCTTGTGCAATTTCCTGTACACACTTTTTCTCTTTCTCTGTCTCCTGCTCCTCTCTTCACAGTCAGGGCTCCCTCTCCACCACAGCACCTGCAGCTCTTCCTCCCCCAAGTCAATTCTCCTCATCTCCTACCTTCCATGAAGTGGGTTTTTTTTTCAGCTCTAGTTGTGTAATTTTACCCTCTCAGTCTCAGACTGATTTGTTGGGTATGCAAAATGATTTTATATTTATCTAGCTATGTTCAAGGGACAAGGCAAGCCTAGAGTCTCTTTGCTCTTCCACCATCTTAACTTCTCCCCCACAACATAAAAATTCTGTACATGTTTTGTTAGATTTACACCTAAGATTATCATATTTCTCTTCTCTGGCTACTTTCATGATTTTCTCTTTGTATGGTTTTCTGAAACTTGAACATGATGTGCACGGGTGTAGGTTTTTAAGTAGTTATCCTGTTTGTGCTCTATGAGCTTTTTGGATCTATGATTTGCTGTCTATCATTAATTTTAGAAAAATATCAGACAGTATTACTTCAAACATTTCTTCTACCCCAATTTCTTCTTCTTCTCCTTGTGGAATTACAATTATGTATATGTTACCCTTTTTGAAATTGTCTGATGGTTCTTGGATTCTTGAATATTTTGTTGTGTTTCTTTTGTTTTGTTTTGTTTTGTTTGTATTTTGGGTTGGAAAATCAGTTGACATATCTTCAAGCTCACCAATTCTTTCTTCAGCTGTGGTTAGTCTATTGATCCCAGTGGCATTCTTCATTTCTGTCAAAGCATTTTTGATTTCGAACAAATCAGAATTTCCATTATTCTACTTATGTTCCTCATCTTTTCTTTCATATTTCTACCTTTCCCTTAACATATTTATCATAGTTATTTTAAATTCCTCATCAGATAATCCAGTATCTATGTCATAGTCTTGTTTTGATGGTTGCTTTGACACTGCAAACTATTCTTTCTTACTGTTAATATGTCTTACAGTTTTTTATCTAGACACGAGGCATTAGGAGATAGTAACTGAAGTACATAAGCATTAAGGATGAGGTTTTATGTTAATCTGCCTAGGAGCTGGGCAGTGTTTGATGTTTTCTGTAACTTTAGGAGTTTCAAATCCCTTATGTATGTATTCCTTTGTCTTTGGTCTTCTCCAAAAACAACTTAGATAGAGTCTGTGTCCAAAGCTTTTTCACTGTAATCCACTAATGAACACTCCTGAGTGTTCCAGATTAAAATCTATTTCATGGGTATATATTTTTTTGTAGGCATCTGAGGAAAAGAGGTGAACCTAATTAGGAAAAACGAATGTTCTAAAGGGGGAAAATGAAAAAGGAAAGAACAGAGCCAAAGATGTAAAGAGATGGTAAAGAGTAATCAGCAGAGGAGGCAGGGAAGAAGGCAGAAAGCTAATATAATGTATTGACATGGAGGCCTCAAGAGGAGGATTTCAGGGTTCCTGGGTGTCTCAGTTGATTAAGCGTCTTTAGCTCAGATCATGAACTTGGGGTCCTGGGATCAAGTCCCAAGTTGGGCTACCTGCTCTGCAGGGAGTCTGCTTCTCCCTCTGCCCCCTCCCACTCACTCTCTATGTCTCTCAAATAAATAAGTAAAATCTTAAAAAAAGAGAGGAGTATTTCAGGGTACAAGCAATGGTCTCAAGTCTTAGTCTTCATATCAGGAAGATACTATTAACTTGGAGAGTAAAACTCAACAGCGTGCCTGGGTGGCTCAGTCAGCTAAGTGTCCAGCCTCTTGATTTGGGCGCAGGTCATGATCTCAGGGTTGTAAGACTAAGCCCAGTGTTGGACTGTGCACTCAGCAGGGAGTGTGTTTGAGATTCTCTCTCTCCCTCTCCCTAAGCTGCCCCCCCCATAAACATAGTGCTCTCCCTCTTTCTAAAATAAATAAATCTTCTTAAAAAAGAGTAAAGTCAGCTTTGGTGGGGGGCAGATTACAGAGGATGGAAGAGGACATGAGTGTTTATGATAGAATACAGTATATGTAGTCCAGATATCAGAAACAATACTAAACAGTAGTGGATGAATGTGGAGAAAAAAGAGGCTGACTTGAGAAATGACAAGATCAAATATAAAGATGGATATAGATATAGATGATATAGATATATAGATATATACTTTTTTTTTCAGGGAAAAAGAACACTCAGGTGAAAACAAAGGAAATGCAGTAGAGAAGAAATGACTTGGTTAATCAGAATAACTTTTATGCTAAGCCAAATTTTAAAAAAATGATGAAAGAAGGAAATCAGCAATATCTGGAAGAGCAAGGCAGAAAGTAGACAACAGCATTCTGAAAAAAATAGACTTTGTTTTCTCAGTAATGTAACAGAGAATGTTATAAGTCATCAAGGGGACTAAGTGATTTGGAAGCCAAGGAAGAAAAGGAGGAAGTGTGAAGAGTTTGAGAACCAATAAAATGTGCCAGAAGGAAAGACAGGAAACAGTGTAATTTATAATCCACAAATTGCAGGGCTTTGTAGATTCCTATAATTAAGCTAGTAATGGACTGATAATTAATCTATAAGATAAAAAAATCGAATAACAGTGGTAGAAATTTTTTTTCTTATCTAAATCAAATTCATTCTTGAAAATTTTTTAATGATTTTATTTATTTATTTTAGAGCAAGTGAGAGAGAGAGAGATTGGAAAGGGGGCAGAAGAAGGGGAAAGAGAATACCAAGCAGACTCCACCCTGAGCATGGAGCCCAACTCAGGACTTGATCCCAGGACCCTGGGATCATGACTTGAGCTGAAATCAAGATTCAGAATGAGCCACTCAGGTGCCCCATTCTTGAAAATATATATATATTTTTTAAGATTTTATTTATTTGACAGCGAGAAACACAGCGAGAGAGGGAACACAAGCAGAGGGAATGGTAGCGGGAGAAGCAGGCTTCCTGCTGAGCAGGGAGCCCGATGTGGGGCTCGATCCCAGGACCCCGGGATCATGACCTGAACCGAAGGCAGACACCCAACCACTGAGCCACCCAGGCGCCCCTTGAAAATATTTTTGACAGAACTTTTCAGAAAGAGGAAACCTGTAGTTTAAATGTAAAAAAATTGCATTGCATTCCTAACCCCATCCCAAAACCAACAGATTTCCCCAAATATTACTAAAACACCTTTTAGCACATACATAGCAACTCATCATGTATATATACAGGTAGTGTGACATTTAAAAGACCATGCAGTAAATATTTTATCATTTATAGACTCACCAATGAAAATGTTTATGAACACTGTGTAGTAATTCTGTTTGTATAAAATATAGTTACACTTACTTCTTACACACACACTTAAGGTAAGTAAATAATGAAATAATATATTAGATATATACAATGAATAGAATAACACCTGGAAGATTAAAAGAAACAAACAAGGCAATTTTTTAAGGTGGGCTATTTCTTGATTTCCTAATCCATTCCTAAAGTAGCTAATATCCAACATTCTCCCATTTTATTATTTTGTTTGTTTATTTATTTATTTATTTTAAGATTTTATTTATTTATTTCAGTGAGATAGAGAGGGCACACAGGGAGAGTGAGAAGGAGAAGCAGACTCCCAACTTAGCAGAGAGCCTGATGCAGGGCTCAATCCCAGGATCCTAAGATCATGACCTGAGCTGTAGGCAGATGTTTAACCAACTGAGCTACCCAGGTGCCCCAATATTCTACCATTTTAAACACTATAAAAGCTGGAAGAAATATATAGAACATTTCGACATTTGGTGACATCAGCCAATGCAAAGCTACAATCTTTGAAAGAAGAGGAACACACAATTGGGCTTATATTCACTTGTTGTACTGTACTTTCCAATAAAGGCACAGAAAAATAGAACTCAAGCAGATATTAGCAGTCTCAGTGGGTTGGAAAAAACAGAAATCAAAACTCTGAACTTGTGAGGCAGCTGGGATGGTAGAGAAGATATTGAAGAGGAAAGAATGTGTACCCAAAGACTACCCAAAGATCTAAGACAGGATACATTTGGGTCCTTGTTCTAATCTGAAGTTGCCCTGGTGCAGAGTGAAACTTTAGGAGAGCTGGTGGAGAACAGCTAATGGGAAAAAAATGCAAGGCAGAGATTTCAAAGATCCTACAGTAATGAAAAGATACAGTAATCCCAACTCAGTCAGAGTTAGGTACTTTGGCATAAATACTGGGCACTAAGTGGGGATTCCAGAACGGCCATGCTTGAATGTGTCCCAGAAATAATGGCTCACTTCAAGACAAAAACAATACTGAAATATATCAACCTAACCAAACCAAAAACTAATCCTTAACTGGATCAACATATCAAGAAATAACCAGTCAATGAAGAGACACATTCATACCCGATCTTAACAGAAAAAAAACCATTCATATATATTAATTTTTTTTAACTAGAAGGTTCCAGTTCAAAATGGTGATGTAGAAAGATCCTAACCTACTTCCTCCCATAGATGCATCAAATCTACAACTATATATGGAATAATTTCCTCTGAAAAGAAACTAAAAACTCGTGGAGCAGGCAAATGGCAGGGAAACATCAAAGCAGGTAAGAAAAAGACTGAGATACAATCTTGCTATAAAGGGGCTTGCCATAAAGCCTATCTCTTGTGTGATGACCCATATAAAGCACCCCAAGTATTAAGACTAGCATGTAAGAGACAAGTCTCTAAAACATTTGTCTCTGAATACCAGTGAGACTCACACTCATGAGAATTGCAGGGCTGTGGTGAACTGAGAGATGATTCTTTTTTTTTTTTTTTTAAGATTTTATTTATTTATTTGACAGAGAGATCACAAGTAGGCAGAGAGGCAGGCAGAGAGAGAGGCGGAAGCAGGCTCCCCACTGAGCAGAGAGCCCGATGTGGGGCTTGATCCCAGGACCCTGAGATCATGACCTGAGCCGAAGGCAGTGGCTTTAACCAACTGAGCCACCCAGGTGCCCCGAGAGATGATTCTTAAAAGGCCCATGTGCCAGGGTGCTTGAGTGGCTCATTCAGTTAAGTGTCTGACTCTTGTTCTCAGCTCAGGTTTGGATCTCAGGGTCATGAGTTCAAGCCCCACATTGGGCTCCATGCGAGGCATGGAACCTACAATAAAATAAAAAAATAAAAAATAAAATGAAATATAAAATAAAATGCCCATGTGCAGCACAAAGCAGAAAGAGCCCTTTGAAAAGTGCCCAGACTTCTTTTTTTTTTTT
>CM053609.1:18152422-18167879 GCA_028646535.1 Procyon lotor | reverse complement strand
CCATTGTTAGATCTTCTTGTTGGACAGTCCCTTCAAGTATGATATAGTGTCCTTCCTCATCTCTTCTTATAGTCTTTGGCTGAAAATCTAATTTATCTGATATAAGGATTGCCACCCCAGCTTTCTTTTGATGTCCATTAGCATGGTAAATTGTTTTCCACCCCCTCACTTTAAATCTGGAGATGTCTTTGACTCTAAGATGAGTTTCTTGTAGACAGCATATCGATGAGTGCCCAGACTTTTAAGAGACACATTTGTTAATTTTAAGACATTGGTTTGAGGGGCAGGTGCTTATTGGGATACTCTCCAGGGATGGAAACTGGTTCGCACCATCTTCCTACTCTCCCTCTGCCTTGCTAAGTGCCACTGGTGCTTTCTTTTCCCCTCCTTTTTCCCTGTTTTTCTGGGGTGTCATCTTTGCACTCACCTTTTGCCTCACTCCATCCAGTTAGTACCATCTTTATGCTCTTCCTGGGCCATGCTTCAGAGCACTAATGTCTCCTGAAGGGGAACTTCTAGAGATGTCTGATACCCCAATATTTATATCCTGTCACCCAATTTTTGTGGATGCCACCCTGGGGACATCACTTGATCACCTAGCTCTGAAATTGAGGGAAGCTTGTGTTCCTAGGTCCCATGGGATTGTAATAATCAGAGACAGCTTTTGGCAGACTACTGCTCCTGGAGCACTGCACAATTAGCAGAATGAAATAAATCCCCAGTCTTTCTGAGAAAGAAGCTTAGTTACATGTCCAGGGACTTTGGCCTGAGAGGCAGACTTTTGGTTTGACATACTTATAGGTGCCTGTGGAGGGGTCTCAGGTAATAGAGACCAATAAATATAAACTTTACACTCTCCCTCTGCCTCATTCCAGCTTGTCAGTGTCTTTGAGAAAGGAACTTATACACTTTTCTGGTGCTCAGATTTTTGCATATACTGCCAGAAAACATCCCTACTTTGCCTGGCTCTGGTGGCCAGAGAGGCTATGCTCACAGGTCGCGTTGGACTGCAATTAACTGAGAATTTTTAAATAGCTACAACCCCCAGGGAACAGAAAGAAGCAACAGATCCAGGAACTCAATCTTTCTGGAGAGAGGCCTAACACAGCTGTATCCTGAGGAGCATACTTCTAATTAAACACTCATCGAAGGTCTGTAAACCTTTTCTGAAACCTTAGAGGGAAGGCATTATCTTTGCCTTCTTTCTGTTGCACTCCAAAATGTCACTCTCTCAGAAGGGAGCTCTTTTCTTTTCTTTTCTTTTAAATGATTTTATTTATTTATTTGACAGAGAGATTGAGAGAACAAGTAGACAGAGGGAGAAGCAAGCTTCCCACTGAGCAGAGAGCCCAATGTGGGGTTCGATCCCAGGATTCTAGAATCATGACCTGAGCTGGGGGCAGACTTAACCGACTGAGGCACCCAAGCACCCACAGAAGGGAGCCTTTAAACGTGTATGGTGCCCCAGTCTTTATGTCTGGTGCTCCAGTTTTTGTGGCTACCACCCAGGGTTTGCCCTTGGATTGCCTGACTCTGGTGGCCAAATTGTTTTTCTGGGTTCTATGGGATTATAACAATTGGAGAGATAGTTCTTTGCAGGGTACCATCCTTAGGGCACTGTACAGACAACATACTGAAATACATTCCCAAACTTTCTGTAAAACAGGCCTTCTTTCTTTTCCTGGAGCTTTGGCCCTAGGGGCAGGTTTCAGATTTGGCACATATCTAGGGGCTATGAGGTATCTTGGGGAATGTATATTAGGGGGTACCATTTTTGTGCTCTCTTTCTGCCTCACTGAAGCTCCCTAGTAACTCCAAGAGTGAAGTTTATACACTCGTCTACAGCTTTGCTTTCTGTGACTGCCAACCAGGCAGGGAGCACTTTCAGAAATCCTGGGGCTATTGGCCATTGGGACTTACATTTGTGGTCCACAGGACTTATATATTTTTATTCTAAAAAATCTATTGTCTGAGAGTCTGGCTTCTGACCAGCCTGAATCCAGGTGTTGACTGGGATCCTCCCTTTTTGCACACTGACTGATCTTGACACACCCTCAACTACTGAGAGATATTAAAAATAAGTTAGGCTGCTTGGATAATTATAAAGATTTGAGAGAAACCAAGAGCAAAGGACAGGGTTAAATGATGGGTTTCATTTCCTACACAAAGCCAACTCTTAAAGATTGGGAGAAGTGGCTATATCATCTAATCTGTAGAAATCAACACAGTCAAGCAAAATAAAGAAACAGGAAAGAACAAGATAGAGCCTCAAGAAGAAAAACCTTAATGAAACATATAAGTAATTTATATGTAAAGAGTTCAAGGTAATATTCATATAGATGCTCATCAAACTCAAGAGAATGGGTAAACACAGTGAAAACTTCAGCAAAGAGAAAATAAAAGAAAGTACCAGATAGAAGGCACAGAGTTGAAGAATGCAATCACTGAATTAAAAAATTAGAGGAGCAGACTAGACAAAGCAGAAAAAAAGATCAGTGAACTTAAAATTAGGACAGTGGAATTAACCCCATCAGAACAGCAAAAAAGGAAAAAGGGAACTCCCATAAGACTATCAATAAATTTCAGCATAAACTTTGCAGGTCATAAAGGAGTGGGATGATATATTCAAAGTGCTAAAAGCAAAAAAACTAACCAACAATAGTCTACCTGGCAAAGTTATCATTCCAAATTGAAGGGTATATAGAGTTTTTAGGCAAGCAAAAGTTAGAGGTTTATTATGGCTAACTGGTTTTTAAAAATGTTATAGGGTCTTCTTTAAGCTGAAGAGAAAGGGCGGGAATTAGTGACAAAAACCATGAAAACATAAAATGTATAGTAAAGGTAGTAGATTAATCACTTATAAATCTTGTATGAAGATTAATAGATGAAAGTAGTAAAAGAACTATAACTAGAATAATTAATTAAGGGATACACAAAGTAAAAAAAGATGTAAAATATTACACCAAAAATATAAAATGTGGAGCAATAAGAGTAAATATGCAGAGCTTTCTAATGTGTTGAAAGTTAAATTGTTATGAAATTAATATAGGCTGTTATAAATAGAAGTTGTTATATATAGGGCTTATGATAACCACAAAGCAAAAAGTTATAGGAGATACACGAAGGATAATGAAAAAACAATCTAGGGGCGCTTGGGTGGCTCAGTGGGTTAAAGCCTCTGCTTTCAGCTCAAGTCATGATCTCAGGGTCCTGGGATCGAGCCCCACATCAGGGCTCTCTGCTCAGCAGGGAGCCTGCTTCCCCTTCTCTCTCTGCCTGCCTCTCTGCCTACTTGTGATCTCTCTCTCTCTGTCAAATAAATGAATAAAACCCTTTAAAAAAAGAAAAAAGAAAAAGCAATCTAAACACACCATTTAAAAAAGCCATCAAAACACAAAGAGAGAGAGTAAGAGAAAAAGAAACAAAGAAACTGCAAAACAGCCAGAAAACAAACAAAAAATGGCAGTAAATGAATATCTATCAATAATTATTTAAATTTATTTATTTTTTAAAAATTTATTTATTTATTTGACAGAGAGGGAGAGAGAGAGAGAGAGAGAGTGAGCACACAAGCAGAGGGATTGTCAGGCAGAGGGAGAGGGAGGAGCAAGCTCTTGGAGGAGTAGAGAGCCCAATATGGGGCTCAATCCCAGGATCCAGGGATCATGAACTGAGCTGAAGGCAGACACTTAACTGACTGAGTCACCCAGGCACCCCAACAATTACTTAAATTTAAATGAACTAAATTATCTAGTCAAAAGACTTAAGTGACTAAATGAATAAAAGCAAGACCAATATATGTTCTGAAGACATAAATGTCTTCAGATATATATTTCAGATCTGAAGACACAGCCATATTGAAAGTGATAGGCTAAAAATAGATATTCCATGCAAATGGCAATCAATAGAAAGTTGGAATAACTATACACATATCAGATAAAATAGACTTTTAAACAAATATGTTAATAAGGGAAAAAGAAAGGCATTACATAATGACAAAAGTATCAATCTGAGAAGAAAATACATTTATAAATATTTATTCACCCAACATAAGAAAATATAAATATAAAGCAAATATTAACAGATGTAAAGGGAGAAATAGACATAAATACAATAACAGGAGACTTTAATACCCTTCTTACATCAATGGAATGATTATCTAGATAGAAAACCAATAAAGAAACATCAGCCTGAAATGACACATTAGACCAGATGGACTAATAGATACATACAAAACGTTTCACCCAAAAGCAATAGAATACATATTCTTCTTTTATTTTTTTAAGGATTTTATTTATTTGACACAGAGAGAGAAAGATCAAAAGTAGGCAGAGAGGCAGGCAGAGAGAGGGGGGGAGCAGGCTCCCTGTTGAGCAGAGACCCCGATGCGGGGCTCAATCCCAGGATCCTGAGATCATGACCTGAGCCGAAGGCAGAGACTTTAACCCACTAAGCCACCCTGGTGCCCCAGAATACACAGTCTTCTTAAGTGCACATTGAACAACCTCCAGGATAGATCATAAGTTAGGTCACAAAACAAATCTTAACAAATTTAAGATTAAAATCACACCAACATCTCTAACCAAAATGGTAGAAACTAAAAATCTGTTACAAGAAGAAAACTGGAAAATTCACAAATATATGGAGATTAAGCACTGAACAACTAATGGGTCAGTGAGGAAAAGGGAAACAGAAAGATACTTTGAGACAAATGAAAATGGAAATTCAACATACTAAAATTTACAGGATATGGCAAAACCAGTTCTAAGAAGGAAGACCCCAGTGAGTCATGTGAGGTTGGTAAAATGTGTGAAAAGAATCAAAAGGTACAAACGTCTAGTTATAAAATAAATAATTCATGGGGATATAATGTATAATATGGTGGTTATATTTAATAATACCATAAAATCTAAGAATAAATCTTAAATGTTCTCATCACAAGAAATAAAAATTTTTAATTATGTATAGTAATGGATGTTAAATAGGCTTATTGTCATGATCATTTTGCAATGTATACAAATATTGAGTCACTATGTTGTACTCCTGAAACTAATATAATAGTATATGTCAATTATACCTCAATAAAAATAGAAGAAAAGATAGGAGATTGGCAAAAAGATGTATTACAAAAGAGAATTAGAATCTTCAAAAATTTAAATGGACATTCTAGGATGTCAAATACTATCTGAAATTAAGAACTCATTAAATAGTCTTAGTAGTATAGCATATATGGCAGAAGACAACATCAATAAACACAAAGATATATTAATAAAAATACCTGAACTCCAAAGGAAAAAAGATAAAAACAAACAAGACAAACAGAAGGGGGAGATATAGGGCACATTCACAAGGTCTAAAATAGGATTAACCATGAAAGAGGAAATAGAATAAAACAGAAGTAAAATTAGAAGAAACATTGGCTGAGAATTTTCCAAATGTGATGAAATACAACTCATAAATTTAAGAATCATAAAGGATCCCAAGCAAGATTAGTACAAAACACGCAACCACACACATTTGCACACATTTCTAGTAAAAAATGTAGAAAAACAAAGAGAATATCTTAAAACATCATGAGAAAAAAAAGAGGCATCATTGATTAAATAAATAAATAAATAATGGAAGTAAAAGACATTAGAAATCATCTTTAAAGTGTTATAAGAAAAAAAAACTATCAACCTAGAATTTCATACCCAGGGTCAATATTCTTCAAAAATAGAGACTCAAAAGAGATATCACTTACAGTCAAAAGCTATGAGAATTCATCTCCAGCAGAACCATACTTTAAGAAATACTAAAAGAAATTCTTCATGCTTAAGGAAAGTGATCTCAGATGAAATGCAGAAGTTCAAGAAATGAAGAGCACTGAAAAGATAGATATATGTATAAAAGACTATTACATTTAAAAGCAATAATAAGAATGTTTTGTGAAGTTTTTAATTTATGTTCAACTAAAATACAGAGAACAGCAGCAAAAAAGTAAATGGTGAGTGGTGTTAAATTATTTTGCATTTGTTATATCATTCAAGAAATGTTAAAATACTAACTTACAGTAGACTATAAAATGTTAAAAATCCACATTGTAGTTTTTAATGTAACTACCAAAAGACTGATACTGAAATTTATAACAAAATGCTAATAGATGAGATAAAACAGAATGTTTTAACAATAATTAATACAATAGAAGACAGGAAAGGAAAAAAAAGAAAATAAATGTCAAGACAAATAGAAAACACATAGCAAAATGATGAACTTACACTTAACATATCAGTAATAATATTATGCATGAATGGATTTAACATACCAATTAAAATACAAAATGAGTTAGAATTTTTTGCAAAAACCACAAACTATAAGCTGCTTACAATAAACATTTATAAATTTAAGGATAAGATGTAAGTAAAAGTAAAAGGATAATAAGATGTACAAGTCAAAAAAAATCTGGCATAGTGAAATTAATGTTAAAGGAAAGGTTTTTTTTTTATTTTATTTATTTGACACAGAGAGAGAGAGATCACAAGAAGGCAGAGAGCCAGGAAGGCTCCCTGCTGAGCAGAGAGCCCGATGCAGGGCTCGATCCCAGGACCCTGAGATCATGACCTGAGCTGAAGGCAAAGGCTTTTACCCACTGAGCCACCCAGGTGCCCCAATGTTAAAGTAAACTTTAAGGTAAGATATATAGAGAGAAAAATGGTGATATTTCATAATGGTAAATAGGTCAATTCAATAGGAAGTCATAACAATCATAAATTTATATGTTCTTAATGTCATAGTTTTGAAATATGAAGCAAAAGTTAAAGAGAGAGAGAGGAAGTTGAAGGAGTAAGAGGATTCTAAGCTCACCTTGTCCCTCAGACACAGAAAGAACAGCCACATCAGTGCAAGTAACTCTGAAAATGACCCAGAGACTGACAGAACAGAGAACAGACTTTCCACAGTTAATCATACAGAAGAGTCCACATCAAGAAGCTGAGGGGGAGAGATGTGGTTGGGAACAAACACGCCCAGCAAATGAGAGGGAAACCACAAGCTTACAGAAGTGACATAATCAGACCCTGTACTAAGCACCCCATGCACAGTGGACAAGCTCTGGGAAGGTGAGTCCCCATAATAATTTGGCTTTGAAATCAAGCGGGTCTTAACTTCACAATTTTATACAATCAGCAGTGTTTAACCCCAGGAAATTTAAAAATCAGCAACTAAACTTCCAGAGAGCCAGAGGATGAGAGGAAACTGAGTTGCTATCCTTAAAGAGCCAGCATAGCAAATAACACTGCAGAAATTGAGCATAAAAGCAGCAGTTTGAAAAACACCTGTGGTATACAAGAGGGAGATTTATTTACTAATCTCTGAGGTATGAACTTACATGTTTACTATAAAACACAAAGCTGTCTTAGCCAACTGTTGCTTCTCTTGTGGTACTATTTTAAGCATAGATTCTGTCAGCCACAAAGGGTCCGTGACTATTTTCTAATTATTTGTGATGTCCAGTCCCCTCTTATTCTTACCTGTCTACCTCCATTCTTGAGGGGGAAGGTTTGGTGTCCCTGAGAGACCTCAGAATAGACCCCTACATTCATCTTCCTTGCATAGAGTAGGGAAGGTTTCCTCCTCACTGCCCTCACCCTCCACCTATGTCATGGGCACTTGGGGACGGGGCAAATGTTGATCCAAGAAACCAGGGCATGACCAGGTCCACTGTGGAGTGTGCCATCCACCTGGCACAGCACCCTAGTGTCATTTTGTTTGTGTTTCCTTTTACAAGGAAACATGTTTGTATTTACTTTTTGAAGTTTCTTCCCACAGATCTTTGTTCCAAGGGAATAAAAACTGTTACTAGACCTAGAAAAAAATATATATACTGAAAATATATATATATACTATATTATTACCTGTAGTGCAAAATTTATAATAGGGTGCATTATTGGTGCTATACATTTTATGACTTTGGACAAATATATAATGACATGTGTCTACTATTATAGTTTCATACAGAGTAGTTTCAATGACCTAAAAATCCTTTGTGTTCTGCCTATTCATCTTCCTTCCCCCAACCCTTGGCAGCCATTGATCTTTTATCTCCATAGTTTTGCCTTTTCTAGAATGTCATATAGTTGGAACCATATAGCATGTAGCTAGTTTAGATTGGCCTCTTTCAGTAGTAATATGCATATTAATATAGTAATACTATACTAATAGTATAGTATTATACTATTACACTTTCCCCCATGTCCTTTCATGGTTTGATAGCTCATTTCTTCTTAATGCTAAACATTACTCATTGTCCAGATGTACCATGTGTGTTATATGTAACACAGTTTGTTTATCCATTCATTCACTGAAAGTTATCTTGGTTGCTTCTAAATTTTGGCAAATTATGAATAAAGATGCTATAAACATTTATGTGTGGTTTTTCATGTGGACATAAGCTTTTCACTCCTTTGGGTAAATAACAAAGAGCACAATTCATGGATCACGTGGTAAGAGTAGGTTTAATTTTGTAAAAATTGTCAAACTGTCTATCAAAGTGATTGTTCTACTTTGCATTACCATATATTAATATTTTTAACACATAAAGAATTCCCAGATGGGGTGCCTGAGTGGCTCAATGGGTTAAAGCCTCTGCCTTCAGCTCAAGTCATGATTTCAGGGTTCTGGGATCGAGCCTGCATCAGGCTTTCTGCTCAGCAGGGAGCCTGCTTCCCCCCCCCCCTGCCTGCCTCTCTGCCTACTTGTGATCTCTCTCTCTTTCTGTCAAATAAATAAATAAAATCTTTTTTAAAGAAAGAATTCCTGGGGCACCTGGGTGGCTCAGTTATTAAGCGCCTGCCTTCGGCCCAGGTCAGATCCCAGGGTCCTGGGATCGAGCCCCGCATCCGGCTCTCTGCTCTGCAGGAAGCCTGCTTCTCCCGCTACCATACCCTCTGCTTGTGTTCCCTCTCTCGCTGTGTTTCTCTCTGTCAAATAAATAAAATCTTTAAAAAAAAAAAAAGAATTCTCAGGTATGTTGTTTCATTCAATCATCAAACTAAAGTCGTTTAGTGAGTACTATTAGCCCAAATGTATAGCCAGAGAATGGAGGCTCTGAATGGCAGGGAGATTAGTCCAGGGCTGTGCAGAAAGGGTGAGGTAGGCCCTCTGAAAAGTGAGCTGATGGCTTATGATAAATACATGGCTTATGATAAATACATGGCTTATTCTAATGTAAGACTCCTTACAGGTATGGAAGTATGGAGGATTAGTATCCAAGATTAACCAAACTCTAAGGACAGCAGTGAAACAGAATCTAAAATGTGGTAAAATTGACTGTCCACTAAAATGGTAATGTTTTATGTTTTTTAATTTAATTAATTAAAATTAATATCATGTCAAGGTTCACCAAATGAAATGCGCTCTTTCTCAATGGGATTATTTTGGAAAATTGAAAATGCTTTGTTTCCCCCTCAACCATTCTATGTCCTGACACCAGAAGCCATCCAGGGGAAGCTAAAGGTCATCCATTGCCTACAGGCTGTATTCTTACATCCTTATACCAATCCACATGCTAAAAAACCCCTCTCTTTCAAGATGTTTGCCTTCTTAGGGACAGCAAATATAGTATCCAATTCTTTACAAGACCTGCTTATCAGAATCACTATCATTTTCTGAGTTCTGCACAACGGGTTGGCCAGACTACAAGTTCTAACTTCCCCCTTGACCTTTTGTGGTACCTAAAAGAACTAGTCTTGTTGGCTCAGTTGGTTAAGAGTCTGCCTTCAGCTTGAGTCATGATCCCAGGGTTCTGGGATCAAGCGCCATATCAGGCTCCTTCCTCAGCAGGAACCTGTTTCTCTCTCCTCCTGGTTTGTGCTCTCTCTTGCCATCTCTGTCACTATCTGTCTCTGTCTCTGTCTCTCTTTCAAATAAATAAATAAAATCTCAAAAAAAAAAAAAAAAAGACTAGTCTCAGAAACCGATATCTGAAAAACTCTAAAACCCTTGCAGGACAAAAAATGCTTAAAGCCACTATATCCCCAGCACCCAGGGCAAACATCATTTCCCTCTTCCTACCTGGATTATGGAACCTCAATTTCCTTTCACAGACTTCTCTTCAGTGAGGGTGGGGCCTCTCTGAGCCCCTGAGACTCATCTAAACAAAACCTGCTATGCTTGCTGCTGATGGTATCCCCATGTTCTTGGAACTGCTTCATGGCCACACTCTGCGGCTTTCATATAAATTTTTTAGGTTTTCCTCTAGTAGCAGGAGTATGTAGTTGCTCCTTCCCTCTCACTTCCCTGTCTCTGGTCTTGCTCTTGGGAATGCATCTGTGCCAATAGATTCTAGTCTCTGTTACCATCCTTATATATACCCTAATCTTTCCAGCCATTGAGTATTTGTTTAGTTTCAGACATATCTGAGGGGGAGTAGGTGGCAGGCTGATGTAGAAGAAAATTACATACATGTATCCATGAAATTAGATAATATCTTGCCAACAACAAAATAAAAGTTTACAGTTGGATGAAGAAAGGTCTAGTGTGCCACATTAGTGGGTCTCTACAAAAAAAGCTGCCACTTCATGCTGATACAACATTATCAGGACTTTCCTGGCCTCAATAACTATGTAATATAAAACCCAAATATATTACCCAAAATGGAATTTTACCTGTCAGATTACTGACTTCCAGCCTTTCATAAAATAGCAAGTTAAAAGGAGAGATCTTTTATTTTGCCAATAAGAATTTAAAATTAAAAAATACCATTTATTATTCCCATTATTTGATTAGAGAAAGGATATCTTAACAGAAAAAAAGTAAAAAGGATATTTTTGTTTGCTAAAAACGCATTGTCCTACTTCCTCTGTTTCGATAGAGATCAGTGAAAACCTCATTGTGCAGGGATTGACACCTGGGATTATTGCTTTGAAGATTTTTTTAAATAAAAAAGAAATGTAAACAGATATCTTCAGGTCAAGTGACAGTAAAAAGATCAGGAATCAGGCATCTGCTCATGCCAAATTCTATCAATTGGCAGTCAACCTGAATCTCAACACATATACAATATGCACATTGTATACATTATAGCATGATGTGTTACATGCATTAGTCCTATATATGTCTCTGATAATATATGGGTGGCAACACAATTGACTTCTATGTCCCTGTGCCATAGAAGCACGTTCTTATCTAAATGTGCAATGCAGCAATTAGACAAAGCCTTTTCTATAGGCTGGGCAGTTTCCAAGTGCTTGTGGTGCCTCTCTGCTATCTTCCTAAGATAGCAGGATCATCATGTTCCTTGTGCCTTCCTGTGGATGCAAAATATTACCTACCAGCCTTTGGCAGCACACACTTCCAGTTGGAAGGAAATCTGAAATGATCCAGGGAAATAGTGCCAGTGATGGCTAGGTGGGAAGATACTCTATTCTAAAATCCTCTGCCATTCAAATTTTGAATTTTTTTTTTCAAAGCAGGACTGCCCAGACCATAAGGAGAGGACAGGGAAGAACAGAAAGCCACAACTGCTGATCATGACCAAGGAAATGAAGTGAGGTGTGGAGGAAGTTTGGCCCCATAGTAGACATTGGACTCAGGACAGTAGGGACACAGCCAACACCCTCTTGATTCAGGGGAGCATTGGTGGCAATAGGAGAGAGTGGTGGGCTTGTGGGAGGGCAGCCAGGAATTCTAGAAGCCAGGCAGTTAAAATCATAGGCTCATGGAACTGGAAGGGACCTTAGCATCACCATTCAAGCCCTTCATTTACAGTTGAGGAGAGCACAGTAACAGTCAGAGGAACCCTAGCGAGTCTTGCAAAAGTCAGACCCTACCCCATTTCTGAGTCTCTGGACTCTCCAAGCTGCCAACCTTTGGGAACTGCTCATTCCAGTTCCTTCTTTAAGATGTCCTTGAACTCCATGGGCAGAAGACATGTCTCCACACAATTCCCCATGATTCACATGATCCTTGCCTAGATCTTTGACCCCACTCATATTGCAGGAGTCCTTGGAAAATTCCTTGTTTTTCAAGACTTTGAGAAGCACTGTCCCAACCTTCTTATAACATATCACTGGAAATGTTTCTTGTCCTACAGTTCCTGATATATATGTTATTTATTTGTCATTGACACCTAAATCATTGGTTCTCAACTCTTTTCCTGAGGAACATGATATATTCCCATAGTCAATAGCAGTAAGTCCCACCTGGTAGAGAGAAGCAGTAGAAAGATCTCATACATGATTTGCACACCTATCACCTCTCCCAACTGCTACTGAAAATCACTAATCTGAATGATAATAGAGCATGTCTTATTCAATTCATAAATCACTAATCTGAATTATAATAGAACATGTATCTCATTGGTACACCAGGGGTTGGCACATAATATTGCACACACAGTGGGTGCTCAATAAATATTTGCTAAATTTATTTAAGATATAGATAAACAGGTCTGGGGGCAAGATGGCAGAGAAGTAGGAGATCCTGTTGCAACCTGTCCCTAAAAGTGAGCTGGATATCTACCAGAACATGCGGAACACCCATGAAATCAGCCTAATGAGCAAGAATTTTCACCTCTGGATTTCTATGGGAGCAGAAGACAGCAGTGGAGAGGTAAAGCAAAGTGGGAACACTCAACTGGTACGGGAGGATAAACAAAAGGGGGAAGGAGCCACCAGAAGCAGTGCAAGGACAGTAATACCCCAAAGGAAAGTGCCCAGTGGTTGGGGAGCAGCAATAATGTAGAGTCCGGTTAAAAAAACTTAAAAAGAGCAAAAGGTTCTGAGGACTAACTAGTGGAAGGGGGTGGGCACGGGCACAGGCCTGGGCCCACACTCGCAGGAAGGACACCACTCGCCTCAAAGAGAGACTGGTGGGAAGGTCCAGTCTGTGGTTCCTGAACCTGCAGCTTCCCACTACTTACAACATTTTGTGGGCAGCGCGCATGTGCTCCTGCAAGCAATTTAGAGAGTCTGGTGTGGTCCAGGAGCCGGCAGCTTTTTGCTGTGTGCCCCAGTCTCTGGATTGAGTGCAACCCTGACTGAAAAGACATTCGTGATCTGCGACAGGGTCTGGGCACTCCCAGCTGACCTCAGAGAGAACCCAGGCTGGTGGCTTAATCTCTGGCAGGAATCTGACCACACTCTGTGCCAGCCTGGAGCCCGAAGAGCAGGGGAGCACTCGCGGAATCACCAAACTGTGGAGTGCACACCACTTGTGACAGGCTGTGCTGTGAGCAGAATTTTACGGAGGAGAGTGTGTGTTCTGGACCACCCAGAGGGGAGCAGACGGAGGCTTCTCAGAGTCAGAGCTCTGGGTATGTACAGGCAGATTCCTTGCTTGGACTCTCCGAAAAGGTGAAAAAAAGGCAAAAAAGCTACAAAAGGCCAAAAACCTTCAGAGAGCAAAAGACTGAGAAACCGGTTTCCACAGAGCTCAGCCCCTTGATTGGGGGACAGGGTGACTCAACACAAGAAAGACTGACTGGAAAACAACGCAGCAGTCACCTCCTCCAGAAGACAAATAAAAAAAAAACAAAAGGAGTATAACCACAGGGTCCCCATAAAATTTTAAATCCCCAAAATCAGGGGAAATCAATATATTAAGTGCCTGATAATACCCTCAAACCTGTATATTTCATAGATATAAGTATTTTTCTTTCTTATTTTCTTTTTATTTTTTTATTAACTCATTTTCACATTTCCTGGGTTTTTTTTTTAATTTTATTTAAACTACTTAACATTACAACTAGAGGCTTAAGACAACGATAAACTCAGAAAGACCTGAAATAACCATCTTACCCACAAGGAGATATAACCACACTCCCATCTTATCCTTCTGTCCATGTTTCTACATATTTGCTTTTGTTCTGGTATTACATAATCTCATTCCTGGGGTTGATTCTGACTAGGTTCTTTTATTTCTTGTCATTTACTTTGTTGGTCTGTATGTTGGTTCGTGTTGGTTTACATACCTTATAAATCTTATTTTGGGGGCCCATTCTGGCTGGGGTTTCTTCTTTTCCTCTTTCTCTTTCACTTTCTTTATCCTTATTCTTTTTTTTTTTTTTTTTTTTTTGGTTGTGAATCCCAATTGCTCCTAAACCTTCCAGAGTGCACCCTGCCTAGATTGTGGGTGATATATCCAACTATAAGTCCTCTCTTATTTTTGATCAAAAACTAGGAGGAACACCCAACAGAGGAAAAACCCAGAGACTGCACCCTCTCCCTCAGAACTATTAGACAAGGACATAAACAGTATGTCAGAAAGGGAATTCAGGGTGACAATTATCCAGGCAATGGGGCTAGGTTTGAGAAAAACATTAATGACAACATAGAATCTCTAAGGGCAGAAATGAGAACCAGTATAGCTGATGTAAGAAATGCTATCAGTGAGATCCAATCCAATCTAAATAGTCTAACAGCCAGAGTTACAAAGACAGAGGCTATAATTAGTGATCTAGAGGATAAATTGGTAGAGAAGAAAGGTCAGGAGGAGAGCTGGAGCAAACTGCTCAGGAATCATGAGAAGAGACTTAGGGAAATAAATGACATGATGAAACATTCCAATGTCAGAATTATTGGAATCCCAGACGGGGAGAGAAAGACAGAAAACTGGAAGATATAGCTGACCAAATTCTGAATGAAAATTTCCCCAATCTCGGGAATGGAACAAGTGTTCCTGTCTTAGAGGCAGAGGGGACACCTGCCATGATCAACGAGTCTAGAAAATCAGCGAGACACTCATAGTGAAATTTGCAAATTATACTGTTAGACAAGAGGTCCTGAGGGCAGCTAGGGGGAAGAGATTCCTTACATAAGGAGGAAGACCCATTAGAATAACGTCAGACCTGTCTTGCCAGAAACCTGGCAAGCCAGAAAGGGCTGGCAAACATATGCAGGGCACTAAATGAGAAGAACATGCAGCCAAGAATAATTTGTCCGGCAAGGCTGACATTCAAAATGGATGGAGAGATAAAGAGCTTTCATGACTGGCAAGGACTAAAAGAGTATGTGAACACCAAACCAGCACTGCAGGAAATATTAAAGGAGGTTCTACAAAAGTAGAAAGAACTCATGAGTGACTTAGAACAGAAATTTACAATCTATAGAAACAAGGACTACACAGGCAACATGATGTCAATAAACGCTTATCTTTCAATAATCACTCTCAACGCGAATGGCCTAAATGCTTTCATAAACCAGCAGAGGGTTGCAGAATGGATAAAATGGCAGGACTCGTGTATATGCTGTCTACAAGAGACACATTTGGAACCAAAAGATACATCCAGACTGAAAGTGAAAGGATGGAGAACCATCTTTCATGCCAATGGGCCTCTAAAGAAAGTTGGGGTAGCCATTCTCCTATCAGATAAATTAGATTTTCAGCTAAAGACTGTAGTCAGAGATACAGAAGGACACTACATCATTCTGAAAGGGTCTATCCTCCAAGAAGATCTAACAGTTGTAAACATTTATGCCCC
>CM053609.1:18122910-18151922 GCA_028646535.1 Procyon lotor | reverse complement strand
TGGCTCAGTGGGTTAAAGCCTCTGCTTTCGACTCCGGCCATGATCTCAGGGTCCTGGAATCGAGCCCTGCATCGGGCTCTTTGTTCAGCGGGGAGCCTGCTTCCTCCCCTCTCTCTGCTGGTCTCTCTGCCTACTTGTGATCTCTTTCTCTCTCTGTCAAATAAATAAATAAAATCTTTAAATAATATTACTAAGAATTTCAAGAAAGCATCAGTAGAGCGTTAAGCTCAAGGTGGGTCCTTTTGAGACTACCCAGGGTGCAGGGGATGAAACGGGCCTGCTATGCCCTGGAATTCACCACAGTGTGTGATGAGAGCCACCACAGTAGCAGAAAACAACTCAATAATAAAATAAAAAATTTTATTTTATCAGCTGCAGGAGAAAACTAGTAAAGTTAAAGTTCCATTTAACAAGGAAAGTTAGGGGTTTTTTTCAAGGTATGTTATCAGGTAAGTGTGGTTCTGCTGAAATGTCCAGGTCAGGGTGATGTCAGCTGTCTTCTGCCTAGAAGTTCTAGGAAGGCTGGTCCTTTTGGGAGGCATAGCTCACCCAAAAGGGGCATGTTGACAATGAGCTCCTGCTCTGGGTTAAAGTCTTTCTACCTCTGGCCTTTTCCCAATTTCCATCCAGTGATACAGTGGGGCAAGCATGGGTTATTTATAGTCACTATAAGAGGTCTGACAAGGAAAATGGGGTAAGACCATCAATATGAGTGGAAGCTAGGAAGCCTGGGTATGGCCTTTTCCATAACATCAGTTCTACCCAGAATTTTCCGGTAATGACTTCCTTACACAGCCAAACTGGCTGTTCTGATGGTGACAATTTTTCAATAAGCTGACAGCTGAATTCACATGGGGGAATCCCAATGCCAAAAGAACAATGTAACTTGCTATATATGCTCTAGTCTTTCAGCCAATATATTTAAAATGGACTATCTGAAATACCCGGCTGCACTTTGTTTGCTTTGGACATTTTCTTCTCATTTTTTTCAATAATATATTTAGCTATTTTGCTTTAAAAAGTGTCTGAACCATTGTTTTTCACATAACTGAAAACACAAGAATGAAAATTTGGTTTAAGAATAATAATCCTGGGGGCGCCTGGGTGGCTCAGTGGGTTAAAGCCTCTGCCTTCGGCTCAGGTCATGATCTTGGGGTCCTGGGATTGAGCGCCGCATCTCTGCTAAGCAGAGAGCCTACTTCCCCCTCTCTCTCTGCCTGATCTCTCTCTCTCTGTCAAATAAATAAATAAAATCTTTAAAAATAAATTAGTAAACAAAAAATAAATAAATAAAAATTTAAAAAGAATAATAATCCTTTAGCAAGTCTTGGCTCTTATAATAAGAACATGAAAGAATTATGTGAATTGCTTACTTTTAATACCTTTAAAATAACTGGGGTGACTGGGTGGCTCAGTCAGTTAAGTGTCCAACTCTTAATTTTGGCTCAGGGCATGATCGCTTGTTAGGCTCTGTGCTGGGGGTGGAGGCTGCTTAAAATTATCTCTCTCTTTCTTTCTCTTTCTCTAAAAACAAAAACAAAACAAAACAAAAAGAAAAAAAAACAACAAAAAAACCCCCAATAACTAAGTAAATCCTCTTGGCTAAAAGCCTCTTGTAAGTCACCATGACAGAACAGATGGAAGGAGTCCCAGACCTTCCCAACACATATTCCTTCTACAAGCACTTATTAAGCAGTCATTCATGAAGGTTTGTGAGAGAGGATTAATTCCCATTCAGCTGCTTACTTCCAGAGCAATGGATTTTGCTGAGTGAACAAGAAAATTGAAAGACAATTTTGAAGGTCTGTTGGGAGAATATTATTTGAACCAAGACTTATTATATTATAAAGATGTAAAACTTATTTGTTTATGTCAAATGTCTTCATGAGGTTCCTTGTTAGTAATGTACAAAAATAGTCAAGTGGAAAAAGGTGGTGACCCACTGTCAACATCCCTCTCTCAGTCCCAGAGAATTTCCTGCTCCTGAATCTCCTGCCTTTTCTGTACCTGATCTTTCTCAACTCTGAATTCATGTTAATTTAGACAGAAAAAAGTCAGAGGTACGAGCAGAATAACGACTTTCAGCTATGAGCTTTGTGGAAATAAACAAAGACCAACCAAATAGAAAGGCATTAGAAGAAAAGAATTCCAAAGGAGGAGGGTATTCATGGGTATAAAATTTGCAAAGAGGCCAGTAAACAATAATAATAGCAGTTGAGCTGTAATATTTACTCTCTACTAGGCACTTTCTACAACTATCATTATCCCCTTTTTACAGATGAGTAGACTGAAGCAAAAACAGTTTAATAACTTGCCTAAAGTCACTTGTCGGTACGCAGGCAGACCAAAATGTGAAGCTAGATGTTCTAATTAAATCACGCACTGTCCCCTTGTCTGGGGTAGTGGCATAAAGCCTAACAGCCCTGTGATGCAATGAATGCAGAAAGGGATTTGTTTCCAACCCAGTTGAAATATCAGAGATTGAGGGGCACCTGGGTGGCTCAGTGGGTTAGGCTTCTGCCTTCTGCTCAGGTCATGATATCAGGGTCCTGGGATCAAATCTTGCATCGGGCTCTCTGCTCAGTGGGAAGCCTACTTCCCCCTCTCTCTCTGCCTGCCTCTCTGCCTACTTGTGAGCTCTCTCTGTCAAATAAATAAATAAAATCTTTTAAAAAAATCTTTAAAAAAAAAAAGAAGAAAGAAAGAAAGAAATATTAGAGATGGAGAATTTTATCTTCAGGAGGGATTTTAGAGCAATTTTCAAGTTTTTAATAGGACCCTCTTCCCAATAAAGTATTATGGAAATGCCAATACATGATTACTTTCAGACTTGCCAATACAGAGCAACCTCATTCTTCTCAGGCCTTCTCCCTACAAAATCCTTGAATATAACCCAGCAAATGGACCCCAGAGAACTGGTCAGTGAGATGAGAAGGGCCGGCTGACTAAGTACCCAGGATTTCATTTGTAGTGTTGCTTCCCATAACCCCAGTGGGGCTGCAGAGCCTTCCCACAGATACAGAAGGCCCTGAGGGAGGCTAGCCCTCTAAGCCAGGAACCAGGAAGGCTGAACTAAGGACAGGACACTTTTGGTTGATGTCTACCCTACTCCAGCTAAATGCCAAGCCAAGGGAAAAAAAAAAAAACACTTTTACCCAGTTTCAGTGACCTAGTGGAGAGTTGATTTTCCATCCACCCCCTGGACCACGGAACAAGTAATGGCCTTCTTACAGATCAAGTGGTAAGCTCATCACCCCTCACTTGCCTGGACCATAGGGAGACACCAAATGCCCACTCCTATCATAGTCTTATCAGAATATGTTAAGTCTGCACCCTTGCAGTGTTAGTTGGCCCTCTGTATCCCCTCCCTGGCATCAGCATGACACATCTGGGAGCTAAATTTACACCCCTCAAACTTGGAGGCAAAAGGTTAGGATGAGTTAGTATCCCATTTCACACAGAAGGAGTCAACAGCAGAAGGGAAAGGTGAACTTTTATCCACCCTTCTGTAAGGAAGCAGGGGATTCACATGTTCCACCTTCAAAGTGTATTATTGGCAAGGCTTAGTGGAAAAGATGAATGCACATATCTGCCAGGTCCTTATGCTACACCCTCATGGGAAGATACCTTTTTTGGGGGGGCAGGGGGGTAATACCTTTTTTAAGATGATGAAATATGATCCAGTCTCATAATATATCCAAAGGCCAGGATACAACTGAAGATCATGCATCAAACCTAGGAACCGAAAAAAACCCACAACTTGAACAAGAAAAGGCAATTACAGACACCAACCTCAATATGAATCAAATATTGGAATTACCTGACAAGGATTCTAAAGCAGGGGTTATAAAGATGCTTCAACAAGCAATTACTAATTCTCTTGCAGCAAACTGGAAAAAAAGGAAAATTACAGAAAAGAAATATAAGCTAAAATAGAAAGAACCAGATGAAAGTTACTGAGAAATATAACTGAAATGAAAACTAACTGGATAAGCTTAATAGTAGAGTGTAGATGACAGAAGATAGATCAATCAACTGGAGGACAGATCAGCAGAATTAAAACAATCTGAACAAGAGAAAAATAGTAGACTGGGAAACAAAAAAAGAATAGATTCAGGAAATTCTGAGACAGTAATAAAAAAGCTAACATTCAAATTAATGAAGTCCCAGAAGAAGAGTGGGGAGGACTGAAAAATATTGAAAGAAACAGCATCTGGAAACTTCTCAAATTTGGGAAAAGATATAAATCTACTATATTAGCTTCCTTGTGGCTACTGTAAAACACCACAAACTTGGTGGCTTAACACAACAGAAATGTGTTCTTTCACAGCACTGGAGGCCAGGAGTCCAAAAATCAGTGTCAATGGACCCAAATCAAGGTAATGGAAAGCTGCAGAGGGTTTAGGAGAGAATGCATTCCTTGCTCCTTCCAGCTTGCATCATTCTAATCTGTGCCTCCAAGGCCACATTGCCTTCTCCTTTCTGTGTCTTCCCTGTGTGTCTATCACCTCCTCTTTTCACTATAGAATACCTTATAGAGATTTTATAAGGATTTAAGACCTGCCTGAGTATTACTCTTCCTCCCAAGACTTTTAACTTAATCACATCTGCAAAGACCCCTTTTCTGAATAAAGTAATGTTCATAGGTTTCAAGCATTTAATATGGATATCTTTTGGAAAGGGGGTCATTTGTCAGCCAACCATACTTACAGATTCAAGAAGCTGATCCAATTCCAAGTAAGATAAACTCAAGGAAATCCATGCCCAGACCACAACATAAACTTCTGAAAACTAAAGGCAAAGAAAAATCTTCAGAGCATCCAGAGAAACAACACATTACTTATAGGGGAAAAACTATTTGACAGTGGATATCTCATTGAAATCACAAAAATCAAAAGGAAAAATTACATACGTAGAAGTCAAAAGTGTACAAGACCACTGCTCTTGTTCATGACTCACCTGGTCACCTACATTAATCCTTACCTCCCATCTGCAAGGAATGTCACCAAAACCTCTTTTAACTCCTAATGTCGAGCCAAGCATTTTACACAGGTACTCCAAAATATAAAATTTTAAACCATCTTCATTTCCTTTCTCAAGATCTATTCAAAATGACTTTCATTCATGGTTTAATATATCAACTATACTGCATTCATAATCTGATCAAATAACACACGCAGCGACTATGGAATTGATAGGAATAACAGGTTGGATAAGCTAGTGACTTTGCTTCTCAAACTTTAATTTGCAAATGAACATCTGAGGCTTTTCTGGTTCAGTGTGATGAAACAGGAAACTGAGAGTCTGCATTTTTTAACAACCTATTTTTTATTTAAATGTAGAATTAAAATTTTATTTACATATTTTGCAATTATAAACTCAATAAAGTCAGAAACGTACACAAGTTAGGAATGATCTAAAATTAACAAGAAAAAACACAGTTGGAAAAAGGGGTGTGGTTTCTTTGATATTAACTGTATAACACAAGCATATCAACTCCATATAGAGCTTTACTTATTGATATTAACCAATAAAAAAAGGATAGTACATATTTTTGCTATAATATATACCCTTTAGCTCATTATCTGAATGTCAATAATCAAATTAAAATCACTTAAAAACTTAACATGATGTTTACAATTCCATAATATTGGTGTCTTCAATTTTTTGCACAATTTTATAACTTTATAATATAATGTTGCTTGTTTCTATGTTTTCAGCTTCATTGAGGTATAATTGACAAACACAATTATAAGATATTTAAAGTGTACATTGTGATGATTTGATATATTTATATACATTGTGAAAAGATCCCTCTTATCTAAATAACACATCCATCACCATATGTATCACTCAGAATGTCTTTGAGGTACATCCAAGTTGTTCTATCAATAATTCATTCTACTTATTCCTAAGTAGTATTACGTGGTATGGAGTTACTCAATTCGTTGAGCTATTCACCTATAAGGAATATTTTGGTTGGCTCCAATTTTGGGCTATTAGGAATAATGCTGCTATGAACAATTACATATATATTTTTGTGAAAACATAAGTTTCTATTTCTCTGGGATAAACACTGACGTTTATATGGTAAGTATATATTTACTTTTAAAAACATTTTTTTTAAGATTTTATTTATTCATTTGAGAGACAGAAGGTGGTTGCAGAGGGACAAGCAGACTCTCCTCTGAGCAAGGAACCTGATGTGGGGGCTCTACCCCAGGACTCTGAGATCATGACCTGAGCTGAAGTCAGATGTTTAACCAACTGAGCCACCCAGGTTCCCCAAGTATATATAATTTTTAAAGAATTTGTCAGAAATTTTTTTCATTGTAGCTGTGTCATTGTACCTTCTCACCAGCAACATATGAGAAATACAGTTTTTCTGCCTGCCTTTCAGGATTTGGTATTACTATTTTTTATTTTAGCTTTTGTGATCTTATTGTGATCTTAATTTGCATTTCCCCCTTAGCGAATGATGTCGACTACCTTTTCATGTGCTTATTTTCCAGCTGTATATATCTGTATACTTTTTTCCAGTGAAATGTTTCTTCATATCTTTTGCACATTTCCAAAATTGTCTTTTAATGTTACATTTCATATATTCTAGATATGACTCCTTTGTCAGATATATGATTTGCAAATACTTTCTCCAGTTTTTATTTTGTCTTTTCATCTGTTTGACAGGGTCTTTCTCAGATCAAAAGTTTTTAATTTTAATGTTCTATTCATCAACTTATTTATTTTATGGATTTTTGGGGGGTGTAACATCTAAACATTTTTCACTAGGCTTTAAGTCCTGAAGCTTTTGTCATATACTATCTTCTAAAAGATTTATATTTGTATGTTCTCCATTGACATCTATGACTCACTCTGAGTTTTTTTTAACAGTGTGAGGTTTAGGTCAAGGTTCATATTTTTGCCTATGGATATCCAATTACCACCAGCATCATTTGCTGAAAAGATTATACTTTTACCATCAAATTACTTTTTTCACCTTTGTCAAAACTCAGGTGGCCATACTTATATGGGGCTGGCTTCTCCAATCTATTTCATTGATCTATATGTCTATCTCATTGCCAGTACCGTCTTAATAACCATGTAAAAAGTTTTGAAATGCGATAGTGATCTTCTCACTTTATTTTTTTTCCCAGAATTGTTTTTTGCTTTGTTTTTCATTTACCTTTCAATAAAAAATTTAGAATAATCTTGCTTATGTGTACAAAAATCTTGCAGGGATTTCATAGAAATTTTATTAAATTTGTTTATCAATGAGGGGAATTGACATTTTTACAGTGTTGCAGCTCAAACTCCTAAATATGGAATAGCTTTCTGTGTACTTGGATCTTTTTAATTTCTTTTATCAGCATTTTGTAGTTTTCAGCCTATAAGCCCTGAATCTGTTTTGTTAGATTTAAAACTATATTTCCCTCTTTTTATCTTGAATGATTGTTAATTGTATTTATTGTATTTTTTTTAAGATTTTATTTATTTGACAGAGAAAGAGAGAGATCACAAGTAGGCAGAGAGGCAGGCAGAAAGAGAAGGAGAAGCAGGCTCCCTGCTGAGCAGAGAGTCCGATGCAGGGCTCAATTCCCAGGACCCTGAGATGATGACCTGAGCCGAAGGCAGAGGCTTTACCCCACTGAACCACCCAGGCGCCCCGTATTTATTGTATTCTTAATTTTAGTTTTCATGTGTTCATTGTTAGTATATAGAAATACAATTGATTGTGGTATCCTACAATTTTGTTAAACTCATTTATCAGTTCTATGAGTTTTCATTATATTATTTGAGATTTACTATGTAGACAATATCTTCTGCGAACAGGACAGTTTTATCTCTCCCATTCTTATGTGTATGGTTTTTGTCTTTCATTCTTGCTTTATTGTTCCTGCTAGGACTTCCAGTACTGTGTTGAAAAGAGTAGTAAGAGTGAAAGTTTTTGCCTTGTTCTCAACTTTAGAGAAAACATTCAGTATCTATGATATCAGGTGTAAGTTTTTGGAGATAATTTTTAACAAGTTAAGGAAGTTCCCCTATATTCCTCTACTTCTGAGAGTTTGTATCGATGAAGGGTATTTTTTTCATAAATAATTATTTTTATTTAATGTAAAAAGGATAGATTAACAGATAGTAGGATATCCACACCCTGGTCCAGATGTATCAACCAAATCTGGTTCTAATATTTTGTGGATATTAGTGAAATTATGAAACTTATATGAAATAAATCAGGTAATGACAAATACTGTGTGATTTCACTTACACGTGGAATCTCAAAGACAAAACAGGACAAAACAAATAAAAAGCAGAAATAGATCCAAAAATACAGAAAACAAATTGATGGTTGCCAGAGGAGGGAGAGGATGACCAAAATGGGTGAAGGGGAGTAAGAGGTACAGGCTTCCAGTTATGGAGATGAAATACATATCATAGGGAATATAGTCAAAGGTATTGTAATAGTGTTGCATGATGACAGATGGTAACTACACCTGTGGTGAGCATAGCATAACTTACAGAGTTATCAAATCACTATGTTGTACATCCATAACTGGTGTAATATTTTGTGTCAACTCTGCTTAAAAAAAATTGTTTTTTTTTTTTAAATCAAGGGGCACCTGAGTGGCTAAGTCAGTTGAGCATCCAACTTTTGATCTCAGATCAGGTCTTGATCTTGTGGTCATGAGTTCACATCACGCCCTGCATTGGGCTCAATGCTGGGTGTGGAGCCTACTTAAAACCAAAACCAAAACAGAAAGGAAAAATGGTATTGATTTTGTCCGATGCCTTTTCTGCAGCAAATGATATGATCATGTGATTTTTCTTCATTAGTCTATTATTAGGTTAATTTTCAAATATTAATCCAGCTTTGCATCACTGGAATAAATCCCTCTCCATCATGGTGTATAATCCTTTCTAAATGTTGCTGAACTATATTTGCTAATTTTTAAAAAGATTTTATTTATTTATTTGAGAGGAAGTGAGCGAGAGAGAGAGAAGGAGAGAGAGAGAAAATGAGAGGGAGAGCACTAGGAGACACAGGCTCTCCACTGAGCAGGGAGCCCAACATGGGGCTCGATCCCAGCACTCCAAGATCATGCCCTGAGCTAAGATCAATCAAGAGTTGGATGCTAATTTTTTTAAAAGATTTTATTTATTTATTTGACAGAGAGAGAGATCACAAGTAGGCAGAGAGGCAGGCAGAGAGAGAAGGGGAAGCAGGCTCTCTGCTGAGCAGAGAGCCCAATGCGGGGCTCGATTCCAGGACCCTGAGATCATGACCTGAGCCAAAGGCAGAGGCTTTAACCCACTGAGCCACCCAGGCGCCCCAAGAGTTGGATGCTAATTGTAAAAAATTTTTGTATCTATATTCATGTGAGATATTGGTCTGTATTTTTTGTTTGTTTGTTTGTTTGTTTTTTACTATGACCAGTTTTGGTGGCACGGTAATACTGGCTTTATAGTTTGAGTTGATGGATTTTGATCGAGTTGATTACATTTTTCCTGAAAGAAATTGTGTAGAATTGGTATTATTTCCTCATTAAGTATTCAGTATTGGTCTCCAGGTGAAACTATCTGGATTTAAAGATTCCTTTTAAGGGAAGTTTAAAATTATGATGGCAACTTCCTTAATAGTAACAAGGCTATTTAAATGATCTATTTCATTTTAGATGGGTTGTGGTAATTTCACATTGTTCATTCCACATAAATTGTAAAAATGTGGAGTTGTTTTCATTATTTCTTTATAAGTCTTTTAATATCTGCATGGTTTATAATGATATCCCTTGTTTCATTCCTGATATTGATAATTCGTATCCTCTCTTCCTACCTTAGTCTTGCTAAATGATAGCAAATTTTATTGATCTTGTTCAAAAGACCAGTTTTTTGTTTTATTGATTTTCTCTATTGTTTTCCTGTTTTTATTTTATTACTTTCTGCTTTTGTCTTTATTAATTCCTACTTCTGCTTGCATGGAGTTTATTTTGCTTTTTTTCTAATTTCTTGAAATGGGAGCATAGGTTATTGATTTCAGTTTTTTCTCTTCTCTAAGCACTAAGTCCTATACATTTCCCTCTTGCTTCAAAGCTGTGCTTCACAAATTTTGATGTATTTTATTGTCATTTTTATTCAGTTTAATGTATTTTTTTAAAGATTTTATTTATTAATTTGACAGAAAGAGAGAGAGATGACAAGTAGGCAGAGAGGCAGAGAGAGAGGAGGAAGCAGGCTCCCTGCTGAGCAGAGAGCCCAATGCGGGGCTTGATCCCAGGACCCTGGAATCATGACCTGAGCTGAAGGCAGACGCCTAATGATGGAGCCACCCAGGTGCCCCTCAGTTTAATGTATTTTTAAATTTCCCTTGAAACTTTCTCTTTAACCAATGGAATATTGAGGGGTGTATTATTTTATATATACAGGGTGTATATTCCCTGTTTGGAGATTCTCCTGTTATCTCTCTTTTATTAATTTATAGTTTTGTTTTATTGTGACAAGAGAACATAATCTGTATGATTTCAATTATTTTTAAACTGGCTGAGGCTTGTTTGCTCACACTAAATACAGTTTCTACTTTATCTGATATTAATATAGCCAATTCTGCCTTATTTTAATTAATGTTTACAACAATGGACATTTTTTATCCTACTTTCAACTTACCTGCATAATTATATATGAAGGCAGTTCCCTATAAACAGTACAAATTTGAATTGTGCTTTTTAACCCAGCTTGCCAATCTTTGTCCGTGAATCAGTGATTAGGTCATTACACTTGATATATTTTTCAATATGTTAAGACTTAAGTCTGCCATTTAAAATTTTCTTTTCTGTTTGTTCTTTCTGTTTTTAATTTCTCTGTTTGCTTCTTCCTATCCTTTGGATATCTTGAACACTTTTTTAGAGTTTAATTTTGGCTTATCTATAATTTTTTTCCAAGGTGCCTGTTTGTGTAGTTTTTTAAATGGTTGTTCTAAGTATTACATTATATAAACATACTTGATTGTAGTATACGTGTATCAGCACTTTACCAATTCACATGAAATGTAGAAATCTTCCTTCCTTTTGTCACTTTATCCTCCCCAGTTGTAACATACTTACATTAAATATTTCCTTAATACATTAAGAAGTATAATAGATATTATCACAATTTTTTGCTTCAATCATCAAACATAATTTAGAAAACTCAATAAAAGGATATTCTATTGTATTTACCTATAATTTTACTCTTTCCATTGTTCTTTCATTCTTGATCAATTTTCTATAAAGAATATAATATTCTTTATAGAATATAGAATATAATCTATATTCTTCATAGATTTTATATTATAGAATCTTATATTCTGTAAGAATATAATCCTTCTTTTATTATTCCCTTCCATTTCAAGAACTTCCTTTAACCATTCTTTTAGTTAGGTCTGCCAACAAGGTTTCTTAATTTTCATTTATATGAGCATGATCTCCCCTCCATTCCAGAAGAAAGTTTTTCCTGGATATAGAGTTCTGGGCTTAAAATTCTTTTCTTAAAGTACTAGAAAAATGTGCCATTCCATCTGAATTTCATGGTTTCTAACATGAAATCTCCTCTCCTTTGAATTACTTTTTTCTCAGACCCCTTTCAAGATTATCTTTTTCTGATTTTGAAGTTTCTATTGTTTGGCTATGATGTGAGTTGGTGTGAATTTTGGGGGGTTTATCTTGTTTGGGATTCTCTCAATTCTATGAATCCATAATTTTATGGTTTTTGCCATTTAGAAATTTTCAACTCATAATTCTTCCAATAATTTTTCATTGCTACACACCTTGTTGTCTTCTTCTGGGACTCTAGTGACATTTTTTTCCTTCCTATAGTCTCACATGTCTCTGAATCTCTGTTATTTATTTATTTTTTAAATAAATTGACTCATATATCCCAGACTAGAAGCTGGAGAAAAGAAATAAATATTTTTTCTATGTTGTTCAGATTGGGTAATTTTTATTGTTCTGTCATCAAGTTCACTGATTCTTTTCTCTCTCCTCTTTATTCTGGTGCTGGGAATCTTCCTGGTTCTTAGTATGATGAGTGGTTATTTTTTAATTGACTCTTAAGTATATTTATTATTATGTTATTAAACTCTGGACCTTATTTAAACTCTGTTTTAACAAACTTCCTTTGACACAATTTCAGCAGGGGAAGTGTGAGTACTGCATCATTACTGTCAGATATAAGTAAAATTCAGGTTTACTACTTAGTCTCCATTGACTGTGAGGTATTTGTACTAGGATCAGAGCTCCAACAAGCTTCCACTAATATATCCCTACCTGAGAGAGGATGGAATATTTTGCTACTGCTCCTCATGTGGCTTCTACTGAAACCATGTGTGGGTGGTGGCCTTATTACCACTGAACAATGGTGAAAGTTCTCTTATCTAGGTTCTTTCTGACAGCATTCCAGTAAGGAGTAGTAGGTTGCCTCATAACACCAGATAAATGAAAGTGGAAATTGAATCTCCTTACATAATCTTTATTGACATTATGAGGGGAGGTGGGGAGCTGGCTATCTATTTGGCCATCTCTGACACTACTCTGTTGAAAGAAGAAGAGTTGGAATGCAAAATGGAAGTCTAGACTCTTTATCCCATATTTGCTGCTGAGGGTAGAGGTGGGGGCCTCATTTTTTATTTACTTTTATTTATTGTTTTGGTAGTGTGTGGCTGGAAGAGAATGTTTATTGACTAAAAGTCTTTGTTCCCTTCCTAATCCTTTGGTGAGATATAAAAGTTTTCTTGGGCTTTTGTTGTTGTTTTTCTGTGCCTATTGGTGTTTTCAAGTAGCTGCCTTCTCCACTTTCTAGTCTGAGATATATGAGGCAAAAATAAAATCCAAGAAACTCACCACCATGTCACTTTTCCAGATATTTAAGCTGTACTTAGAAAGATAAATACAGAAATGTACATCTATTTCCTCATTCTAACCATAGAAGTCATTGATTAAGAGTGATTAATCAAAGATGCCTAGGTAATTCAAAAGGGAAAAGATGGCATTTTCAACAAATAATGCTAGAATAAATGGACATCAAAATAAAAAATGAACTTTGGCCCTTAGTATACCATATATAAAAATTAACACAAAATGGATCTTAGACCTAAATTAAGAGTTCAAACTAAGAAAAACTAAGAAAAGAAAAGCTAAGAGAATACCTTAGCAATTGTGGGATTTGGAGAAGATTTATTAGATATAACACAAAAGTCCGAACTATTGAAGAAAAAAAATTAATAAATTGGACTTATTCAAAATGAAAAACAGTTTTGTTCTTTTAACAAAACTTTTTGTAACACAGTTGCAAAAAATTAAAACCTCATCAAAGTCTTTGCAAAACCTATACCTAACAAAAAACCCTTCTATTTGAATATATAAAGAACTATTATAAGTTAATAAGACAACCTAATTAAAAATGAGCAAAATATTTGAGTAAACACTTCACTAATGAAGATATATAAATGGCCATCAAGCACATGAAAAGACGCTCAACATCACAAGTCATTAGGGAAAAGCCAATAAAGACCAGAGAGATGCTAATACACATCACTAGAATAGCAAAACTGACAGTCTGATCAGCAAGTGTGGGCAAGGACGTGAAGTAACCAGAACTCTCCATTTATTTCTCATTAGAATGGAAAAAACACACACACACACACACACACACACACACACACATTGAAAAACATTTGGCTATTTCTTAAAAACTTAAATATGCACTAAACATAGGACCCAGAAATGCAACTCCAAGGCATTTACTCAAGAGAAATAAAAGCATATGCTCCCAAAGAGACTTTGCATACAAACACTCATAACCCCAAACTGGAAACAATCCAAATGTCCGCCCAGAGGTGCAACTATACAACAAAACGTTACTCAGCAATAAAAATGAATGAACTAATGATACATGCACCAACATGGATAAATCTCAAAACAATTAGTCTGATTTAAAAGCCAAACAAAAAGTATGTCTTGCATGATTCCATTCATTCAAAATTCTAAAAAATTACAAGCTAATTTATAGTTACATAAAGAAGATAAAGTTGCCTGGGGACAGGGGAAATTGTTGCTAGATGAGGCAAAAAGGAATTACTGAAGAACATGAGGACATTTTTGTGGGTGATGGATATACATTATCTTGATTGGGGTTATTGCTTTACCAGCCTCATCAAATTGTACAACTTAAATCTGTGCAGTTTAATATCAGTCAATTATACCTCAATAATGCCAAGTATAAAACAATTAGATCGTGGGCTTGAGCTGAGGATTCAATGAGACAACATGCAAAGAAATTAAAAAATGCTTGGTACCTCTTCCAGTTTTTATTCTACTCTTCCTCTGCTTCTTCCTATCTCTCTCATACTCGTGATTAAGTGAGTGAAGGGCAAAGAGAGTGTATTTTCCTTCCTTTTCTGAGGGGCTGACAAAGTGTGCTGGGGATGGAGGAAATTATTGCTAGAAGAAGCAAGAGGGGATTACCAAAGAACATGAAGACATTTTTCTTTCATTTTGTTATTCCAGGGAGAGGGGCAAGATGGTGGAGAAGTGAGAGACTCTTTTTCAACTGCTCCCCTAAAGTGAGCTAAATATCTACCAGAACACTCTGAAGACACATGAAATCAGCCTGAGATGTATGATTATTCACTACTGATTCTCTACAAGAGCAGCAGACAGCAGTGGAGAGGTAAGGCAGAGTGAGAACACTCTGACCAATATCAGAGGATAAACAGAAGCAACCCAAGAAAAGTAATATCACAATATGAAAGTGCCCTGTGGTTGGGGAGTCCATTTGGAGTCTGGTTAAAAACACTCAAAAAGAGCAAAAGATCTTAAGGGGCAACTAGTGAAATCAGGTGGTCACAGGCCCGGGCCTAAGCCCATGTTACCAGGAAGGACATGACCACAGGTGACTACCTGTGTCAGAGAGAGACCAGTGGGGGGTCCAGTTCATGGTCCACGAGCCTGTGGCTTTCTGCTGCTTGCAGGACCACTTGGGCTGGGCACACTCCTGAAAGCACCTAAGAAAGCCTGGTGTGGTCCATGAGCCTGTGGCTTTCTGGTGTTTGCACCACCCTTGGGCTGGGTGCACTCCCAAGAGGGCCTAAGAAAGCCTGCTGTGAGCACCAGCCAGCAGTCTCTAGAACCTCGGGTGGTCAGTCTCCTGCCTCTGGATCAGATCCCAGCCCTCGCCCAAGAGAACACAGCTGGATCTCAGGCAGGAATCCCTCTGAGGATGGGCGACCCCCGGGGTCTGAGCACACCCAGTGTGGGCCTGGACCCGGGAGAGCAGTCCCGGCAAAAGCAGCCATAAGAAGTGAGTTTCCAATATCACTCATGGTTTTAGTGGCACGGAGGTGCATAGAAAAGCAGGGGGCCTCAGGTGACCACAGGGATGGTGGCTGAGGGTATACACCACCTGTGGGAGACTGCTGTGTGCAGCAAAGTTTGCAGAGGGGGAGTCTGTGTGTTTTGCACCACCCATAGAGGAGCAGACTGAGGCTTCTCTCTGAGGCAGAAGTCTGGGTACAGAGAGATTCTTTGCTTGGACCCTCCAAAAAGCCACAAAAAGCTGCAAAAGAACAAAAACCTCCAGAAAACAAAAGCCTGAAGAACTGGTTTCCACAGAGCCCAGCCCCTTGATAGCTGGCAGGGCCACTCAACCCAAGCAAGAGAGACTGGAAAACAATGGGGCAGGCCCCTCCCCCAGAAGACAAACCATAAGCAAGAGCACCATAACCACAGGGTCCCCATAAAACTGTAAAACTCCAACATCAGGGAAAAACAATATATTAAGCTCCTGATATTGTCCTAAAATCTGTATATTTCATAGATATAAGTTTTTTCTTTTCTTTCTTTTTTTTTTATTCGTTCTCACGATTCTTGGTCTTTTAATTTTTAAGCTCCTTAACATTACAACTAGAGGCTTAATACAACCATACACTCAGGAAGATCCGAAATAACCCTCCTCTCCCACATCGAGGATTTATAACTATCCTCCCATCTTATTCTTCTGTCAGTGTTTCTGTGTATTTGTTTTTGTTCTGGTATTATATAAATCTTATTCTTGGGGTTCATTCTGGCTGGGTTCTTTTTTTTTTCTTGTCATTTACTTTTGTTGGTCTTTATGTTTGCTTGTGTTTGTTGATATACCTTATAAATCTTTTGGGGGGGGCTCATTTTGGCTGGGATTTCTTTTTCTTTTTTCTCTTTCTCTCTCTCTCTCTCTTTTTTTTTCTTTTTGGTGGTGAATTCCAATTGCTCTGAGACTTTCCAGGGTGCATCTTGCCTGGATTGTGGGTGATATATTCACCTATACATCTCTTCAATCACTTCTCATCAGAATGACTAGAAGGAGGAACACCCAACAGAGGAAAAACCCAGAGCCTGTGCCCTCTCCCTCAGAACTATTGGATATAGACATAAACAGTATGCCAGAAAGGGAATTCAGGGTAACAATTATCCAGGCAATGGGGCTAAGTTTGGGAAAAACATTAATGACAACATAGAATTTCTAAGGGCAGAAATGAGAGCCAATATGGTAGTTGTTTAAAATGCTATCAGTGAGATCCAATCTAATCTAAATGGTCTAACAGCTAGGGTAACGGAGACAGAGTATAGAATTAGTGATCTAGAGGACAAACTGATAGAGAAGAAAGATCAGGAGGAGGGCTGGAACAAACTGCTTAGAAGTCATGAGTACAGAATTAGGGAAATAAATGATGCCATGAAATGTTTCACCAACAGAATTATTGGGATCCCTGAGGAGGTGGAGAAAGACAGAAGACTAGAGGATATAGCTGAATAAATTCTGGATGAAAATTTCCCCAATCTGGGGAATGAAACAAGTGTTTGTATCCTAGAAGCAGAAAGGACACCCCCAAGATCAACGAGTCTAGAAAAGCATCCAGACACTTGATTGTAAGATTCATGAATTATAATTTTAGAAAAGAGGTCCTGAGGGCAGCTAGGGGAAAGAAATTCCTTATGTACAGAGGTATGTCCATCAGAATAATGTCAGACCTGTCCACAGAAACTTGGCAAGCCAGAAAGGGCTTGCAAGACATATTCAGGTCAGTAAAGGAGAAGAACATACTGCCAAGAATACTTTATCCAGCAAGGCAAATATTCAAAAGGGATGGAGAGATAAAGAGCTTCCAAGACCGGTAAGGTTTAAAAGAGCATGTGACCACCAAGCCAGCACTACAAGAAATATTAAGGGGGGGTTCTATAGAAGAAAGAACCTAAGAGTGACATTGAACAGAAATTTACAGAGACAATCTGTAGAAATAAGGACTTCACAGGCAACAAGATGTAATTTTGTTATTCCAGTTATTTTGTCAAAGCTGAGTCAACTGTATCAGGGGAAGCACGTTCATTATTTGGTTTATAAAGTCACAAAGAAAAACATTGCTGTTAGGACTAAGCCTTTCATTAAAGTATTGTAAATTAAGGACATTCTAGTCTCCTTTTTTTCTGTTAGGATTTGTCTTGAAATCCTTTAGAATTCCTACTTCTGATCTATTTTCCATGTGTTTGTTACAAGAAACTTGAAATAAATCAACATTTAATTTTTTCTTGATCTATATATAGTTTTTATTAAAGTATAATTAATATACAATGTTAAATTCATTATTATACAATATATTGATTCAACAATTCTATACATTACCCAATACTCATCACAGTATGTATACTCACCATCTGTCACCATACATTATTACAATATGATTGACTATATTTCTTATGCTGTACCTTTCATATCCAGGACTTATTTATCCCACAACTGGATGTTTGTACCTCTTAATCCCTTTTATCAATTACACCCACCTCATCCCCAGCAACCACCAGTTTGTTCTCTGTACTTACGTCTCTTTTGTTTGTTTATTCTTTCATTTGTTTGGTTTTTTAGATTCCACATGTAAGTGAAATCATATGGTATTTATCTTTCTCTGTCTGACTTATGTTGTTACTGCATCTTTTTTATCCATTCATCTATTGATGAATACTTGGGTTGCTTTTATTTCCTGGCCATTATAAGTAATGTTACAGTAAACATAGGGGTGCATAATCTTTTATTTATTTATTTTTATTGTGTTATTTTAGTCACCATACAATACATAATTAGTTTTTGATGTAGTGTTCCAAAATTCATTGTTTACGTATAACACTTAGTGATGCAATATGTGCCCTCCTTAATACCGACCACCCCCACCCCCTCTTTAAATTGAGTTTTTGTTTTAATTTTAAAGCACAGTGCTAATGTTTTATTTACTGACTTAAAAGCATTTCTCATGGTAACTGTTCATTATTCTTTTTATCCAACTTTGTCCTTCCCTTGGTTCCTTCTCTTTCTGCCTAACAGGGTTACATTATTTATGTAATGTGAATAAACATTATTTATTACATTATTATGTAACCCCCTTAGGATTATTTATCATTTAAATGATTTAATAAACTAGTTAAATTGTTTAAAAGTTAACTTTCTCTAGAAGAACAGCAGGACCATTTGGGTCCAGGCTTATTTCAGACCTTATCTTAAAATTTCTTTCAAAAAATGGAAAGAGATAATTTCATTTGAGTATGCCAGGTAAGGCCTAACTTAACTGATTTTAGAGGTGTTTGCCTTTTCAGAGATTCTGCATTTCCTTTAGGCATGCAAATAATACAGCAGTTGTAAGGCAGATACACAAAGAAAGATCAAAAAGAAAATGAAAAGAATGGAAAATCCAGGAATGAAGAAGGAGAGAAAAGAAAAGAGCAGAGACAGAAGGAGAGAAGGGGTACTGAACTCGAGAGATTAATGTGAAGAAGAAGAGAGGAAGGTGGAAACAGTATAGACACTGGCTTGAAAGATGAGAAGTTGAAGCCTGAAAAGGGTTTGGGGAGAGAATGCAAAGTCAAGGAGCAGACTTAGGGAGAGACAAATGAGTAACTGGGGTAATGGGATGCCCTATTGGCTCATGGGCAGATTAGGGTCCCTTGTCAACTCGATTTATAAGACTAGCAGTGTGGTGGATAATTGTGTCTTCTTTGCCTGACCCAAATGAAACAGAAAGGAAAAATGAAGCTGTCCTCTTGAGTTACATTTTACCAAACCTTGGCTCATGGCCCAGACCTTGGAACTAGGCCATTTTTGATAAAGCAATGTTGTGTGCTGGTAAAGAACAGAGCTGAGAATCTGGCTGAACTAGAAGGCCGCAATACTAAGGAAATAGGGATCTGAAAAAAAAAAAAGTTAAAAATAATACCATTTCCTTCAAGTCATTCAAAGCACTGCCCCCTTAGGATAACTTCAGAAAAAAAGCTCTCTTGTTTCTAGTTCAGTTGGGCATTGGGAGATGGAATGATCTGCCTAAATTTTGTACAATTAGTGATGAAAGTAGAAAAACAAGTCAGAGATCTTCAATTCTAACCCATGTTTATTTTTTTTATTTTCTTTTTCTATTTCAAAATTAATCAACTCTTTATCATGAACTCATGGTTGGTTTAAAATCATTGCTATCCCACTATTTATCCACTTCATGCAAAAACTCAGGATTTTGAGATGTCACCCTGACTTTATTGTTATCACCAAAGACTACCACTCTCTGACATCAGTGAACATGAGATTTAAATTGTGCTTGTGCTCTATAAGTTGATGGGAAAAGTATGTTGAAAATCCATTATGGGGAGACCCATTCTGATCCTGCATCTTTATACTGCTTCTCTACAGAGAAAAGAAGATTTGTTCTTTGAATGAGTGCTATCCACTGGGTCAGAGCTACATCTGAGACCAAACTCTTGATTAAAGCACAAATGGGGGATGGGGGAGTGGTGGGGAGCTCTTATGCTAATGACCAACATAAAGAGATTTTATACTTTGTGAAAACTTTATTTATCTTCGGATAAATTTAGATGCTCAAGTAATTGATTCTCATTTTGTTTGTTATTTTATATAGCTGTTTTTATGCTTTCTATTGCCTGTTTTTATCCAATGTCAATGTCAAATATATAATTTTTGTCTGACTTTTATGTAAATTCAATTCAAATCAATAAATGTTTACCAATTCCTTCCTCTGTTTAGAACTCTGTTGTGCTGATTTTGTGGGAAATTAGAGAGACACAAAAGAATGTCTCTGCTTTCAGAGTATCAGAACCACCTGCTCTTTTTTTCTAATGCAAATTTCTGATGGATCAAATTAGAAGCTTAATTTCAATAAAGACCAAGAAATATGATGAAATTTTAAACTTTCCACTTATAGTAAGAGATCCTAGGAAATTTTTAGAATTGAAGGGAAATGGGAGTTTTCAGTGATCTAGTAAACTAGAGCCTGTTCTGATGTGATGTTCTAGTATGGTGGCCTTTTGGAACCCTGCCACAAGTCTTGGAAGCTGAGACTGACTCTGTGGACAGGCTCATCCAACACTACTTCCCTCCTACAGTTTCCCTTACTCCCCAGTACTACAGAAGGCCAACATTTTGGATAGAAAAACATGTCCTTCTGTTAGATTTGGTCTGGGGAAAAGCATTTCTCACAGTGTAGACATTGCAGATGCCATTCTTACCCTTACATTGTTCTACCTATCATGCAGTTGAAATGCAGCATATGGTGGCTATCTTGTGACCATGAGAGAAATACCAAAAGAATGGCAAAGATACAGCCAGGAGCTGCCTACTTTCAGATTCCTTGTTTTTTGAGAAAAATGAATCCTAATTTGTTTAAGAAAAATTTTAAAGACAGTGTAGATGGTTCAGGGAAGCAGATCTCGAGCCAAACTTTCCAGCTTTAAATACCAACATTATTACTTCCTAGTTGTGTGAGCCAGAGCAAGTCACTTAATCTGCCTCTGCCTTTATCTACTTACACATAAAATGGGGATAATAGCACATATCTTTTGGGTTTTTGAGGGTTCTTTCAGGGTACTAACTCCCCACAGCCAACCATGCTCCATTGGAAAAACCATTTCAAGTCACAAACTACTTGAAATACCACTTTTGGAAAACTGGGAACTGCTTGTTGTGCCAAAGTTTTCAGAATATTTGTCTTAACATCCACTCCAAAACAGGCACAAATTCTGAAAAGCCACCTCCCTAATTTGTTCCTACTGATTAAAAAAAGTTAAAAACTCTAGATAAGGTGGCATAGCTTCAGACAAAGTACCAGTGAGAAGATTTTTGGGTTTTGTTACATAGTTCAGGTCAATTCACATCAGAAGAAATAAAGTGTCTATGGTTATATTACAGATATTAATATCAATAGTGAATTCCATGGGTCTATATGTAAAACCAGGATCTCTTTTAGTGAATTAAAATTATAGCATTTGAGATATGATTGACATGTTCTTTATTTCAAAACAATCTTATGTAGAAAAATATAATACTGTTAAAAAAGGTAAGTACTCTCTAAATTGATCTATGCAATCTCAATAAAAATCACAACAAATATATGAAGGTCATTAGTAATATAATTCTGAAATCTAAATGAATTTCAAAGAGCCAAGAATAGTGAAGATATCCTTAAAAAAGAACAATGAAAGGGGATTTCCTCTTCTAAATATCATGATTTATTATAACGCTGCAGTAGTTAAGGCAGTGTTATACTGTTCCAAGCATAGATATTTAGATTAATGAGATAGAATAGAAAGCCTAGAAACAAACCAATGCATATTTTCACACTTGATTTTTGAAAACTTAGTATAGCAAATGATGGGGGAAAAAAGGATAGTCTTTTAGATAAATGGTGCTGCATCATTTGTACATCTTCTTGAAAAAATAATTAAAGTTGTCTCCCTTGATAAAAAAAGGAATCAAGTTAAGGTAGATTGTAGATCTAAATAGAAAAAGCAAAACAAAACTCTTCAATAAGGTAAGAAGGGAAAATATTTTCATTACTTTGGGGGAAGAGAAAGACTTCTTAAATAGGACTAATCATAAAGGAAAAGATAGGTAATTCAAACTACATTTAAATTAAAACTGTCTAATCCTCAAAAGACACTACTATTAAAGTGAAAAGACAAACCAGAGACTGAGAAAAGATGTTTGCAATTTATGTAATCAACAAGAGTCATCTCCAGAATATCAAGGGTTCCTAACAAATCAATAGGAAAAAGACTGACAACCCAACTGAAAAATGAGAAGTGATCTAAGCAGGGACTTTTTCCAAAGTATTTCTAAATGGACAATAAGTATATGAAAAGATTCTCAACTTTATTAGCAATCAGCAAAATGCAAATTAATGAAAAAGATGATCAATAATAAATGTTAGGATGCCAAGCATAAATTACCATCAGCTTAGAAATAATCTTGTGTCATTACTAGAGTTGGAAACAAGCATTCAGTATGACTAGGGTGACCATTTTTTGGAGAACAAATGAAGTTTCTAACCAGACAGACCACCAAGACAGCAGATATAAGCAGGGACTGTTCCAGGCAAACCAGGATATTTGTTCACATCAAGTCTTTTATCCAGTAATGCCATTCCTATGAACACCAAGACACAAGAACAAGAAGGTGCTGCATATGTAAAAGGCCAAAACTGGGAACAATCCAAATATCCATCCACTTAGAGTATATACATAAATTGTGGTGTATTCACACAATAAAAGATTATAGTAAGGAATAAATGAGCTAGAGTTACATGCAACAACATAATCTCACATAATGTCTAGGGGAGAAAAGTCAGACACAAAAAGTACATACAGTATAATTTCAGGAAATACGAACTATAATGTAAGAAGTAAAGACTGTGTTAACATTGTTGGCAGAATCATAGCCAACCAAAGATGTCCACACCCTAATCTTCCAAAACGTATGATTATATAAACATGACAAAAGAGATATTGCAGATGTGATTAAAGTTAAGGATTTTGAGATTAAGAGATTTTCCTGAAATATTCTGTGGGCCCAATGTAATTACAAGGGTCCTTAAAAGTGAAGGAAGAGTCAGATTCAGAGATGTAATTAAGGAAGCAGGGTCAGAGTAATGTCATGTGAGAAAGACTCAACTGCCTATTATAATGGCTTTGAAGAAGGGTCAGTGATCCCAGGAATGTGGGTGACCTCTAGAAGGTTGAAAAGGCAAGAAAATTGATTATCTCCTAAAACCTCCAGAAAAGAATGTAGATCTGCTAACATCTTGACTTTACAACTTCTGACTTCCAAAACTGTCAGATAATAAATTTGTGTTGTTTTAAGTCAGTATATTGGTAACAACTCTTTACAACAACAATAGAAAACCGTCACTTTTCAGAAAGAGGGACAGCAGGGGAAGGAAGTTTGAAGAGTTGTAAAGCATTCTATTTCTGGATCTAGGTGATCATGATACAAGTGATCCTTATACAAGAGATATCTCCTGAATCATACATTTATTTATGTGTGTGCTTTTCTCAGTGTGTTACCACACACACACACACACACACACACACACACACCACCACACACCACTATTTAATGAGGAAAAGAGGCAAAATACTCAGAGCCATTCCCACAATTGGTTCATGGCCCAAGTGATGTGGTTTTGGAATATAGGTGAGGCTCAGTGGGGTGGAGTCTGGAGCTGACAACCAAGGAAGAATTTTTTAGATGTCTTTGGTGCCAAATGGTGGTTTATTAAAGTATGGAGACAGGACCTATGGGCAGAAAGAGCTACTGCATTGGGGTCTTGAGGAGTGGCTGATTATATACTCAGGAGTTGGGGAGGTGAGGACAAAGAGGGTGTCCAGGACTGTCATACGCTAATGAAGACTATCAGGATACTGGAGGCCCGGTTATCGTCAAGGCAAGCCTGTTTTTCCCTCTAATGAGGCACTAACATGAAGACAGTTGGGAGTTCCCAGGAGGAGTGTTACATTCCTCCTACCACACGTCCTTATCAATGGGCTTTAGGTTTAGAAGAAATTCAACTTTATTTACATTTCCTTCTGCCTCAGCCTCCTTCAATTTTATGGAGGAGAAGGTGATGTTAGGGCTTCAGGGATTGAGTTATGGTTCTCTGGAAGTTAGGCTATTGATAAGATAGCTTCTTCCTTGTAAATCACTAGGATATTTGTAAACTAAGGGAGACTCCTGTCCTACAGGATTGTGATCTTTATTAGTTAACCGTTTGTTTTTCTTTTAGGACATCAAGGAGTGCCTGATGAATGTCACACGTATCACATGGGGGGAGGGAGGGTGTATGTGCCAGCTTCTGTTTTGTCCTCAGCTAGCCTTTTGCTCCCTCATCACAAGGCCCACTCATATAGATTACTCAGGAAGTCACAGTTTTCCTCATGATTCAAATTAATGTAAGAAACTCAAACTTAACACAAGACAGGAGGTAAGTAGATACCTCTTCAGGGCCTCTAGCAAATAACTACCTTTTAAGATTTAGAGCATTGTCTTTTAGTTTTTAATTGACTACTCACCATAATAGGTGAGGTTGATAAAACTTCCAGCACCGCATCTGGTATAGACACATGAACTACCCATGGCAAATCCAAATTTGGAGATTTCTTTTTTTTTGGTTTTGGGATTCCATAGAGCAGACAATCAGCACTTAGGCTTCAATTTACCAACAAATGATGTCTCTTCTAATAGCAAGTGTGATGTGTTTAGTCTCAACTACCACACTGATTTCTGAAAACCATGCTTTGTAAAAATTACCTGATTCATGCACACTCCATGAAGAAGGGAAGATCCAAAAGAGGATATCTTAGTAACCAGAGGAAGCCATATGGGAAAAAAGGAACTAGGAAATGTTATGCCACAGTTATTTGCCCCATTGAGGTAAACTCAAAATACATTTTAAAAAATCAGACTTAAGCATTAGATACATTAGTAATGATAAAAGTCTAGCACACTGGCTCTAGGAATTTATTAAGAAAATTATTCTACAGAAGATTAAAGAGGGTGGGGGAGGTCTTTTCATTTGTAATCAAGTATTTTCCAAATATCCTAGTGCCGCACTGAATGGTCTCACATATTTCCACAAAATAATCACAGTTGACCTATTATTATCACTATGAATTAATTAGACATGGCAGGAGGTGGAGGCACTCAAAATATTCATCACATTTACTACCATGGTAAAAAAAAAAACTGAAAATTTGTTCAGTGTACAATAATAAAAATATGGATAATATTTAAAATATAATGATGTAGAATGAGAGGCAGAGAAGAAACTGATGTTAATCTAATCTGCAGTTTCAATACACAAAAAGCCAGGAAAAAAGCACAATTGAAATGAGTCACATTCAAGTTTGGAGATTACAGGTGGTTAATTTTTTTTTTAAAAGATTTTATTTATTTATTTGACAGGGAGAGATCACAAGTAGGCAGAGAGAGGGGGGGAAGCAGGCTCCCTGCTGAGCAGAGAGCCTGATGCAGGGCTCGATCCCAGGACCCTGAGATCATGACCTGAGCTGAAGGCAGAGGCTTTAACCCACTAAGCCACCCAGGCGCCCCTACAGGTGGTTAATTTTTATCATTTTTTACACTTCTTGTGTTGAATCCGGATCGAGACTCTCCCAAGAGAACCCACAAAAGGCAGGCTAGTTGCAACAGCAAGAGGATTTATTTCCAGCTAGCTGGGGCTCTCACCAGCACATATGACGCAGCGCAGTGCTAAGGCAAGAAGCCCCGCCTCTCCCCTTCGCAGCATTTTTATGCACGAGTAAGCAAGCACATACATCACTACACACGTAGGCGAGTTCCTTATTCTTTATATGGCAATTACCTAAATCTATGCATTTCATTGGTGCATTTGAACAACTCAGGGTCTGGGTGTCACACAGGGAAGCTAAATTCCAGGAAAATTTTTCACGCCCATACCCTTAGGCCTGTCTTTTTCTGGCTTAAAGTGAAGCCTGTCATGAAGGAACGGTAATCTACTTAAAAACTGAACTCCACACCTGTAATTTTATTATATTGATTTCATATAAACCTAAAGAATTTATTGCTTTATAAAAATATCTCATCATAACATTCCTTCAATAATGAATTCCCCATTTGTAAAATAATTTAGTAGCATACATTTAAATTCTAAAAAAAAGTACTTAAGTAGTGCGTATATCACTGCAATAAGGGGCACCTATCCCTGTCAAGCTTGAAGAAAGAACTTGACTGGAGTGATAGTCTGGTCATAGTGATGTAGTTTCAGAATATATTGAGATTTGGTGGGGGTGAGGTCCAGAGCTGATGGCAAAGAAAGAATTCTTGAGTCATCTTTGGTGCAAAAAGGGGACTTTATAAAAGCATAGGGACAGGACCCATAGGCAGAAAGAAAGGCACTGAGGTTGATTATATACTATGGGGCGGGGAGAGGTAAGGAAAAAGGGAGGCTTTCAAAAGAACTTTCATATGCTAAAAAGAATGTACCAGATACTGGAGACCTTGCCATTGTCAAATTAAGGTTGCTGTTTCTTTTAATATGTCATTAACATCAAGACAGTTGGAAGCTTCCTGGAAGAGTGTCATACATATCCTAAGGAGTGGGGAGGGGGAGGTTGAGGGGTGTCAGCTTATGCTTTGTCTTCAGCTAGCCTTCTGCTCCCTCATCAATAGCACCATTTGCTGTTTAATTCCAGGGCTTGAAATATCTTGTTTGGGTTTGGGAGGTAAGACATGTGCTTATCTTGGTGTCTGGGTGGCTCAGTCCCAGGATCAAGCCGCAAATGGGGCTCCCTGCTTGGTGGGAAGTCTGCTTCTTCCTCTGCCTCTCACCCCATTCATGCTCTTTCTTGCGCTCTCTCTCTCTCTCTCTCAAATAAATAAGTACTATCTTTAAAAAAAAAATAACAACATCTGCTTATCTTGGAATGGCCTGTTCTATTTTTTGCTCAAAAAGAATTCAGGACTGTATCATCTGGGACCTACATAGAGAAAAATGTGCTTTTCTTGCCAGCAATGGACCTGGCAAGTTTTCTCTAAGGCACTCTATCCCAAAAGGAAAAAAAAAAGTCCTCCTTAAAAATTGCTGCATGAGGGGCGCCTGGGTGGCTCAGTCGTTAAGCGTCTGCCTTCGGCCCAGGTCAGATCTCAGGGGCCTGGGATCGAGCCCCGCATCGGGCTCTCTGCTCTGCGGGAAGCCTGCTTCTCCCGCTACCACTCCCTCTGCTTGTGTTCCCTCTCTCGCTGTGTTTCTCTCTGTCAAATAAATAAAATCTTTAAAAAAAAAAAATTGCTGCATGCTTAGGCTACACAGCAGGAGGCAAAAGGGACAAGTAGACTCAAGTCAGCAGACATGCTTTGTAATGCACAGCTAGCTCTGTAAATACGTTGACACCATTTTCTGTAGGGAAATGAAGACAAGTGAAGTTTTCACAGCCCTCTTCAGAGGTGCTTCCTCCTCACCCTCCATATCTAATAATGGCCTGGCATTGTTTTTTGTTGACAGTGTTGTGGCTAATCACATTATTACCTTAGGGAAATTAGGGGCATAATGCAGAGGATGGGGAACTAATTGGCCAATGTGCAAGCAAAATGCCCCATATCAGCTTCTTCCTGATAGTAGGAAACAAGATCACACATCAAAAAGAAAAAAGTTCAGGGGCTCCTGGGTGGCTCAGTCAGTTAAGCAACTGCCTTCGGCTCAGGTCATGATCCCAGGGTCCTGGGATGGAGCCACACACCGAGCCACACACCGAGCTGCACATTGAGTCTGCCTGCATCGGGCTCCCTGTTTGGGGAAAAGCCTGCTTCTTCCTCTCTCACTCCCCATGCTTGTGTTTCCTCTCCTACAGTGTCTTCCCCTGTCAAATAAATAAGATCTTTTTTTAAAAAAAAGCTCAGAAATCTTGACATCCTTCTAAAAATAAGGGTTAAGGAAAACAGTGGTAGCTCAATGGGCAGCAGCCCATTTTATATGTGAGGGATTTCTTTCTTAGAGGCAGATTCATTTGAGATCAGAGCACCTCAAGGTTTAAAATGCAGGCTCAGTTGGTGTAGTGTGAGCTGGCCAGGCCCTGCATTCTTCCCCACTACCAGGCATGTTGAGGCTGCATCTTGAAGGTGATGTGGAAATGTTTGGGTTCAGAGACAACAGCCAAGAAAGAATTCTTAAGACATTTTCAGTGCAAAAAGGTGAGTTTTTAAAAACACAGGGACAGGACTTGTGGGCAGAAAGAGCTGCACTGGGGTTGTGAGGAGCAATTGATTATATATTTGGAGCTGAGGGAGGTAAAGACAAAGGGAAATTTCCAAAAGGATTTTCATGTGTTAAAGAAGACTCTCTGGACTCTGGAGGCCTAGCTATTGTCAAGCTAAGGTTGTTTTTTGCTCCAGCAAAGCATTAACATTTAGATAGTTGGGAGTTTCTGGAGGAATGTCATACTCTGCCTATCTCAAGTGCTTGCCAATGGGCTGTAGGTTATAAGGAAATTTAATTTTATCTACATTTCTTTTGCCTTTGTTCCTCACATTAAGCTATCCTTTTAGTTGTGTGAGGCACATAAGAGCTGAAAAATGTTCATGATATTAAACTGAACAAAAATATTACAATAACATATGGCATTTCTGATGGAAAAAAGGAAAGATGCTTTTAAAATGAGCATCATGAAAAAAGAAAAGGATAAATATTCAGAAGTGCAATTGCTAGATTGTATGGTAGTTCTATTTTTAATTTTTTAAGGAACACTTATACTGGTTTTATTGGATCTTGAAAAGATTTCTGCACTCCCATGTTCATTGCAACACTACTCACACAGCCTTGGTGTGGAAACAAACTAAATGTCCAACAGATATATGGAATAAGAAAACGTGTTGTATGTAATGCCCCAGATTTCGAATCCGAGAGACCACCAAGGAGCTGATACCGATGCAAACGCAAGAGGGTTTATTTGCAAGCTCGAGCTTGGGCCCAAGTATATCCGACACAGCGGGGTCAGGACTTGGACCCCTAGGTCAAGGGGCTCAACAGTTATATAGGGGCCAGTGGTCACACAGAAAGTCGCATAGTCATTGTCGGTCCACACGCAGGTGGCCAATGAGATTGTAACACATGCAGAAAGTTGCATGGTCATCGTCAGTCCACGCACAGGTAGCCAATT
>CM053609.1:18094838-18122410 GCA_028646535.1 Procyon lotor | reverse complement strand
AACGACTGAAGAGGGGGACAGGACATGAGGGGGTTATTAGGAAGGAGTGAGAAAAGGGAACCCCATTCAGGCTGCATGGAAGGGAGGGGGTGGTATGTGGCTTGGAGGAGGTGCCGTCAATTCCCATGACCGCTACTGGGGAAGGGAGACTGGTACCTGAGTAGGAAGGCAGAACAGAATAGGTAGCCCCCATGTCCAGCAGGAAGGATATGGACTTACCCGCTACCTGGAGCATGACCCTGGGCTCGGCATGGGTTAGGGGGGTGTCCGAGTCTGGGCGCCGTCAGTCATCATCCATTCCCAGCAGTTGGAATGCAGGGCTTACCGGGTCGGAGTTTCCTCCACATTGAGGCGCCAGGGATGCTCCAATGCTGGGACAGTGCCATTTCCAGTAGCCCATCATTCAGCATTGAGGGCATGGACGGGTTTGGCTCCTTTGGATTGGGACAGTGACGGGCCCAATGTCCCTCGGCTCTGCATTAGAAGCAGGCCCTTGGAGGGGTGTGGTGAGCTTCCCCCTTTCTTTTGGCTCCTGGAGCCAGCCGGCCACAGGGCTGCCACCAAGGCTTGGGTCTGGAGCTGGACCTTCTGCTGGAGTCTGGCTTGCCGTTTGAATTTGGCTGCTTCCTCTCGGGTATTAAAAACTTTAAAGGCCATTTTCACCAGGTCGGGAATGGGAGTTTGAGGGCCCTCTTCATCCTTTCTTAATTTCTTATGGATATCAGGGGCTGACTGAGAGATAAAGTGGGTGGCCAGGACGGTGACCCTTCCTGGGGAAGTATAGGTGGGTATATTGGGTCAAGGCCTCAGTAAGCCTGTTAAGAATCAGCTAACAGCCTTGTTGGAAGCCACCCACATTCCAGCGATAAGGCACTGGACCTTGTGGTCATGGCGCCTGAGGCCATCTCGGCCGTTTTGGTTGTCTCACCCCTCACCCCGGCTCTGCTTCGGGAACTGCCTGAGCACTGACCAGCATGATGGCGTCAGTCAAATGGACCTGGTCCATGTGTTCCCAAGCCACAGCCTGAATGCGTTCCCTCTCTGCCATAAGGGCTATAGTCTGGACGACCTATAAGTCATGCCAGGTTAGGTCATATGCCTGGGCCAATACTGGAATTCCTTGATATAGTTACCCAGGTTGGCTGAGTAAGAACCCAGTCGTTTTTCAATTATAGAGGTCACTAGTGGCAAAAGGCCAGTAGTGATGGGGCTGATTCCCTCCTGCGTTTGGCAGAGGCAGAGTAGTAGAGTCCATGGCAGGCAGACTGCTCTCTCTGAGCCCTTTGTCTGGTATAGGGCGGGCTTCCCATTGGAGCGTTTCCACCCCCTGCTCCCAGAGCAGCTTCCACTTCCCCAGGAGGGGGATGGTCATGTTCCCCCCAGCTCTCTAGGAGACTGATATGGGGGAGAAAAAATTAATTCTTCAGTTCCTCCTTGCAGAATAGGGTAGAGGGGCGGCGCCGACTCCTCCTCTTCTTCTCCATCCCCTGTAAAGCAAGAATAGGTCGCCCCTCTGGGGGGCGCGGGGCCAGGAAGTGGTTAACCCACGAGGGTGGGTTTTCCACAAGGTCCTGACAAGTAAGAATGTAAGGGAACTGATCAGGATGACCCATCTTAGGTCGTGAGACGACGCCCCTTGACTCCGTGGATGGTATGGAGGTCAAAGGTTCCCTCTGGTGGCCATCCGACATTGAAAGTTGGCCATTCGCTAGAACAACAACATCAAAAAAACGCCACTGACCCTTCCAGACCTCCACACTGAGGTTATTGGCCCTTTCCCTGACCTCTTTAAAATGGTTAATCATAATACTTAGAGGAGCAGTCTGAGTCTGTCCCATAATGTCCATCTAGTAAGTCCACAGAATAAAACAGAAGAACACAAAAACAGACAAACAGAGGGCGCCCAAGAACAGTCTTCCACCTCCGAGGAAGCAAAACCAGACACTAGACTGACGGCCTCACCGGCGGGAGCGACCCACCTCGTCTCAGACCGAGGGGATTCCATGTCCCTCCAGAGAAGATCAGAACAGTAAGACACAAACAGTCATGATGATTAACAAGGACACAATAACACAGACAAACTTCCAGCGTGGCCGCAGAGACAAAACAGAAGGTGAAATGAAGGGCAGCAGGCCCTCCTTACAGATGAGCACCTTGTCCTCCTGGCGGGGGCAAGGGACGTCTCCCAAGACCCCTGGTCGACGGCTTGCCAGCGTGTCCGCTTAAGCCAATGCCGACCAACCAAAAGTTTGGAATTCCTACAGGTATAGAGCTCTCGGAAAAATACAATATAGAGCTCTCAGAAAATATGCGCACAAAAGGTAAAAAAGTTGAGTTCACTCACCACGCGTGGGACCCTCCGGGTGGGTCCTGAAGGGTCTCTCAGATCCCGGACGAGCCCCCAAATGTAATGCCCCCGATTTCGAATCCGAGAGACCACGGAGGAGCCGATACCGATGCAAATGCAAGAGGGTTTATTTGCAAGCTCGAGCTTGGGCCCAAGTATATCCGACACAGCGGGGTCAGGACTTGGACCCCTAGGTCAAGGGGCTCAACAGTTATATAGGGGCCAGTGGTCACACAGAAAGTCGTATAGTCATTGTCGGTCCACACGCAGGTGGCCAATGAGATTGTAACACATGCAGAAAGTTGCATGGTCATCGTCAGTCCACGCACAGGTAGCCAATTGAATCATAATTTACCCTATAGTAACCATTTGAACTAGCCTATTACTCTGGTCTGAATTGGCGGGCAAAAGGCGGGGTCTGCATTCTGTGACAGTTAGGGATTCCGCATTCTTATCGGCTAACTAACTCAAACTAGTTCAAGGACTGGCTAGGCAATGTTCTGACATTCTGTGACCTTTCTCAGGAGCCGGTTGTATAGGGATTATATACAATATGACAGGTATATCACGAAATGAAGTTAGCCCCTCTTTTTTTTTTTTCCTGCTCTCTCATTGTACACATACAAAGAAAAGAAGGAAATTCTGCAATATGCAACATGAAAAAACCTTGAAAACATGATAAGTGAAGTAAGCCTACAAAAGTAAGTCTCACAAAAAGACAGATACTCTATGATTCCATTTACATGAAGTATCTAAAATAGTCAAATTCGTAGAAGCAAAGAGTTGAATGGTGAGTGCCAGGGCTTGAGGGGAGAGAAAATAGAGAGTTCCTAATCAACAGACATAAAGTTTCAGTCAAGCAAGATGAATAAGTTCTAGAGATATGTTGTAGAGCATTGTGCCTATAGATAACCATACCATATTGTTGAACTTAAAATATGTTAAGAGGGAAGATCACATGGTAAGTTCCTATTATAATAAAATAAAATTAAGGAAGTAGGAAATGTAATGCCCCCGATTTCAAATCCGAGAGACCACCGAGGAGCCGATACCAATGCAAACACACGAGGGTTTATTTGCAAGCTCGAGCTTGGGCCCAAGTATATCCGACACAACAGGGTCGGGACTTGGACCCCTAGGTCAAAGGGCGTAACAGTTTTATAGGGGCCAGTGGCCACACAGAAAGTTGTATAGTCATGTTGGTCCACACGCAGGTGACCAATTGAATTACAATTTACCCCTATAGTAACCGTTTGAACTAGCCTATTACTCTGGTCTGAATTGGCACGCAAGTTTGGCGGGTAAGGTAACTGTTTGAACTAGCCTATTACTCTGGTCTGAACTGGTGGGCAAAAGGTGGGGTTTACATCCTGTGGCAGTTAGGGGTTCCGCATTCCTATCGTTTAACTCAAACTGGTTCAAGGACCAGCTAGGCAATGTTCTGACATTCTGTGACCTTTCTCAGGAGCAGGTCATGTAGGGGTTATATACAAGATGACAGGTGTAGCACAAAATGAAGTTAGCCTTGTTCTGCTCTCTCAGGAAAAAGGAAAGAAAGAAAAAGAGAGAAGAAAAGAAGGAAAGAAAGAAAAAGAAAAAGAAATAGAGAAGGAAAGAAAAGAAAGAAAGAGGGGGGGAGAGAGAGAGAGAGAAGAAAGAAAGAAAGAAAGAAAGAAAGAAAGAAAGAAAGAAAGAAAGAAAGAAAGAAAGAAAGAAAAGAAACAGAAGAAGTAAGAAGAAAAAGAAAAGAAAAAAAGAAAAAGGGGAAATGGGGGGAAGAAGGGAAAAAAAAGAAAGTAAAACAAAGTTTATGAAGGCGAAGCTGGTGGGTTGTTTACAAGGGAAAAGTAAATGGTTGAGTCCTGCTGTCTGGCAGGAGCATGGGGAAGGCCAGTGGGGCTCATGTGGAAATCCTGAAGGGGAGCTGACATTTAGAGTCTCCTCCAGTGCACAAATACCAAATACTTCAAACTGTGCCCTTGAGTAACTTTGGCTGATCACTCAGAACCTACAGTGGTTTGTCAAGACTGTCTCTTTAAATTCAGCTCTGGGTTCTCCCCAGGAGCCTATCCTATTTCTACTGAAGGACTGAAGGTTTCTTTTCTTCTTACTTCAAGCTTGCACGAATGATCTTTGCAGTGCAAGAAAAGAGGGTCAGGAGGAGAAGTGATTATTCCTGCCTTCTCTTTGACTCTCTTTTCAAAGGAAGGAAACAAATAGGATAAAATGAGCCCAGGGAAGAAGCAAAAGATTTATCTTTTGATGGAATAGATTTCAAAAGCTTCCTAAAATAAGAACTGATTGTGCTGTATCTAGGTTATAAAGTTCATGTGTTTTAAGGAGCCTATTTTAAATGCTATAACCACTTGAAAATGTGACCAGAAAGGAATCTATTTCACAGTTGCCAAAGACTCTATCATCTTTTGCTTTTTTCCCCACATTTAGCTAGGAGGGCATATATTTATTTCTGAAACTTCAAGGGTGGTGCAACCCCTCACCCCCACCCCACCAGCAATACCTGGAGCATGGATGAGCAGAGAACAGACCGTTAATTTATATTGTGTGTGGTTTATTTCCTCAGAAAAACGGGAAACATGTACCACACTCTCTCAAGTCACACCTGCTTGATTTTTCCATCAGTCTAAGCTGACTGTGGATGCAGCAACAAACCAGAGATACCCAGAGACAATTAAGAACAACGAACAGTCCACTAGTTTGGAAATAAGATGAAAGGTCATAGAAAAAATGGTTGTATTGAGTGGGCACAGGATTCAAACCCAGCACAGGCAGATGTCATTTCTGTGTGAGCTAGACCATTCCTTCCAATTCCCTTCCTCTCCCTGTGAGGTTCCCAGACCACCCTGTCAAACCGAACTGGGGCTAAACCAGATGTTTTAGGAGAGACCTCCCCCATCTTACATCTCTCCTTGTCACAGGTCACATGGAATGATTTCTACCATCTCATTTATGTGTTTAACTTAACCAGCATTTTCTTTTTCTTTGCCCATCTTCTTTCCAGCTTTCTTTTTTATTGATAAATTTTCTTTGTTCCCATATCATTCCAACTGGTTTGGAAGATATACATCCTATTTATACTCTTTGAGAGATTACTCTTAACTGTTTAACATGATTATTTAACATAGTTGAAATTTAATAGGTATCTCTGTTCTGTCCATAGAATACAGGACTCTCAGACTCTCTTCCCTGTAAATTCTTGTCATCTATATTTATTGTTTCCCAATATTTAGTTCTATTGTCTTTCTAAAATTTACCCAGTTCAGCCTTTAATGTTATTATTTATAATTAATACTTATTTGAATTTGCCAAGATGTATGGGGTTCTTATTCATCATTGTTTTCAGTATCCTACTCTTTCCCTTTTGGATTAATTTCCTTTTTTGCTGAAGTTCAAGCTTTATTCTTTACTTCAAGTGCAGATTTTTAACTGTTACTTATACTTCAAGAATCTCTGAAAATATTGCTTGTTCCCAGTAGTTAGTTTTTCTTAGCACTTTTAAAGTATGATTCCACTTTTTTTTTCTTGAATCTCTAGTTGTTGACAGAGGAGCCACAGTTCCTGGAGGACCACTGGCTGCCTCTTGTTTCTTCTCCCCAGTCTATTAAGTATCTAAGGGGCTTTTGTGATTTTTCTCTAATCTTTGCTTTTGAAGTTCAGAAAACCTAGTATAGCATATCTAGGTATGCCTTTGTCTTTATTTTGCTCAGGACTTAGTGTGTTTGAACAAGGACTTATAAATTTATTTCTAATTTTCTCTCTGCCCATCATTTCAATTTTTTTCCTTCTAAGATCCCTTTTAGATCTTAAATCACAGATGTAGGATGCAAACTCTCCATTTGTGTTGTCTGCTTACTCTGGTTTACATAATTCATTTCCACCTATGCTTTGTAATTGCTTTACTTTGAACTCATCCCCAGTGGAGATTATGTTCTGTGGAAGTCTGTACCGTGGAGCATAGAGGATTCCTCTAGGATTGCTTTGTGTCTACTTTGCCACAGCCTCACAGGTTTTACCTCCACCAACACCAACAGTGGTGCAGGAAATAATCAGACTGGTGAGAAACCAAGCAACACTCAGAGAAGTAGGAAAACCCGGGTTTATTTTATATTAGAGGTTCAGAAATTCTCGGCATAGGGCAGTGGAATTATAGAGCTTTTTATAGGGGAATGTAGGGGGTCAGGTTTCAAGGGCTATGCTGACTACTATTAGTTTAAACTGGGTTTAAACTGGAGGGGAGAGGGGTTGAAAGAAGGAGAAATGGCTGATTATCTCTTGCTCCCAGCAGGGCTTCTGGTTATCTCTACCTTATTGTTAGTAACTTCTTATCTTTAGGGCTCATTGGCCTGGACCTGCTCTGGGTAATTTTTCCTCTTCAACACCACTGACCTCTAACTCTACTACCACTTCCACCACATTTATTTTCACCTTCATCCCCACTCCCACCTCCACCACCACTACCACCTTCACCTCCACCAACCCTATTACCTCCACCTCCATTACCACCACTGCCTCCAGCACCACCACCGCTTCCACCTCCACCACAACCAATACTTCAAACACTCCCACTTTCACCAACATCGCCACTACCAGAACTGACGTAGAAAAAATACTGGGGTTTGGAGCCAACAGCCAAGAAAGAATTCTTGAGTTGTCTTGTGATTTTATTAAAGCATAGGGACAGGATCTGTGGTCAGAAATAGTTGCACTGGTACCATGAGGAGTGGCTAATTATATACTTTCAAGTTGGGAGAAGGTTTGGGATGGCAAAGGTCTCTAAGGAATTTTGGAAACAAGGTTTCCTACACCTTGAGGGGGCTAGCTACTGTTAAGAAAAGGTCATTTATTACTGTCTAATAAAGCCTTAGTCATGAGACCATTTAGATGTATATCAGTAGATCATATGCTTAGGAGATGATTGCCAACATATATCTTGGGGGCTAGAGATAAAAGAAGTTTCCAAAGATTTTTTATTTGTTAAAGAAGACTTGTACGATCCTGGGGGGGTGGGAGGTTGGGATAATGTTAAGCTAAGATTGTCTTTTGCCCTTAGCAAAATATTGACATCTAGTCATCTGAGTTCCTAGAGGAATGTCATTCTGTTTCAAGGACTTGTCAATGGGCTGTAAGTAGTAATTTAATTTTTCTTTAGTCTTTGTTTCCCACATCAAGATACACATATTTCTATAATATGATATTAAAACTAAAATAGCTTTCTTCTTAGTTTCAGTAAAGAAAATAGAGTAGATGACAAATAACCCTATAACCTAGATCTAGGTACTAAGGCAACAATGCTGAATTTATGATGTGATTTTAAAACCAGTTCTGCCAGGAGAAATTCCTGACCCTTCTCCAGGCTATGAATGAATGAAACTAAAAGGAGAGAGAGAGCATTCTTGTGAGAATGCTGAGATGTTCTTATCATGGTTGAGAAAAGGGGTTTTATCCCTCTTATACCAAGTGAGAGGGGCTTCAGTGAGAACACATAGACAGCATGTGCCTTCTGGAGTCTGAGAGTAAGAGGAATTATGTAAGAGAGAGGCTGTGTCTTCAAAAGCTTGAGACCATGGAAAGAATATTTCACTGTGGGAGCAGCTCTACTGTTCCAATGTGCACTTTTCCTAGGGACTGGGTGAATCAACCTGAAGTCACCTAAAAGACACTTCACTCAAGAAAATCACGGAGGTGGGGGTGAAATGATGTAGAAGAGGAGGGTGGAAGAGGTAGCTAAGAAGCCTACAGGACAAAAAATTGAAAGTGGCCAGCTTGCAGAAACAAATCCTGCGTTACAAGATACTCTAAGAATTCTTCAAACAATAATCCACAGAATCTCCATGAGAGAGTCAGAGAGGAACTAATTGTAATGCCCCCGATTTTGAATCCAAGAGACCACCAAGGAGCCAATACCAATGCAAGCACATGAGGGTTTATTTGCAAGCTCGAGCTTGGGCCCAGGTATATCCAACACAGAGGGGTCAGGACTTGGACCCCTAGGTTATAAAGGGCATAACAGTTTTATAGAGGCCAGTGGTGATGCAGAAAGTTGCATAGTCATGTCGGTCCACATGCAGGTGGCCAATGAGATTGTAACACACACAGAAATTTGCATAGGCATGCCGGTCCACAGGCAGGTGGCCAATTGAATTACAATTTACCCTATAGCAACCGTTTGAACTAACCTATTACTCTGGTCTGAACTGGTGGGCAAAAGGCGGGGTTTCCATCCTGTGGCAATTAGGGGTTCTGCATTCCTATTGGCTAACTCAAACTAGTTCAAGGACCAGCTAGGCAATGTTCTGACATTCTGTGACCTTTCTCAGGAGCAGGTCATGTAGGGGTTATATACAAGATGACAGGTGTAGCACAAAATGCAGTTAGCCTTGCTCTGCTCTCTCATTCCCCCCTAGTCTTGTAACTTACGGCCCAATCATGGGATGGACTGTACTTTTATTTCACCCTCTGTTATTAAAGGCTTGTATTGGCCGTGTAAGACCATCATCTGGACAACCCCTATATGTTCCTTAACATACTGAACTAGCCTATTGACGATGCAGTGGCCTATGGTTAACAGCAATAGCAGGATTATGAGGGGCCCGGCAAGGGCAGAAATGAGGGTGGTTAACCAAGGGGACCAGTTGAACAGAGACTCATACCAGGACTGAGATTGTTCCCTTTCTAACTTCCACTTTTGCAGCCCTTCCCTTATGAGGGCCATTGATTTCTTTACGACCCCCGAGTGATCAACATAGAAACAACACTCTTCCCCTAGGGCTGCACACAGTCCCCTTGCTGCATGAATAGTAAGTCTAACCCCCTTCTGTTTTGGAGAACTACTTCTGATAAGGATGTGAGAGACTCCTGTAAATGAGAGATGGATTTTTCGATTTGTTCTATGTCTAGGTCAATGGCTGTTCTTAGTGCGGCATAGTTTTTGTCTTGGAGGGTGAGTGAGGATATCCTTGTTCCTGCCCCTGTTAATCCTAGTCCTAAAAGTGCAGCCAGAGTTAGGGCTGTAATAGGCTCCCTTTTGCCTCAGGGGTTAGCAGAGCTTAACCTGTTAAGCATCTCCTCCCCAGAATGGTATGCTAGCTTGGGGATTAGCTGGACGAGTATACAGAAGCCTTCTTTTGAGGAAATGAGGACCTGGAATGGGCGCAGGGAGTAAGGCCTCTAGAGCAGGCCCACCACACATTTTCAGGGGGGACTAAATACATTGTCCCATTGGGGACTGTTAGGGTTTCATTACAGAGGTGCGACTGTTCATGGGGCATGTGGCCTATGCAAGTGCCCTGCCCTATCACTGCCTGGGGGGTTAGTCTTGCAGAAGCCTGCTGCCATCTGCAGGAGCTGGAAGCGGAGGCTGTCGTATAATTGCCTCTTGTAGCAATACCCTCATAATATGGTGGCTGGGCATTTAGGCAGAGCCAACAGGACTCGGTCAGGTCGGGTCTAGAAGCGTTTAGAACGTGGTATGCTCCAACAACCGTGTTCCACAGGGGGTCTGCATCAGAAGGTAGGCCTTGACTTGGGGCAGGAGATGTGGGTGATGTCCCAGGAGGGACAGGGTGTATAGAGGGCTGTAAGGCTGGGGCCCAAGTTTTCCTGGGTGTGGGCTTCCAGGTTTTGACAGGCCGAGGGGCTAGAACTTGGTTGGGCCCTATCTTTGTTGGGTTTTGGGAGGGGGGCGTTATCTGCACTCGAATGGTGAACAACGCTCCCGGGTCTTGGACCCCAAGCCTTACCTTTTCATATAGTCGGACTCCCCAGGTTTTTCCAATTTCCCACCCCATTGCCTTTTTACCCCGTTCTGTGAAGGATATGCTTACAGGGTTGCAGGGGTGAGTGTCACCCCCGTTGCCACAGGGTGGATGAGATGGTCGCCTGACAGTGATCAGGTCGTCGGTTTTTGGGGGAGTCCATCAGGTATACCCTGTCATGACACACGACCAGGAGGCTCAAAAGTAGTTTGATGCACCCCCACATGGGCTGCGAGCGTTATTCTGTTGGGGCCGTGAGTGGCCGGGGCAAACACAGAAGTGGTGTTTTGGGATAAACCTGCTATCCCATGGAAAGTGAAAGAGGGAAAGGAGGTATATCCGGAGTTCTGGGAACCATGTGTCCCTGGGGTGGATCTGGGAAGTCTGATTAAGTATTGTCCCTGAGTTGGTGTCTATAATCTGCCAGGTAAGGTTGTAGGGAGCGTGGGGGCTCCCAGCAGCATAGGTAGCAGTTAGCAAAGTTACCAGCATCAGGTAGGTTGAGTGCATCATAGCTTGAGCTTTAAGGGATTGTCCTTGTTGTGCTGACTCTTCCATTCTGGAACAAAGTCCTTGAGGACGGCGTGTGGATCAGCTGGCTGGATGTGGGTATAGCGGACCCAGGGAGTTATTCCGTCGACCTTGAGAGCAGTGGGCGTGGTCAGGATCACAATGTAGGGTCCTTTCCAGCGAGGTTGGAGTGTCTGCTGTTGGTGCCTCCATATGTACACCCAATCACCTGGTTGATATTGATGGGGGTCAGGAGGTGGCCCAGTCTCATAGAGGGCCCTCAGTTTAGGCCACTCCTACTCAAGGGCTCTTTGTAATATTTGGAGGGAGAAAAGAAGTTGTTGGTCATTGAACTCAGCAAGCACTTCTGGTTTCAAGGCAGGAACAATAGGTGAGGATATACCAAACATGATCTCATATGGGGTCAATCCCATCTTATAAGGTGAGTTTCTCACCCTATATAGGGCAAAGGGGAGGAGAATCACCCAGTCCCAGCCAGTCTCCAAGGCTAATTTAGTTAAGGTCTCTTTTAATGTCCTATTCATCCTCTCTACCTGTCCTGAACTCTGGGGTCTGTAAGCACAATGTAATTTCCAATCTGCCCCCAGTATTTGTGCCACTCCCTGTGTTTCCTTAGAAATGAACCCTGGTCCATTGTTGGATCCAATCCTGGCAGAAAATCCATACCTTGGCAGAATGTCCTCTAGCAGTTTCTTTGTCACGATTTGTGCTGTTTCGTGCTTGGTGGGGAATGCCTCTGTCCACCCTGAAAAGGTATCTACAAAGACTAGCAAGTACTTGTACCCATACCTTCCAGGCCTTACCTCAGTGAAGTCTACTTCCCAGTATGCTCCTGGGCGGTCTCCCCTGAGTCGGGCTCCGGGGTTAGACCCATGGGTGGTGGCGTTGGTTAACTGGCATGCACGACAGTTTGCCACAATCTGCTCAATCTTTGCTTGAGAGTCTTTAATAGTGATCTTGGCATGTTGTATGAGGTCTTCCATCTTTCTTGTTCCCATATGAGTACTCCAATGCATTTTGGATAGGACTCATCGTCCTAGTTCCTCTGGCAGAATGATGCTGGAGTCTGTGGCCCACCACCAGCCATGCAGGCACTGGGTCATAGGCAAGCGTTTAATCCATTGTAAGTCAGTGCCAGTATAGTTGGGGGTGTCTGGCAGGGTCGGTGCCCCTGGATCGGGTAGCATGGTCGTTAAAACCAGGGTCACCGAAAGGGCCACCTCCTTTGCTTTTGAGTCGGCTAGCCAGTTTCCCCTGGCTACTGGTGTGTCTGTTTTTTGGTGACCTAGGAAATGGATGATAGCTAGTGCCTTGGGCAGCTAGAGGGCCCTTAGGAGTTCAAGAATCTCTGTTTTGTTTTTAATAGTCTTTCTCTCTGCTGTCAGAAGCCCTATCTCTCTGTAAAGGTGGCAGTGGCAAAGGCGTACCTGCCATCTGTGTAGACGTTTATTCATTTATCTTCTCCCATGGTCAGTGCCTTGGTCAGAGTGATCAGTTCTGCCCATTGAGCCGACATTCTGGCTGCCAATGGCTCTGCCCAGATGATTTCTGTCTCTGTGGTTATGGCTGCCCCCGCGTATCTGATTCCTTCTCAGATATTCCTTCTCTGCTGCCATCCATATACCAGGTGGCGTCTCTTTTTCAGCAGTGTCTGGTCCTGGACATCAGCCCTGATCCCGTGCACCTGTGCCAAAATCTCTTGACAATTATGCAGGGGGGGGTCCCACTCTGGGTCGCCAGATTCAGGGTTGTAGGTGGCTTGAATAAAATTCTGGTGGGGTTTAGCAGTAGGCTTTGATAATGGGTCAGACGAGCACTGCTGATCCAGTGGTCTGGGGGCTGTTTGAGTACCCCTTCAATAGCATGTGGGGTGGTAACATATAATTCTTGCTCCATGGCTATTTTGTCTGCATCCTTGACCATAGTGGCCACCGCGGCAATAATTCTTAAGCATGGGGGCCATCCAGCGGCCACTGTGCCCAGCTATTTAGAGAGATAAGCTATGGGTCTTTTCCAGGGACCTATGTACTGGACAAGGACCCCTTTTGCCACCCCGTCTTTTTCGTCCACATACAGGTAGAAGGGCTTGGTTAGGTCAGGCAGCCCGAGAGCCGAGGCAGACAGCAAGACCTGTTTAAGATCATTAAAGGCCTTGTTCATGGTTTCTGTCCATTCAAAATTTTGTTGGTGCCTGGTGGCCTCATAGAGAGGTCTGGCCATCTCGGCAAAACCTGGAATCCATAATTGACAGAACCCTGCTGACCCCAGGAATTCACGTACCTGACGGATGGTTTGCGGTTGTGGGATCCTTAGGATGGTTTCTTTCCGTGCATCCATCAACCAGCTTTGTCCATCCTTTAACTTGTACCCCAGGTGGCTCACCTCTGCTCTGCATATTTGGGCCTTTTTGGCTGAGGCCCAGTATCCTAGAGCCACTACAGTCTGGAGTAAGTCCTTGGTGCCACGCAGGTAAGTGTCCTGGTCCTCCGCCGCCAGCAGGATGTCATCTACATATTGCAATAAGGTCAAATGAGGGTGCTCAGAATGGAACTCACCCAAGTCTTTGTGTAAGGCCTCATCGAAGATGATTGATGAGTTTTGAATCCTTGTGGTAGTCCAGTCCAGGTGAGTTGGCTGTTGATGCCTTTCTCGGGGTCCATCCATTCAAAGGTGAAAAGGTGTTGGCTCTTGGGTGCCAGAGGCAGGCTAAAAAAAGCATCTTTTAAATCTAATACCGTATACCAATTTTTGTCTGGAGGCAAGGTGGAGAGGAGGGTGTATGGGTTTAGGAGCATGGGGTGCACATCCATTACTCGCTTGTTAACTTCCCTTAAGTCCTGGACTGGCCTGTAATCGTTAGAGTGCGGTTTTCACACCGGCAGCAAGGGAGTGTTCCATGCCGATTGGCAAAGCCTCAATATGCCTGAGTCTAGTAGTCGCCGTATGTGGGGCGTGATTCCCATTCACGCTGCAAGAGGTATGGGGTATTGGCAGACCCTGAAAGGGTCTGCCCCCAGTTTTAGTTCTGTGTAAATAGCTGGTCAATGTCAGGCCAGCCCAATTCCCCTGGTTTCTGCCCATGCCTGGGGAAATTCCTGTAGCCAATGGTCAATGTCAGTCATTGGGGTTCAAGGTGCTTGGTGGAGATGATATTCGTCTTCCAAACTCAGGACAAGCACCTGAATCGGTTGCCCTATTTTGTCTAGGATTTTTGCCCCTCTGGGGTGGAAGCAAATTTGTGCCCCCATTTTGGTGAGCAAGTCCCGACCTAACAACGGGTAGGGACATTCAGGGATGACCATGAAGGAATGGGATACCCGGCCCATGCCGAGGTCCACAGTTCTTTGGGTAGTCCACGAGTACTGTTTGGCCCCTTGCACCCATGAGGTCTTGCTCGCCAATTTCCCCTGGGGTTGTAATAAGACCGAATGTTGTGCCCCAGTGTCCACCAGAAATTCAACAGGTTGCCCCTCCACTTTGAGAGTTACCCTGGGCTCGGGGAGGGGTACTAGGGTACCCAACTCCCCTAGTTGTCCAGGTCCTCCATCTCCAATATCTTGGCAGGGGCCTTAGGTCTTTTGTTAGGGCAGTCTTTCACCCAGTGGCCCTCTTCCTTGCAATAAGCACATTGGTTTTTGTTTAGTCTAGGGTGCTCCCGTTGGGGACCAGGGCCATTCTCCTTACCTGTCCCTGAAGTTAGCTTCTTGAGATGCCTCCGTTTTTCCTGTGGGTCCTCCATAGTTGTAGCCAGCAGGATCTTAGCCAGATTTTGGGTCTGCCAGTCACTTAGTTTAGTCTGTCGCTCCTCTGGACTTTCTCTATTATTGTAAACTATTTCTGCTACTATTACTAAGTCCTGCAGGCTCTTCTCTCCTAGCCACTCCACTCTTTGTAATTTCCTTTTGATATCTGGAGTGGCCTGATTAACAAAAGCCATGATAACTGTGGCTTTTGTTTCTGGGGCTTCTGGGTTCTTAGGGGTCTACTGTCTAAAAGCCTCTGTGATTCTTTCTAAGAAGGCTGCTGGACTCTCATCCTTACCTTACATCATATACCTTAGCCAGATTTGTAGTCTTGTGCGCAGCAGCCTTGACACCTGCCATTAGAGTCTGGTGGTAGACCCGGAGTCTCTCCTTACCTTCAGCTGAGTTGCAGTCCCAGGTAGGGTGGGATAAGGGGAATGCAGCATTTATGAGGTCTGGGTTTTGAGTCAGCTGTCTGTCCTCTCCCAGGACAGACTTCCGGGCCTCCACCTGTATTCACTCTCTCTCTTTAGTGGTGAAGAGAACCTGCAAGAGCTGTTGACAATCATCCCAAGTAGGCTGGTGGGTAAAGAGAACAGTATCTAAAAGGCTGATTAGATCTTTTGGGTTCTTGGAGAACTTTGCATTTTGGGTTCTCCAATTATATAAATCACTGGTGGAGAACAGCCAATATAACATTGGTCGTTCTCCAGACTCGTTGGGAGGCCCCGAGGCACAGAGGGGAAGGGCAGTGGAGTCAGCCGACCCCATAGTTGAGGGTGGGGCCGCTTGGTGGACCCGTCCACGTGTCCCTGCTGCTGGTTTGCCCACAGGAATTCCTTCATCAGGGAGGGGTGGTGCCCCTCCTTCAGCCCCTGGTGTTCCTAATGGAGGGGCAGAAGGGGGAGAGGGAGCCTGGTAGGGCGGCGGATGCATCAGTTCCTCTGGAGAGGAATCCTGCAAAACTGGATAAAGGGGTGTTTTGGCCTTAGTGTTGGTCTCATTCTCGGCTTCCTGCAGGGATAGAATCTTGGTAGGTCCTTCTTTGAAGGGTAAGAATGATTTTAGCCCAGAAGGGAGGTTTTCAATCATATCCTGCCAGACCAGGATGTAGGGGCCCTGGTCAGGATGACCTTCTGGTTTGTCCTTGAATATTAGGGCCTTGACCTGCAAAATAATAGGTAGGTGGAAAGTTCCTTCTTGGGGCCATCCCATGTCAAAGGTTGGCCATTCTGACATGCAGTAAGTCCGAAATTTCCCTTTATTATGGTTATGCTCAAATTATGAGCCCTTTCCTTAATGTCTGAGAAGTGGGAGAGCATAAGAGACAGGGGGGTGGTCTGGATCTGCCCCATTTCAATCCACAGTAAGACACAAAGAGTCACGATGATTAACAAGGACACAATAACACAGACAAATGTTTCAATGTGGCCGCAGAGACAAAATAGAGGGTAAAACGAAGGGCTGGCTGGCTGTAATTGCAGCGGGCCCTCCTCACAGATGAGGACCTCGTCCTCCTGGCAGGGGCAAGGGACGTCTCCCAAGACCCCCGGTTGATGGCTCACCAGCACGTCTGCTTAAGCCAATGCCGACCCAAAGACAGTTTGGAATTCCTACAGGTAGAGATACAGTATAGAGCTCTCAGAAAATATGCGCATGAAAGGTAGAAAAAGTTGAGTGCACTCACCACACGTGGGACCCTCCGGGTGGGGTCCTGGGGGTCTCTCAGATCCCGGACGAGCCCCCAAATGTAATGCCCCCGATTTCGAATTCTAGAGACCACCGAGGAGCCGATACCAATGCAAATGCACGAGAGTTTATTTGCAAGCTCGAGCTTGGGCCCAAGTATATCCAACACAGCGGGGTCAGCACTTGGACCCCTAGGTTATAAAGGGCATAACAGTTTTATAGGGGCCAGTGGTCACACAGAAAGTTGCATAGGCACGTTGGTCCACACGCAGGTGACCAAATGAATTACAATTTACCCTATAGCAACCGTTTGAACTAGCCTATTACTCTGGTCTGAACAGGTGGGCAAAAGGCGGGGTTTACATCCTGTGGCAGTTAGGGGTTCTGCATTCCTACTGGCTAACTCAAACTAGTTCAAGGACCGGCTAGGCAATGTTCTGACATTCTGTGACCTTTCTCAGGAGCAGGTCATGTAGGGGTTATATACAAGATGACAGGTGTAGCACAAAATGAAGTTAACTTTGCTCTGCTCTCTCACTAATCACCCTAAACGCTCAACACCAAGATGATAAATGCAGCAAAGGCTTTTCCATTTGCCCCAGGCACCACTCTGAATGGGGCAGAAATGGAGTTTGCAAAAAAGGAGATGCCCCCTGCCCCTGCTGTGGCCTTCCAAGACTCAAGCAAATATGAGCTTTAACCTGTGTTCACAGAGTTGATGCCTACACAGGACTGGACATTTTAGTTGCTGAAATAAAACTGTTCTAGGTATGGAGAGAGGACATATCATGACAGAAAGGTGTTCCACTGTTTCCAGCAACAGAAATATATGAGCAGTGAAATGTTCAGACTTAATCATGAGAATAGTAAATATAAGAGTCAATTATGGGCAAGTCAAAATGCATTGTCTCTTCTCAGAAATACACTTGATAAATCAGATGTGGGTTTGTTTGTTTGTTTGTTTATTTTCCTTTTGGGGAATTGCATAAGAGGGTATTGATCAGAATTCCTATATTTAGTATCTTCTTTCAATCAACACTGGAAATGGGGTACATCTATGCATGTTTTATGCATCCCAAATATCAATAATACTTAAAATGTAAATCAATCAGAAGGAAAAATGAATGATTTTTCTAATCTCTCTATACAAATGGCATTACAAAATTATAATCAAAGAAATTTTTAAATTTCTTCTTTTCTTCCTTCTATTATCCTTATGTATTTATGCCATCACCCTATGTCTAAACCCAGGAAACCATGACTAGTCTCTAGTTCTCTATTTTTATTCCATAACACTGTATGGATAGAATAATACAGTTAACAGTATTTCAAAACTACTTCTTTTACTTAGGATAATGCATTTTAAAATTCTTCCATGTGATTCTTTGACTACAAAGAATTTCAATTTCAAAATTCTAGTCAAATAATGCACGACACAAGTGTGATACATATATGACAGGAAGTTAATGAAAATGTGATAGTTTCCTAAATTTTGTGATATTTTTCAGCTTCTTAAAATTTTTAATTTTCCTGATATTTATTTTCCTATTATAAATATTCTCTTGTATACCTACTTGTGTATTTGTGGTTGTCTAGTCTTTATTTTTTATAAACATATTTATTTGTTTGTTTGTTTTTGTTTGTTTGACAGAGAGAGAAAGAGAGAGACAGTGATAGAAGGAACACAAGGAGCGGGGGTGGGGGGGAGAGGGAGAAGCAGGCCTCCCGCCTAGCAGGGAGCCCAACACAGGGCTTGATCCCAGGACCCCAGGATCATGACCTGAGCTGAAAGCAGATACTTAACTGACTGAGCCACCAAGACACCCCTGTAGTTGTCTATTCTTTAGGTTAATTCTTTAGATTAATTCGTATGAGTTTCAGGCTTCTAGAAAATTGGACCCATCCTGAAAGAGAACTGTTGCAATATGAAATATTATATTATACATTTTAAAATAAAGAAAAAAGTTGCTACTCAATAGAGGAACACTCTGAGCAAGAATTCATCGAAACATTTCCAATCTTCTGGGCCAGTGAGTAGGCATTGGCCTTCAGCTCTTGGCAGAAAAATCTTGCATCCTGGGCATTGTTGTATGGTAGATGACATCTTTCATATTACAGATCTATCAGGGCAGCTGCATATGGGTTAACTTATTATACTAACTCTTCACACCTGGTCATGCACATACCAAGCTACAGTTGAAATTTATCTAATTATAAATGGATGGATACCTTATTTTCTTATAAAATCAGCACTTAAAAAAATACAGTTAAATGAATAAAATGATTTAATATATAAAAGATGAGGATGCAAAGAGCTTATTCAGTTTCCCTTGACTTTTTTCATTTTCTCTGTCATATTGCTGTCAAAGCTAGAACCACTTAATAACTTCCTGTACCATTTTTCCATGTAGCTACCAAAGTTGAAGGCAGGCTTTCCATTGTAGTACATGGTGTACATATGTAGTACATACTCTGTACTAGTGGCCTTTAGTAATCCCACTTCAAAGGGGTAAAAACAATTGAATATAAAAGCCAAGATATGGAAGCAACCTAAGTGTCCCTAAATAGAAAAATGGATAAGGAAGTTGTGATATATAAGACAAATACTATATGATTTCACTCATAAGTGGAATCTTCTAAAAAAAAAATGAATGAACAAACAAAATGCAGAATCAGACTTACAAATACAAAACACAAACAAAGGATTCCCAGAGGGAATGGAGGGCAGTGGGATAGGTAAAATGGGTGATGGGGGAGCGGAAGATTCAGGCTTCCAGTTATAGATATTATAGACAGAATACAGAAAAATTCTAGCCCTCCAAAGACTCTCCTTCTATTATCCTTATGTATTTATGCCATCACCCTATGTCTAACCCCAGGAAACCACTTCTAGTCTCTAGTTCTCTATTTTTCTTCCATAACACTGTATGGATAGAATAATAGAGTTAACACTATTTCAAAACTACTTCTTTCACTTAGGATAATGCATTTTAAAATTCTTTCATGTTATTCTCAGTTCATTTCTTTTCATTGGTGCGTAGTATCTCATTCTGTGAATGTATCACAAATGTTATAAATAGTCACAAAAAAGGTTTTCTGTGAACATAACTTTTCATTTCTCTAAGGTAAATACCTAGAAGTGGAAGGTATGTTACGTTATAAATGTATGTTTAACTTAAAAAAAATTATTGGACTTTATTTTTAGAGCAGTATTAGGTTCATAGCAAAATTAAGCAGAAAGTACAGAGATTTCCCATATCCCTCTGATCTCACACTTGGACAGCCTCTCCCATGATCAATATTATTATTATATTATTAATATAATGATAAACCTATATTGACATATTCTTATCATCCCCAGTCCATAGTTTTTTTTAATGATGAGTTAGCAAACGTATAGTATAACATTAGTTTTTGATGTAATGTTCAATGACTCATTAGTTGTGTTTAACACCCGCTGCTCATCACCACACCTAACCTCCTGAATACCCATCACCCAGTTACCCACTCCCTTGGCCCTCCGCATCTCTGAAACCCTCAGTTTGTTTCTCATAGTTCATAGTCTCTCATGGTTTGTCTCCTTCTTTTACTTCTCCCCCTTCAGTTTTCCCTCGCATCCCCTATGCTCCTCCATGCTATTCTATATGTTCCACATATGAGTGAAGCCATATGATATATGTCTTTGCTTGACTTATTTCACTTAGCATAATTCCCTCCAGTTTCATCCATGTCATTGCAAATGGGGAGTATTCATCCTTTCTGATGGCTGAGTAATATTCCATTGTATATATGTAACATTTGTCTTTATCCATTCATCTGTTGGAGGGCATCTCCACTCCCTCCACAGTTTGGCTATTGTGTACATTGCTGCTAAGAACATTGGGGTACATGTGCCGCCCTTTTTTTTTTACTACATCTGTATCTTTTGGGTAAATACCTAGCAGTGCAATTGCTAGCAATGGTTGTTAGGTAGCTCTATATTTAACAAGATCTTTGTGTAGAACCATCTTTGTGTATGGTGTAAGAGAATGGCCCAGGTTCATTCTTCTGTGTATAGCTGTCCAATTTTCCCAGCACCACTTATTGAAGAGGCTATCCTTTTTCAACTGGATATTTTTTCCTGCTTTGTCAAAGATTAGTTGACAATAGAGTTGAGGGTCCATTTCTGGGCTCTCTATTCTGTTCCATTGCTTTATGTGTCTCTTTTTCTGCCAATAAAATTCTGTCTTGGTGATCACAGCTTGAAGTCAGGTATTGTGATGCCCCTGGCTTTGTTTCTCTTTTTCAACATTCCCTTGGTGTTTCAGGGTGTTTTCCAGTTCCATGCAAACATTAAGGTTGTTTGTTCCAGGCTCCTTGAAAAATGCCAATGGTATTTTAATAAGGATGGCATTGAAAGTGTAGATTTCTCTGGGCAGGATAGACATTTTAACAATGTTTATTCTTCCAATCGATGAGCATGGAATGTTTATCCATCTTTTTGTGTCTTCCTCAATTTCTTTCATAAGTGTCCTGAGGTTTCTAGAGTATAGGTCCTTTACCTCTTTGGGATTTTTCCTAGGTATCTTCTGGTTTTGGGTGCTATTGTAAATGGAATCAATTCCTTAATTTCTCTTTCTATGGTTACATTATTAGTGTATAGAAAAGCAACTGATTTCCTTGCATTGATTTTGTTGTTGTTGTTATTATTATTTTTAATTTTTTTATTAGCATATAATGTATTATTTGCCCCAGGGTACATGCCTGCGAATCATCAGGCATATACATTTCACAGCACTTACCATAGCATATACCCTTCCCAATGTCCATAACACAGCCACCCTATCCCTACCCACCCTACCTCCTAGCCACCCTCAGTTTGTTTCATGAGTTTAGGGGTCTCTTATGGTTTACCTCCTTCCCAAACCCATCTTGTTTCATTTCCCGCCCCCACCCTCCCACAACTCTGACCCTGCCTCTCAAATTCTTCATATCAGAGAGGTCATGTAATAATTGTTTTTCTCTGACTGACTTATTTCGCTTAGCATAATACCCTCTAGTTCCATTCACATCATCGCAAATGGCAAAATTTCATTTCTTTTGATGGCTGCATAGTATTCCATTGCCTATATATACCACATCTTCTTTATTCATTCATCTATTGATGGACATCTAGGTTCTTTCCATAGTTTGGCTATTGTGGACATTGCTGCAATAAACATTCGGGTGCATGTGCCCCTTCAGATCATACATTTCTATCTTTAGGGTAAATACCCAGTAATGCGATTGCTGGGTCGTAGGGTAGCTCTATTTTCAAATTTTTGAGGTACCGCCATACTGTTTTCCAGAGTGGCTGTACTAGCTTGCATTCCACCAGCAGTGTAGGATGGTTCCCCTTTTTCTGCATGCTCTCCAACATTTGTTGTTTATTGTCGTGTTGATTTTGGCCATTCTAACTGATGTAAGGTAGTATCTCAGTGTGGTTTTGATTTGAATCTCCCTGATGGCTAAAAATGATGAACATTTTTTCATGTGTCTGTTAGCCATTTGTATGTCTTCTTTGGAGAACTGTCTGTTCATGTCTTCTGCCCATTTTTTATGTGATTATCTGTTTTGTGAGTGTTGAGTTGGAGGAATTCTTAACAAATCTTAGCTATCAGACCTTTGTCTATAGTGTCATTGGCGAATATCTTCTCCCATTCCATGAGTTGCCTGTCTTGTTGACTATTTCCTTTGCTGTGCAGAAACTTTTTATCTTGATGAAGTCCCAAAAGTTCATTTTCGCTTTTGTTTTCTTTGCCTTTGGAAACATGTCCTGAAAGAAGTTGCTGTGGCCAATGTCAAAGAGGTTACTGCCTATGTTCTCCTCTAGGATTTTGATAGATTCCTGCCTCACATTGAGGTCTTTTATCCATTTCGAGTTTATCTTCGTGTATGGTGTAAGAGAATGGTCAAGTCTCATTCTTCTACATAGAGCTGTCCAATTTTCCCAGCACCATTTTTTGAAGAGACTGTCTTTTTTTCCACTGGATATTTTTTCCTGTTTTGTCAAAGATTATTTGACCATAGAGTTGCAGGTCCATATCTGGGCTCTCTATTCTGTTCCACTGGTCTATGTGTCTGTTTTTGTGCCAGTACCATGCTGTCTTGGTGATCACAGCTTTGTAGTCAAGCTTGAAATCGGGCAATATGATGCCCCCAGCTTGGTTTTTCTTTTTCAGCATTTGCTTAGCAATTCGGGGTCTTTTCTGGTTCCATACAAATTTTAGGATTGTTTCTTGTAGCCCTTTGAAAAATGCCAGTGGAATTTTGATCGGGATGCATTGAAAGCATAGATTGCCCTGAGCAGTATAGACATTTAAACAATGTTTATTCTTCCAATCCATGAACATGGAATGCTTTTCCAACTTTTTGTATTTTCTTCAATTTCTTTTATGACTGTTCTGTAGTTCCTCGAGTACAGATCCTTTACCTCTTTAGTTAGGTTTCTTCCCAGGTATCTTATGTTTCTTGGTACTACAGTAAATGGCATCAATTCTCTAATTTCCCTTTCCATATTTTCAATTTTAGTGTATGGGAAAGCAACTGATTTCTGTGCATTGATTTTGTATTCTGCAACATTACTGAATAGCCGTATGAGTTCTAGTAGCTTGAGGATGGAGTCTTTTGGGTTGAACCCCCTTCCCCCCCACCTCGTCTCTCTTTGACATGGGTGGCTGCCCGTGGTGGTATCCTTCCAGGGAATGCGGGCTTAGACCTGGGCTCATGACCAAACACTTCCACTAGTTGCTCCTTAGGATCTTTGGCTCTTTTTGAGTGTTTTTAACCAGAATCTAAGTTAATGCTGTTCCCCAACCACAGGACACTTTCATTTGGGGTATTACTGTTCTTGGGTCACTTCTTATGGCTTCCTCCTCCTTTTTTTTATCCTCCGATATAGATCCGAGTGTTCCCACTCCACTTTACCTCTCCACTGCTGCCTTCTGCTCCTGTAGGGATACAGATATGAATAATCTTACTTCTTAGGCTGATTTCATGGGTGTTCAGTGTGTTCTGGTAGATATCCAGCTCACGTTGGGGGACCAGTTGGAACAGGGTCCCCTACTTCTCCACCATCTTGCCCTCCCTCCATTCTAATATATGCTTAATGGCATATTATTTTGTTTTTGATTTTCACTTTCTAGCAACTAATAATTCTAAGCACCTTTTTGTGTAATGTTAAATTTTTTAATTTTAGTTCAAGAATCCTATTCAGGGTCTCTTATTGTATTTATTTGTTATTTTACTTAATCCTAGTATAGTCTGTAACAATTGCTCAGTTTTTTTTATCATTTTCATTGATTACTTGGTTAAGTTGGTGTCTGCTAGACTTTTCCAGTTTAAAGTTGCTATCTTTCATTTTGTAATTGGTAGGTATATTGAAGGAGATATGTTGAGATTATACAAATTCTTGGTTTCTTCTCAAACTTTTGTACTAATTTTAGCATTTATTGGTGGATCTTATCTATGACATTTAATTCTGTGGTGTTTATCAATGGTTATTCCCTATTTCTCTTTTTCTCTACATTACTTAATTGAAATTCTATAGTGAGGAAGAGTTGCCTCTTTTCTCCCACTGATTCATTTAATTTTATATTTATGTCAGTATGGACTCATGAATAGTTTACTTTATGAATTAAGACAAAAAGAGGACATTAGTAACTTTTATGCAGAAATATTTCAAACAATCCACTCTGATTACAATACAATAAAACTAAAACTTGCTAACAAAAACAAATAAAGAATTTCTTTTTTTTTTAAGGATTTTATTTATACAGAGAGAGAGGGAGATCACAAGTAGGCAGAGATACAGGCAGATAGAGAGGGGGAAGCATGCTCCCTGCTGAGCAGAAAGCCTGATAACTAGTGGAGATGGTCTCTAAAAAATTTTATTGATTCTGAGAGAACAGACATATCTTTCATATTTCAACTCTCCATTAAAAGAAAAATATAACCACTGAAAATATTGTCCCTTTAGAGTTAATAGAAGTATGAGTGTGGTGCCAGTTTGCAGAAAAAGTAGATGAGAAACTATATTGGGTACTGAAGTGCTTTGTTTTTGTTTCAAGCCTAAGAAGATTACTTTCACCTCTCTTCCTGGACCTTAAGTTGGAGGAATCACAAATAAGATCAGAAATAGTTTATTTGAAGATAAAGTTTTAAAATAAATCTTCACTAGACTTTTCTAAGAACTGAGATTTAAATAAGAAAGACTGGGATGCTTGGGTGGTTCAGTCATTTAAGCGGCTGCCTTCAGCACAGGTCATGATTCTGGAGTCCTGGGATTCAGTCCTGCATCAGGCTCCCTGCTCAGCAGGGGGTCTCCCTTTCCTTCTCCCTCTGCATGCTGTTCCACCTGCTTGTGCTCTCTCTCTCTGTAAAATAAATAAAGTCTTTGTAAAATAAAAATAAACAGATTTTTATAAGTTTTTAGTATTTTTTCTGTGCAGTGTCTTAAGCTTCTGCTTGTGCAGAGTTGAAAAGCCTGAAAGTGTTAGATTTTACAAGTCAAAGTTTTAGTAACATCTTCCAGTCTTTCCTTTATTGTCCCCTGGCCACTATTAAACATAACATGCAAGGGAATAGAAGATAAATTTCTGCTTCAAACCCATTTCCCACAAAGTCCCCTACTTTGAATTCTCATTAGCATTTCCCTTCTCTTTACTCATTCTATTTTTAGAAATACTTAAATCTATACGTTTAAAGTAAGATCAAAGCCAAAAATAAACTAGGAAGCCAATCAGGAACAGAGAGTTTTTAGAGCTATTACTGGCTCAAGTATATGGAATTTAAGCTTTTGCAATCTGAAAAGCTGCTAGAATCGCAGATAATTTCATCAGCTTTATCTTGAGGAAATGAAACTTGCAGCACAGAGCTTCCTAATGTACTTTATAGCTATTTTCTAGAAACTTTTGATTTTTTGGTGAATGAGGGAAAGGAAGAAAATTTAGTTGAAGAATTGGTATTTTGGATATAGGCTTTAGATTATGGAAATTTGATGGAAAGTGTAGGTGAGAAGATATAGGGCATGATCAACTGACTGGTGAAGACTGATTCACGTGATTGTGAAATGCTTTTTAAAAATTGGTACTTTGATTCAGTGCTCACCATGTTTCAGGCACTGTGCTAAGCTTGTACCTGCAAGGGTTTTCCCCTTTCATTCTCCAAACAAAATAAACAACCTCACAAAAAAACATTTTGAATTATATAATAGTTGGCAGACAATTCCCCCATATAACTTCTGGGTTTCTGCATGATTTGCAAGCAGAGGGACTGACTCTCTTTGTTTGGAGCCATCCTTCCAAGGACACTTATATTGCAAACAGTGTTGGAAGACAGAAATAGGACAACTGGTTTTATCGTCTAATATCATAAAGATATTTTCCTTTAGGTCAAAGGCCAAGCAAGCCTGATATGAAAGATGTGAGTTTTCTGAGCTTCACTACTGTAACTCAAAGCACTGAATGTGGAGGCATCATCTCCCCTTCTTTGTGTTGTCCTATGGGCAGTGAGGCTTAGAGAACTGGAGCTGATGATGCAGGTGATACTTGGGAAAAGCTGCTGTTGTGAGTAATAAAGTTTTTTCCTCTGACCTGGAAATCATGGGTGTTTCTGTCATGAAACTGTGACATACTAATTTGTTAGCTTGGAGGTAAGGTAAAATTTTTGACCCCTGACAGTTTCCAACAATAATATAATTCACACTTTATACATAAGGAAACAGAGACTAATAGTGCTAAGAAATCATGGAGCAAAGAACTGCCCTAAGATTTTCATCTCCAGTGTCCCTGCCCTTAAGGATCAAAAGTTGCCTCATTTTAGTGATGTGATTATGGGTCCTTTTAATTTTCTTCTTCACATTTTTCATCATTGTCTAATGTTGGGAGTTAGAACTTTTTTAAAAATTAAACTTCTAAAGTAATCTTCTTAAGATAATTGTAAATTCACATGCAGTTGTAAGAAATAATACAAAGAGATCCTGTGTGTGTGCCCTTTCTCCATCTCCCCTCAATGGTAGAATTTGGCCAAACTGTAATACAAACACTTTACTCCCATTAGGATACTATCATCAAAAAACAAAACAAAACAAAAACAGAAAAAGGTACAGTATAGGAGATATAGTCAATGGTGTTGTAATAGGGTTGTATTACAATACCATTGTAGGTGGTGCCTACCAAAATAGGGTGCCATTTGGTAGCCAGACTTGTGGTTAGCATAGCATAAGGACTTGTCAAATTAGTATGTTGTACATCTGAAGCTAATGAAATATTGAGTGTCAACTATGCTTCAATTAAAAAAAAGAAAAAAGTAACAAGTGTGCATGGAGAAAGTGGAACTTTTGTGCAATGTTTGAGGGAATGAAAACATTGTTGGCTTCTCAAACCTCTAGCAGAATATCACAGCCAGGACATTGACATAGATATAGTCAAGATATAGAATATCTCCATTACCACAAGAATTCTCCATGTTGACCTTCTATGGTAACCAATTCCTCCCACCTCTTCTCCCTTTGTAACCCTTGGCAACCATTAATCTTGTCCATTTCTATAGTTTTTCTTTTTAAGAATGTTATATACATGGAATCATACTATATGTATGGGGAACTATTCCCCTTTGGGGAACCGGCTTTTTTTTTTTCCTCAGAAAAATTCTCTGAAGATTTTCCCAGATTCTTTGGTTATCTGTAACCAAAGATACAGATAGGATACAGAGATCCTATCTGTAGTTTGTTCTTTCTTACTGTTGAGTAGAATTCTATGTCATGGATGTACCACATTTTAACTGTTAGCTAATTGAAGGATATCTGAGTTGCTTTAAATTTTTTACTAGTACAAATAAAGTTGCTATAAACACTTATTTACAAATTTTATATAAACATAAGTTTCATTTAGCCTGGATAAATGCTCAAGAGCATAATTTCTGGGCCATAAGGTAGTTGGGTGTTTAGTTTTTTTAAAAAACTGCCAAAGTATTTTCCACAGTGTCTGTACTATTTTTATATAGCCACAAACAATGTGTGAGGGACCCAGTGTCTTTGCATCCTTGCATCCTCACCAGCATTTGGCATTTTACTTTTTAAAAAAAAATCCATTCAGATAAGTGTAATATATGTAATAAAGTGAATTTCCCTAGTGGCTAATAATGTTGAACATCTTTTTATCCATTATTTGCATTCTGAATTTTCTTTTTGTTGAATGTTTTTGTTTTTGTTAAATGCTTTATATATTTTAGTTGTCAGTCTTTTGTCAGATATATGGCTTGAAAATATTTTTTTCTGTGTAGTTTGTTATTTTATCTCCTAAAAAGGTCTTTCACAGAGAAAAATATTAAATTTGATGAAGTTCAGTTTATGTGTTTATTCTTTTTTTTTTATGGTTTCTTTTTTTTTTTTTTTTAATTTTTATTAACATATAATGTATTATTTGCCCCAGGGTACATGTCTGTGAATCTTCGGGCTTACACATTTCACAG
>CM053609.1:18036803-18094338 GCA_028646535.1 Procyon lotor | reverse complement strand
CGGGCCCTGCTCCTCTGGGATGACCCGCTTCCTTGAGGGGAACAGCCTCTACCCAGATGGCACCAAAACAGGTGGGGACACGAAGCTGCCTGGAATGGATCTATTTGCTGATTTTTAAAGATTATTAGAGATAATTAAACTGAATGCTCAGCCTTCTGCAACCCTTTGCTCTGGGTGTGTCTGCCTGCCCTCCCATTTGCCACCCCCGGGGCCTCCTGCCATCTCCATCTCACCTTTGCCCTCCAAGACCATCTCCTCGGGTGGCCGTCCTCCCCACCCTCAGAGCCACCACCCTCAGAGCTCCGAGTGCTTGAGCGCTGAGGCTGGACCCCTGCTGGGAGGCCTGGTGGAGTTTGGGCAACTGGGGTGGGGGCAGCTATTTCTAGACTTGAACCTGCTGTCTGGGGGAAGCCAGAGGCTGCTGACAGGCCACAGGAGCCAGGAGGCTGGTGTCACTTCCTCTGACCTTGGGCCACCCAAAGCAGGGCCTTGGCACCAGAAAACCTGGCCAGCCCTGGCCTAAAGACAGGAGAGGCAGGTAGCTGTGGGGTCAGGTCAGACTCTTGTACAAAAACCTCACCAAGGAAGTATTGCAGAGCGGTGGGTCAGGAGAAACCTGCTTTGGCCACTTTATCCCCACTGCTCTCATGTCTGTCATGAGATTGTCATCTTGTGATAAGAACATGGAAACTGACAGTGTAAGAGGGTTCCCCTTTCTCCACACCCTCTCCAACATTTGTTGTTTACTGTCCTCTTGATTTTGGCCATTCTGACTGGTGTAAAGTGGTATCTCAGTGTGGTTTTCATTTGAATCTCCCTGATGGCTAGAGATGATGAACATTTTTCATGTGTCTGTTAGCCACTTGTATGTCTTCTTTGGAGAAGTATCTGTTCATGTCTTCTGCTCATTTTTTGATGTGATTATCGGTTTTGTGAGTGTTGAGTTTGAGGAGTTCTTTATAGATCTTAGATATCAATCCTTTGTTTGTAGCAACTTTTGTATCAACATGGACGGGACTGGAAGAGACTGTCGGGACTGGAAGAGACTGTGTGGAGTGAAATAAGTCAAGCAGAGAGAGCCAATTACCTTATGGTCTCACTTACATGCTGAGCATAAAGAAAAACATGGAGGGCAGTGTGAGAAGGAAGGGAAGGGATTATGGGGGAAAATCAGAGGGGGAGATGAACCATGAGAGGCTGTGGACTCTGAGCAACAAACTGCGGGTTTTGGAGGGGAGGGCATGAGGGGTTGGGTGAGCCTGGTGGTGAGTATTGAGGAGGGCAGGTATTGCATGGAGCACTGGGTGTGGTGCATGAACAATAAATCTTGTAACACTGAAAAAATAAAATAAACATATTTGGGGGGAAAAAAGAACATGGAAACTGAGATCTAGGGCAAATAGGCTGTTCCTTTCTTTCTGAGCAGAGGGGAAGAGGGGACTGCTCACCCTCATGTCTTTATTGAAAGAGAAAAATGTTTCTTCCAAGATAGGAAATATACTTAATGCTTAGGAAACAACTATCATATCAAATGTATTATATTATGGGTTCTTATAGTCCTAGGGCTGCTTGGAAAAAAAAACCTAGAGAGATAACTAAAGAATTATAAATGTTAATGTTAAAGAACATTTTCTGGGGAAAGCTAACATCATCTTTGTATTCTACAGTTATTAGATGACACTGATTAAATGCCAGCAAAGCATGAAGTGCCACAGGACAGAAGAACCAGGACAGGTTACTGGAACCTTCCCAACAGGCAGGTTCCAGTAACCACAGGGACAGGTCTGGCTATCAGTCCACTTGCAATACTCTCTGATTACTTGCTGAGCCCTGCTCCTCTGAGATAGAATCAGCTTATGGGCTTTTCTCTGGCTGTCTGTGGGTAGAATGTTGTTTACATTCAAATAGGTAAAGACATATGTGAGGCCTCCAGGGAAAAGGAACTCTTAAAAAGAAAAAGACTCCTTCCTCAGGATTCAGGAAGTGAACTGTATCAAGAACAAGGCTTTCCACATTAGATAAAAAGTTGCTTTCCTAGAGATGCAAAAGGGGGAGCAAGTATGATAGGCAACTGATTGGTAGAGGGATGTTTAGAGGTTCCATTTAGTAATGGTGAAACCCTCCAGTGGGCAAAGTTCTGTAGGCTGAAGGCTTCTGGTTATGAATTTTCATGATACAAATGTAACAAGGGTAAGGGGTTAGAGGGAAACTCTGAGCTTAAGAACACACCACATCTTCTTAAATATTCTTTATTTATGCATGTAATTTAATACAATGAACCAGCTCCTGAAGATGTGAAACTTGGTTCTATAATTCAACGAAGAGTAGTGAGCCTTCAAAGCAATATTCTATGTAGCTTAAGGTTTCTTCCACCTATCAAGAATCACCTAAACCTCACTTGTTGGCTTTCAAGTAGGTAAAGCCTCTTTGATGACCCACAGAGCATATAAAGGCATGCATTCATTCAACAAATATCTTTTTTTTTTTCAACAACTATCTTTGGAGTACTTACCTTACTTTGTGCCTTCTATTTAGCAATGCAAATGGATGCTTTTCTTCAGTAAAGTTACTCCAAGTAGTGGCAGGGGACAGGGGAAAAGATTCTATAGCCTTGGTAAAAATCAGCAAACCTGAATAATGATCCAGAGTCCCGTTCTGAATATGAAGTGTTCCTTTACTCTTAGTGTAGAGAAGTGCTTAAATTCAAGGTCTTCAGTGACAAACCATTTGCCTTCAGGTACTGGCTCTATTACTAACTAGTATGTGACTTTAGGCACATTGCTTAACTCTTCTTAGCCTCAGTGTTTTCTTGTTTATAGTCAGGGGAAAATCATGTCCATCATCTAGTACTATAGCATAGTATTTATATACTAATGTATGCAAAGCTTGTAGCATAGTACCTGATATAAATGTTATTTCTTTATATTACTAGTAGCAAGGACTAGAGCCAAGTAGGTGGATGACACCTCTTGAATGTAAAGTTTCCTATATTGTGTATCCCTAAGTCCTCCAGTTATGGACTCCAAGAGAATTGGCATACCCAATCTCTTCTATAAGGGAAGTTCCATGCAACCAATATCTGGGAGTGATAGGGGTGTTAAAAAATCCTCAGAAGCAACTGGATCTGTGACTCAGGGCTGTGAGAAGTGGGATGAGCCTTATGGATGATGCTCCATGTAACAGAAGGATTGGTACATCATGTACCCATGCAACCCAAACCAAGGCAGCTTTTGGCACAGAGGGACTGGTGAGCCATTTGATAAATGAAGCAATTGGGAAATAATTATCACAGCCACCATTATCATTATCATCACCATCATGATCAAAAGGCAAATAAATCCTTCCAGATTCACAATGTGTAATTTTTTCCCACAACATGATATCATGTCACAGATGCTGTCATGGATTTCATATATTTATTTAGAAGGTCCTAATTCATACCTGGAATATTTTTGGAGCTCTCATATTATGTTATTAAATTACAGTGCCTTGTAATAGAGTGCAAAGCAAGGTGCAAATTACTTTTTTTTAAGATTTTTATTTATGTATGTATTTTAGAAAGAGAGAGAGAGAGCACCCATACAAGTGGGGTAGGAACAGAGGGAGAAGGGCAAGCAGACTCCATGCTGAGCCACCAGGCTACCCAAAAGGAAGTTGTGGTTTTGATGAGGGAACAGAAGGCAAGCTGAGGACAAAGCAGAAGCTGACACCCCACAACATCCCCCCTCCCCAGATGGGATATATGTGACATTCCTCAGGTACTCCCAGCTGTCCTAAAGCTAAGGAAAGGAAACAAATAGTTAACTTATAGAGATCACAATCCTGCAAGACAAGAGTTTCCCTCAGTTTACAAAAGTCCTAGCAATCTACAAGAATAAAGCATTTCTATTAATAATCTAGCTTCCAGAAGGAAATGTAGATACAATAAAATGTCCTTATAACCTACTGCCCATTGACAGATAATTGAAGGGGACAGAGTGTAATGTTCCTCCAGGAAGTTCCCAAATCTGTTTTTTTTCCCCAAATATGTTTATTTTATTTTTTCAGTGTTACAAGATTTATTGTTCATGCACCACACCCCGTGCTCCATGCAATACATGCCCTCCTCAATACCCACCACCAGGCTCCCCTACCCCCCTCCCCTCCAAACCCCTCAGTTTGTTGCTCAGAGTCCACAGCCTCTCATGGTTCATTTCCCCCTCTGATTTCCCCCCATTCCCCCTTCCCTTACTTCTCATAATAACCTCCATGTTTTTCTTTATGCTCAGCATGTAAGTGAGACCATAAGGTAATTGGCTCTCTCTACTTGACTTATTTCACTCCGCATAATCTCTTCCAGTCCCATCCATGTTGATACAAAAGTTGGATATTTGTCCTTTCTAATGGAGGCATAATATTCCGTTGTATATATGGACCATATCTTCTTTATCCATTCATCTGTTGAAGGGCATCTTGGTTCTTTCCACAGTTTGGCAATTGTGGCCATTGCTGCTATGAACATTGAGGTACATGTGGCCCTTCTTTGTACTGCATCTGCTTCTTTGGGGTAAATATCCAGGAGTGCAATAGAGCTACCAGGGTCATAGGGTAGCTCTATTTTTAATTTCTTGAGGAATCCCCACACTGTTTTCCAAAGTGGCTGCACCAGCTTGCAATCCCACCAACAGTGTAAGAGGGTGCCCCTTTCTCCACACCCTCTCCAAGAACTCCTCAAACTCAACACTCACAAAACTGATAATCACATCAAAAAGTGGGCAGGAGACATGAACAGACACTTCTCCAAAGAAGACATACAAATAGCTAATAGACACATGAAAAAAATGTTCATCCTCTTTAGCCATCAGGGAGATTCAAATCAAAACCACACTGAGATACCACCTTACACCAGTTAGAATGGCCAAAATCAACAGGACAGTAAACAAAAAAAACAACTATGTTAATGTTAATGCCTTGCTAGAAGGAAAAACAACCTGAACTTGACAGTGGCAAGGCCTCTGGTATCCAGTGAGTCTTCTTTAACATATGAAAATCCTTTTGAAAACCTCCCTTTTCCTTACTTCCCCCAACTCCTCCAACTCCTAATCGGCCACCCCTCACAAGCCTGGTGCTGCAGTTCTCTCTGCCTGTGGGTCCTGTCCCCATGTCTTAATAAATCATCTTTTTGCACCAAAGATGTCTCAAGAATTCTTTCTTGGCCATCGGTTCCAGACCTCATCCCACCAAACCTCATCTATATTCCAAAACTACATTAGTTCTTGTTTGTTGGTTTGTTTGTTTTTTAGTAGACTCCATGCTCAAGTGGGGCTTGAACTCAACAACCCTGAGATCAAAACCTGAGCGGAGATCAAGAGTGGGATTCTCAACCAGTATGAGCCACATAGGTCCCCCAAGATACTTTCATGACCAATATCTCATTTGATTTTTGTAATCAAGTTTAACTTAGGGTCTAGTAATCAAAAGCTTCTTTTCAGTTTTCTTTCTCTGAATACCAAATTCAATAGATGTGCTTGTCTCTCTGAAGTAGTTCTGGCTCTTGGCACCATTTTGTCACCAAATCTCCATTGTATGAGCACCTACCAGTATTTAAGTTCCCATTTTCAGCTAGCAAGCAGAAGAAACAACATCCAAACTCAGGGTAAAAACCCAAGCTGTCATCCACTAAAATCCTCTGAAATATTAGCTGCTGCTGTTATTGCTATAGCCTGCAATAGGCTAATGTTTAGCCAGCCAATGGTGAAAGTATGACAACCACCATGACATCTTTAATGTCAAAGCACTTTGAGAATAGTCAAAAGAACTCAGAGTGAAAGGAATCCTTTGTAATATTTAAGTACTATTGGGCATTTATACCCGGGAGGCAGGTGGCCAATTATAATCCACTTTGAGTAAGTTTCTCAGACAAAGATCTTACCAAACTCAAAACCCAGTGGTGGTGTTGGCTCCTGACCTCCCTGAGGTCATGATCAGTGTTAGCATTCCTTCTTTCCTGAAATCCTCCCTTCCCTCCTGGTTTTCTTTTTTCTTTCTTCTTCACATCCTGATTCTCTGTCTCTTTTCTGATGCCTCTCCTCTTTTCTGGTATCACCTCCTAACTATGGGTATTTGTTGAGACCTGGTACCTCCTCTTTAGTCTTTATTGTCATTTCCACTCCTCGGTCAATGGCTCCTAATACAGTCTGACCAGAGTGCAGCTTCCCTCTTTTTGCTCTTGATCCCCCAGGTCTCTGCCATCCTGGCCCACATCAGTTTCAGCAACATGGATCACACTGTACTTGGCATCCTTCCATCTAGGCCCACCTCCATTCCCAGGTTTTCCATTTCTATCAGCAGCAATGCCATCACTCACTAATCACCCAAGATCAAAAGACTCAAGTTACTCTCTTCTCCATATTCTCCATTTTCATACTCTATTCTCCATATTCAGCAGCCATATATTCAAGAGTTTCTGGGAACAACTCTAAACTCAAATCTTCTATTTTGTTGTCTGACCATGTGTTGACCCTTTCATCTTGATTTTGGTCTGAGAAGACAAGAAGCAATAGTAAGTGTACCTGTTAGTGGGGTGGCCTCATGGCCTATTGTTTCTCTTATGCCCTCTGGATCTTAGTCTTATTGCTAGTTATCACTGCAAGAGTAATCTCAGATTCTGTAATGCCACCCCCATTTTCACAACTCCATCAAATGGACCTTCCAAAAAATAATTCTTTTTTACTTTCTTAGCAAAAACCTCATAGTGCTATTCCATTGCCAATCAAATGAATTTACCTTCTTTGTCTTGGAGCTTCCTTCTTTAAAGGCTTCTATCTACTCCCGTCGCCATTGATCTCTCATCTTCCTGAAACAATATTACAATGACTTTTAGTTTTAGTAGTTAACTGAGGTCTTAAGTTGTTTTATTTTTTAAGTCTTATCTCCAAAAGAAGTTTTAAGATTTTTAAGGACCAGCTTTTCAGTTGTTTTAGGAAGACTCTGTTACATAAGCTGGTTTCAGGCAAAGAGTAAGTGTTCAACAGAAATTTTGGGGGGGCATCTGGATGGCTCAGTCGGTTAAGAGTCTGCCTTCAGCTTGGGTCATGATCCCAGGGTCCTGAGATCAAATCCCCTGTGGAGGTCCCTGCTCAACAGAGAGTCGGCTTCTTCCTCTCCCTCTACCCTTCCCCCCTGCTTGTGCTCACTCTCTCTCACTCTGCACTCTCTCTCTCAAATAGATAAGTAAAATCTTAAAAAAAATTTAAGTGGAGTTTCACAGTATAACTTAATGTATGAAATGTGTGTGTCTTTTGTAAACCAGTCACTCCACTTATATACAGTGTATACTTATATACACTCCACTTTTCTTTAAAGGGATAAACAATGTCATCATTTTCCAGAACAAAAATAACCACATCATAAGACTTTATGCGAAAACGTGAGTAAGGTTGTCTTATTTCAGAATAAGAAAAGAAAAAAATTATATGTGTGTGCATATATATATACATATATATATATATGCATGCTTGGGGGGTTGTTTTCATTTTATGTGTAAACAGTGACATCTGCTGGTGGAAATACAATAATATTTACAGGAGGTCTGGAAATGCAGCAAAATGTATCTGCATTTATAAGAAGCACAAATTTCTCAGAATAGAATAAGAGATAAAGAGTTTCTGAGATAAACAAAAACCAAAAGAGTTCTCAACCACTAAACCAATCCTGCAAGAAATATTAAAGGGGACTCTAATAGTGGAAAGGAAAAACAAAAGTGACAAAGACAAGGAAGGATCAAAGGAAATCTTCAGAAACAAAAAAACAAGTAACAAAATGGCACTAAATACGTATCTATCAATAACTACTCAAATACAAATGGACCAAATTCTCCAATCAAAAGACATAGGTGTTAGAATGGATTAACAACAACAACAAAAAAGACTCATCTATATGCTGCCTATAAGAGACTCATTTAAGACCTAAAGACATCTTAGGGTTGTTGAGTTCAAGCCCCACTTGAGCATGGAGTCTACTAAAAAACAAACAAACCAACAAACAAGAACTAATATGCAGATTGAAAATGCGATGGAGAGCCATCATGTTAATGGACATCAAAAGAAAAACAGAGTAGCAATACTTGCATAAGACAAACTAGACTTTAAAATGAAGACTGTAACAAGAGATGAAGAAAGGCACTATATTATAATAAAGGGGACAATCCAACAAGATTATCTAACAATTATAAATATTTATGCGCCTAACATGAGAGCACCCAAATATATAAAATAATTAATAACAAACATAAAGAAATTCATTGATAATAAAGCAATAACAATATGGGATTTTAACATTCCACTTACCTCAATATAAAGATCATCTAAGCAGAAAATCAGTAGGGAAACAATGGTTTTGAATGACACACTGCACCAAATGGACTTAACAGACATATCCGGAGCATTCTACCCTAAAACAGCTGAATATACATTCTTTTCAAGTGCACATGAGACATTCTCTAGAACAGATCACATATTAGGTCACAAAACAGACCTAAACAAATAAAAAAAATGAGATTATACCATGCATCTTTTCTCACCATAATGCTATGAAACTTGAAGTCAACCACAAGGAAAAAACTTGTAAAGACCACAAATACATGGAGGTTAAAGAACATCTTACTAAAAAATGAATGAGTTAACCAGGAAATCAAAGAATTAAAAAAATACTTGGAAACAAATGAAAATGAAAGCATGAAGTTCCAAAACCTTTGGGATGCAGCAAAAGCACTCCTAAGAGGGAAGTATAAAGTAATATGGGCTTATCTTAAGAAGAAAAACACCCCCTCAAACTATCTAACTATCCACCTAAAGGAATTAGAAAAAGAACAGTGAACAAAACCTAAAACCAGGAAAATGAAGGAAATAATAAACATTAAAACAGAAATAAATGATATAGAAATTAAAAAACCAATAGAACATATCAATGGAACCAGGAGTTAGTTCTTTGAAAGAAATAACAACATTGATAAACCCCAAGCTAGAAACAATATGACAATGACTTTTAGTTTTAGCAGTTAACTGAGGTCTTACGTTGTTTTATTTTTTAAGTCTTATCTCCAAGATATTGGAGATTAACTTATCAAAAGGAAATGAGAAAGGACTCAAATAAATAAAATCACAAATGAGAAAGGAGAAATAACAACCAATACCACAGAAATACAAATATAAGAGAATATTATGAAAAACTATATGCCAACAAACTGGACCACCTGGAAGAAATGGATAAATTCCTAGAAACATATAAACTAACAAAACTGAAACAGAAAGAAGTAGAAACCTTGAACAGACTGGTAGCTGACAAAACAATTGAATCAGTAATCAAACATCTCCCAACAACTCCAGACCCAGATGACTTCCTGGGGGAATTCTAAAAGTTAAGGGGTTCCTGGGTGGCTCAGTTGGTTAAGCACCTGCTTTTGGCTCAGGTCATGATCCTGGAGTCCTGGGATTGAGTTCAACATTGGGGTCCCTGCTCAGCAGGGAATCTGCTTCTCCCTCTGACCCTCTCTCCTCTCATGCTCTTTCTCACACTCTTTCTCTCTCTCAAATAAATAAATAAAATCTTTTTAAAAAGAAAAGTTAATACTTATTCTTCTCAAACTATTCCAAAAAATAGAAATGGAAGGAAAATTTCCAAATTCATTCTATGATACCAAAACCAAACAAAGACTCCACTAAAAAGACAACTACAGGCCAATATCCCTGATGAATATGGATGCAAAATTATCAACAAAGTACTAGCAAATCAAATCCAACAGTACGTTAAAAAAATCCTTCACCATGATCAAGTGGGATTTATTCCTAGGCTGCAAGCGTGGTTCAGTATTTGCAAATTGGTCAACATGGTACACCACATTAAAAAAGAAAAGATAAGAAACATATGATCTTCTCAATGGATGCAAAAAGAAAATGAATTTGACAAAGTACAACATCCATTCATGATAAAAAACCTTCAATAAAGTAGATTTAGAGGAAACATACCTCCACACAATAAAGGCCATATATGGAAAACCCACAGCTAATATTGTCCTTAATGGGGAAAAACAGAGCTTTTCCTCTATGGTCAAGAAAAAGACAGAGATGTCCACTCTCAACTGTTATTTAACATAATATGGGATGTCCTCACATTAGCAATAAGATAACAAGAAGAAATAAAAGGCATCCCAATCAGCAAGAAAGAAGTTAAACTTTCACTATTTGCAGATGACATCAGATTCTATACAGAAAACCCAAAAGACACCACCCAAAAATTGCTATTACTGATACACAAATTTAGTAAAGTCTCAGGATACAAAATTAATGTACAGAGATCTGTTGCATTTCTATACACCAATAATAAGACAGCAGAAAGAGAAAATAAAGAATCAATTCCATTTACAACTGCACCATAAACCATAAGAACCCTAGGAATAAATCTAACCAAAGAGGTGAAATCCCTCTGCTCTGAAACTATAAAATAGTCATGAAATAAATTGAAGACAACAGAAAGAAATGGAAAGATTCCATGCTCCATGGATTGGAAGAACAAATATTGTAAAAATGCCTATTCCACCCAAAGAAATCTACACATTTAATGCATTCCTTATCAAAATACCACCATTTTTCACAGAGTTAGAGCAAACAACCCTAAAATTTGTATGGAACTACAAAAACCCCAAATAGCCAAAGCAATCCTGAAAAAGAAAAGCAAAGCTGGAAGCATCACAATTCTGGACTTGAAGTTATATTACAAAGCTGTAGTGATCAAAACAGTATGGTACTGGCACAAAATATCACATAGATCAATAGAACAAAATAGAGAACCTAGAAATGACCCACAGCTCTATGGTCAACTAATTTTGGACAAAGCAAGAAAGAATATCTAATGGGAAAATGACAGTCTCTTCAACAGATTGGGAAAATGACAGTCTCTTCAAGAGATGGTGTTGGAAAAACTGGGCAGAAACATGCAAAATGAAACTGGACCACTTTCTTACACCATACACAAGAATAAATTCAAAATGTATTAAAGACCTAAATGTGAGACATGAAACTATTAAAATTCTAAAGTAGAATATAAGCAGTAGCCCTTTTAACATTGGTCATAGGAACTGTTTACTACATATATGTCCTGAGGCAAGGGAAACAATAGCAAAAATAAATGATTAGGACTACACCAAAATAAAAAGCTTTGCACAGTGAAGAAAATAATCAACAAAACTAAAAGGCAACCTATGGAATGGGAGAAGATATTATCAAATGATATATCTGATAAAAGGCTAGTCCTAAAATATATAAAAATCTTTTAAAACTCAACAGCCCCCCAAAACCAATAATTCAATTAAAAATGAGCTGAGGACATGAATAGACATTTTTCCAAAAAAGACATACAGATTGCAAACAGACACTTGAAAAGATGCTCAACATCATTCATCATTAGGGAAATACAAAACTGCAATGAGATATCACCTCAAACCTGTCAGAATGGCTAAAATCGAATGAGGATGTGGAGAAAGGGGAACTCTGCTGAACTATTGGTGGGAATGCACACTGGTTCAGTCACTCTGGAAAGCAGAATGGAGGGTCCTCAAAAAGTTAAAAATAGAACTACCCTGTGATCCAGCAATGTACTACAATGTACTACAATTGTAGTACTACAAGTACTACAATGTACTTGTAGATAGTTATGAAAGGAATACAAAAATACTAATTCAAAGGGATACATGCATCCCAATGTTTAGAGCAGCGTTATCTACAATAACCAAAGTATGGAAATAGTTCAAGTTTCCATTGACTGACAGATGGCTAAGGTGGCTCAGTCATTTAAGCGTCCACCTTCAGCTCAGGTTATGATTCCAGGATCCTGGAATCGAGCCCTGCATCCAGCTCCCTGTTCAGTTGGGAGCCTGCTTCTCCCTCTCCCTGCTCGTGCTCTCTCTCACTACACTTGTCTCTTTCTAATAAATAAATAAATGAATAAATAAAATCTTTTTAAAAAGAAGTGGTACATATATACAATGGAATATTACTCATTCACAAACAGAATGAAATCTTGTCATTTGCAATGACATAAATGGAGCTAGAGTTTATTATGCTAAGGGAAATAAGTCAGTCAGAGAAAGACAAATCCATATGATTTCACTTGTATGTGGAACTGAAGAAACAAAACAAATGAGCACGGGGGGGGAGGGGAAGTGAGGAAGAGGCAACCAAGAAACAGACTCTTAACTCTAGAGAACAAACTAATATTTATGAGAGGAGAGGTTGGATGGGGAGATGGGTTAAATAGGTGATGGGGATTATGATGAGTACTTGGTGTTGTATGGAACTGTGGAAACACTAAATTTTCACCAGAAACTAAGATTACAGTGTATGTTAACTAACTGGAATTTAAGTAAAAACTTAAAAAAATATTTAAAAGATGACATCTTGCCATTTGCGATGACATAGATGGAATGAGAGAGTATTATGGTCAATGAAAGAAAAACACCCTATGAGTTCACTCATATGTGGGATTAAAGAAACAAAACAAATGAGCACAGGAGGAAAAAAAGAGAAAGACAAACCAAGAATCAGAGGGTTGATGATAAGGAATAAACTGATGGTAACCAGAGGGGAGGTTGAAAGGAGGATGAGTGAAATAGGTGATAGAGATTGAGGGCACCTGTCATGATGAGCACAGGGTGATACATGGAATTATTGAATCACTATATTGTACACCTGAAACTAGTATTACACTGTATATTAACTAACTGGAATTTAAATAAAGAGTTAAAGAGAAAAAGAAGCACAAATATCTGAGTCTTCTCATTAAGGCCTTCTCTTCACAAGGACATCCGCAGGCCACATAAAATACCCCAGAATAGAAGCTCATACCAGATAACCATAAAGTGTTATTCTAGAATATCATACAATTTAATTAAGACAATGAGTCAATAATTGAATAATTTAACAATTTAATTTAATACAATTTTTCTTTTATCAGATACATAGCCTAATTTCAACTTTTAATTACCTTCTCCTGTCATGCATTTTTTATGTGGTAGATGCCCACTCAGTTTCCTTAGGGGAAGTGCTTACAAGCATCTATATCATTACAGTTCAGTAATCAAGAGTTATTTTTGCTCCTTAATTCTGTTTTTTGAGCATGGTTGTAAACAACGCCATTAGAGATAAAAGTATTTGAAGCTGAGGACTGAGGTACAAATGTGGAAAATATGCCTGTGAGGACTATCTTTTCAACCCACCACCACTGCCTTCCAAGATAAAGTTCTCCTACCGGGGTTAAGTGTTAAGAACCACAGCAGCGTCCTTCCATTCAAAACAAAACAAAAGATAGTTTTCTTGGCCAACTTGTCTGCATGGGAGGAAGCCAAACAGCACGATGTGGTTTGAGCCCTAAGGACAACTGAAAATCCTTTGCTACCTGAAGCTATAAATTTGGCATTGACATCAGAATCTTGTGTGAAAATAGGAACTCTCAGAATTTACTTTGGCTTAAAAGAAACAAGTTGTCTCCACAAAAGGACTATTCTAGATTCACGGTGTCTACATGCCTGGGCTGGGTGCTGCTGGGAAAGCGTCCCTAGAATCCCTTTTGATCACACTTGCTTTCAAAGCCCCCCTCACCGTACAATCACACCTCCCATCAGCTTCCCTCTTCTCCCCACAATTAACATTCCCAAGTCTCACAAGTCTGAACATCCTACACCTACCCATTTGTTCATCTGGAATGTCCTCTCCACCAGCCAATCTCCCCTTTCAAAGTCATGCCCATTCATCAAGACTTCTGCGGCTTCAAGGGAGAGGTCATTCATTTACAAATTCTTACTTTTCCACAGCACTTGCCTCATTCTTCTATGTTACAGCTATAATTCTCTAGGTAGAGAGTCTCTCCCAACTAGATTCTGGGTACCTCAGGGAAAGAAGCTACATCTGTTTGTTAACATCTTTGTATAACTCTCAATCTTTACAAAAGATACCTGACACAAAGTCAAAGTCAATAATTCTTAGATGGGTGGATAATTGTACGAATATATGTATGGATAGATAGATAGATGAATAATGGATAAATTAATAAAGAAAGTACCTGATTAAGTTGTTATTTTTCAGAATACAGGAAAATACATTAGATTTGTAGAGATACAAATAGAAGAGACTAGTTATGATGGTATAATAGAGCAATATTTTTTCTGGAATAGCAGAAAGTGCTTAATAAAGTTAATATTTTAGATAAATGCTGTACCTTTACCTTTAGACTAACAAGTTTAAAAATTTCATGAGAGTAGGAACTCACTAATTTGGCACCATCTTACCCACCTTAGAGGGAAATCCACTACAATAAAGGTACTTGCTAGAGCCCCTCAAAAGAAGCAAGGCTTTGAGGACAAGATTCCTGAATCCAAGCATGTTTCCTTTTCTTTCTTTCTTCCTTTCTCCCTTCCTTCTTCCTTCCTTCCTTCCTTCCTTCCTTCCTTCCTTCCTTCCTTCCTTCCTTCCTTCCTTCCTTCCTTCCTTCCTTCCTATATTCGTACAATTACCCACCCATCTAAGAATTATTGACTTTGACTTTGTGTCAGGTATCTTTTGTAAAGATTATCCTTCCTTCCTTCTTCTTTCTCTTTCTTTCTTTCTTTCTTTCTTTCTTTCTTTCTTTCTTTCTTTCTTTCTTTCTCTCTCTCTCTCTCTCTCCTTTCTTTCTTTCTGCATTTATTCTATGCAGAATTTACTCCAGGGCCATAAGTTCTGTTTTTTCAGTTTCTCCTTCTGTGCAACCTCCTCTTCTGGTTTAGGAACAGTCTGCTCTTTTTAAGTAAGCATCATCTTGTTGCAGGGCAGGAAGAGATCATATATGGGTAATCCAATAATGAGCCCTGAAAGTTCTATGCCACATTTGGGGGTATTTGTTCACCTGGATGTGCTCAATGACCAGTAGTGAATAATATTTATAAAGTATATTTATAAAGAATATTTATGAATTTATAAAGAATATTTATAAGTCATACGGTGATAAATGTTAACTAGACTTATTCTGCAATATATACAAATGTTGAATCATTATATCATACATCTGAAACTAGCATATCATATGTCAGCTATACCTCAATAAAAAAAATAAAGCATAAGACAAATCCATAGATTTCAAGTCAAAGTCCCCATTTAGTTCCTTAAAACCCTACCTTCCTTTACTCATATTACCTATTATGTTATATTATGTTATGCTATATTATGTTATATTATATTCCATCCCATAATAGTGTTTTAAAGACATTGGAGTGCCTGAATACCTGAGATTTCCCTCATCTCCTGCCAAGATTCTCATAACAGCATAGCTTCATGGGTGAAGAAGCAACTCTGCATTCCCACAATACCCAGGAATCAGGTCCACCCAGTCACCACATGTCAATGGCCTCCCAACGTGCAAGCTATGCAATTTTGCTGACAAGGACAGTAGCACAGCCTCCAGAAACTGTACCAGAGCCTTGGGCTTTAATGTGCAGGACTGCCCCCATGTTCACCTACTATTCAAGAGCTAAGGGAAATGATTACCTCCACAGACCAGTCCACAACAATGGTTCCTCCAGTACAAAAAATACTAGAAGTAAAAGAGCCATGCTATGCCCTTCTGAACTGAGAGTTAGGAACTTCAGCTCTCCATCCTAAGTAAAGGACCGAGTCAACATTTATACTAGCAATGAGTTCTCTGCCTGGTGACTATAAGTGACAGGTATCTTCAGTGCCAGCAGAGGTAAAAATGACTTTTGAATGGACGGACTGGGCTACAGACGGGCTCACTATGTCTGCTGTCAGATCATTAAGCAAATGTTCATCCACTTCCTCAAGCAAGACTGGAGAGGACAATGTTGACATTTGGGGGCATCCTCAAAGCACTCAGCCTCCTCACCCAGCCACTGTTTGGAGATGCACACTAGCTCTGGCAGCTGGGAATATGGTATTGATCATTGCTTTATTATATTCTTTAAAGCAAGATTTAAAGCTCAGAAAATTTATAAGAATGTATATACCATAAGCATACCTACAAATATATATATACAGCTTGCACACTTAATGCAAGGAAATTGGTATTGATAGAACTCCATTATATTATAATTCTATTAGCATGAAAGGTTTTTCTTTTTTTTCCCCAAAAATGTTTATTTTATTTTTTCAATGTTACAAGATTTATTGTTCATGCACCACACCCAGTGCTCCATGCAATACGTGCTCTCCTCAATACCCACCACCAGGCTCGCCCAGAGGTTTTTCTTTTTTAAAAAAAGAGATCTATTTATTTATTTGACACAGAGAGAAAGTACAAGCAGGGGGAGCAGCAGAGGGAGAGGGAGAAGCAGGCTCCCCACTGAGCAGGGAGCCAATGTGGGGCTTGATCCCAGGACCCTGGGATCATGACCTGAACCAAATGCAGATACTTAACTGACTGAGCCACCCAGGCACCCCTAGCATGGAGTGTTATTTGAATAATTTATTTTTTAATATTACAGTTCCATTTTACATTTTTCTCAATACAGTAATGTTGGTGATATTATCAAAGATGACAAAACTCCATATAGTACATGCTGATTGTTCAGAGTAACTTTGCTGCCAGATATAGAAGTGACTTTTTCAAATTCAAACTGTGATCCTCCCAAACCTCTACTGAGCAAATGAATCACCATCACCAAATGCAGAACTGGCTGTTACTCTCCATTATAACAAATAGGATCTTTCTTCCACAGATCTCCTCCTGGGTGGGCCTTAGGCTGGTCACACTGCAGGCCACTCCCTTGCACCCCAAGTCTCTGGAGTCCTCTGAAACCTCACTGACAGAACTGGTAAGAGACAAGTCTAGGAAACTTCCCAAACCTTTTGTAAGGAGAAACTATCTGTGCAGGCTGGCAATACTCTCTTCCCCCACAGCAAATCTCAGCATCACTAGGAGAGCACATATGTCAGAGAGATGAATGGCAGCAAGGGCCAGGAGAGCAGGCCTAGCTCAGGGTAGGTTTTGAGAACCACTTCATGACTGCTCCCGTGGAAAACTCACACCAGGAGAAATACAGCCTCATTCCCAGGTTCCCATTCTGGTTGTGTTTACTTAAAGCTCAACCAAGACTTCATCATCAGAGAAGAAACCAAAAAGAAATTCTTCCTAAATGCTCTTCCTCCCCAATCTGGTGTAAATGAATGGCATGAAGGTAAGAGAGAAGGAAAAAGCAAATAAACTCCAGGTTTTGTGGACATCAAATTTCAAGAAAGTAAATAGAACTGAGCTCAATAATGATCTCAATCTTTCTTTCTTTAGCAAGGATTTAAATAGAAATAAGATAGCCTTTACTTTAAAAACCTCTAACTAAAGGATAATAAACATGATTGTACATTCTAATCAGTTAATTCAGCTATAGGTACTGTAGTTATATCATGCAAGTTTCTTGGTGGGTGGGTGCTTGGTGTTGTGTATGTTTCCTGCCTCCCCAGACCAGTATGAAGTATGTTTCACTTTGTTCAGCTTCTTTGACCTTCACACATATCAGAGAAGAGGCTATTTCTCCAAGACTGGTCCTTGGAAATTTGTAATGCAGAATCAGAGAAAAATGCAGAAAAATATGGAAACTGAGGAGATAGATGAAGAAGAGATACTAAGAAAAAGGTTAAACAAGAGTGACGACAGGAAGGAGAGAGAAAATAGTCACATCTCAGAGAATCAGCATGGGGAGGAGTAATGATGGAGGAGGATTGATAATCAGAGCATGTGGAAAACAGAAAAATAAGAAATGAGGAAGACAGAAAAGGGGTGTGTGACAAGATGGATTTCCCATAGATTGGTAAATAAGCTCTTTTTTCATGCTTTTCAAGAGATGCAGACTAGTTTTTCTTTTGATATTCATATTTGCTACTGTGACTGCCAGTCCTTGAATATGACTCATTAGCGAGAGAGAATCGCATGGATCTTGAGCTCATAAGGTTTTCTTAATTCTAGGCCAGCTACCTCATCTTACAACTGAGGAAACTATAGCCCAGAGAAGTAGAATCACTGGTTTCAAAAATGTGACAGTCTAGCAACAGAATTTTGACTGATTTCCCTTGCTTCTTAATCAAGTGTAGATTCTACCACCCCATACTAAAAATATGCTTGTTCCTAAACATTCTCAGACACAGAGACATCTTTCCTCCCCTACAAGCTTGCCTCACTTTCTTTTTTTTTTTTAATGTGCCCTCCTCAACACCCACCACCAGGCTCACGCAATCCCCCACTTCTCTCCCCTCCAAAACCCTCAGTTTGTTGCTCAGTCCACAGTCTCTCATGGTTCATCTCTCCCTCCGACTTCCACCAATTCACCCTTCCTTTCCTTCTCCCAATGTTCTCCATGTTTTTCCTTGTGCTCCACATATGAGTGAAACCACATGATAACTGACTCTCTCTGCTTGACTTATTTCACTCAACATAATCTCTTCCAGTCCTGTCCATGTTGATACAAAAGTTGGGTATTCATCCTTTTTGATGGACTTGCCTCACTTTCTAAGTCTTATGAAAAGATAAAAACTTCACACCCTCTCTTTAATAGAAAGAAGTTAAACTCCTGAAAAAAAGTGCCTCACCACAATAGAATATGTTCCAAATAAATTAGGTTCTGGGGCTGGGAGCCAGCAACCATGTCTCACATCAATAGATGAAAGGCAGAATCTTACCTTTTGGAGGCACACTGTGAGGTTAAAGAAAGAAAGGACAGTTATTTGGATATTTAAAAGGTCCTTGTAACTGAGTAGGTCTCATATTCCATCCAACAGATGGCAGTAGCAACATATTATTTTTAAATAAGCTCATCAAAGTCCAAAGTTCAAAATAAAAAGAACAAGTAAGATGAAATGTAGAATCTTTCTGTTCTTATCAAAATTAAGTTACCCATTCATCCTTCTTGAAGCAACATGGCATTAACACAAATAAACAAAAATATCTACGTAACTACTACTAGGTAAAAATCAACTAACAACACACTAATAACATATTACTAATTACAAATTATAAATAACAATTGCTTTTGTGTTTTGTTTTTATTAGATTTAAAGAATATTATTGCTCTTGTCTGTTGACTTTAACTAGACTTAAGTGAGTGGCTGAATATAGTTTCTGTTTTCCACATGCCATCTTACTTGAAAGAAAAATAAAAGGAAACTCTTGGTTGCTAATAATTGTTTAAGTACCACCTAATTTTTGAAATTTATTACATTTGTGAGCATTATTACACTTCTAGTTTTCACACTGAGAAAGCATTTATATTGGAAAGCAGTGGCTCTATCTCCTCATTTGGGATTACACTTTATTATTTAAGTCATAGAAAAATCAAGTAGATAATGAAATTTATTGCAATTGCAACTGTATTCTGATATGGAATACCTTGTAAAATAAATTTGTGTCTGTGGTACTGCATAAAAGATATATTTCTGGAGCTTTCATTCAATTTTCATGCCCCTTTTTTTCTTTCTTTCCATGATTTCCTATATATCTAATATCATCATGCAGAGGATAAAAGACCACCTACACCTGTCCCCCAGCAAGGAGGTATTGCTTTGCCTAAACAAACTATAACCTGGGGTGGGTAACTCAGGGGACTCACCAGCACCTCCTGGATGTTTTAAATTTTTTAGGGAAACACAGTTACATCTATAGGACATCTGGAGAACTGCTAGCTCAGATTAAGTCAACTTTGGCATTAGGTCACATTCTCTCCCATGATGTCACATCTTTCATTGCTTTTGGTTTGGTGTTGTGATGGTTTTGGAAGAAAAGTAGTGTGTCCAATCTAATTTTAATGTTTTAAATGATGTTAGTACCCAACAGGTGCATCCACATACCATTCATAAGAAATTGTGGTTAAGAATAAAATTAGGGGCACCTGGATGGCTCAGTCCTTAAGTGTCTGCCTTTGGCTCAGGTCATGATCCCAGCATCCTGAGATGGAGCCCCACATTGGGCTCCCTGCTCTGCAGGGAGCCTGATGCTCCCTCTCCAGCTCCCCTATGCTTGCTCTCTTTCTCTGTCATAAATAAATAAAATCTAAAAAAAAAAAAGAAGAAAATAAAAATATTTTTTCTTCAATTTGTACATATTATTTTTCAACAACTAAGTTGTTAGGACATAAATACTTATTAAGGTATTTGAAACTATAAATGGAAATATTAAGTACTTCTTTTGGGTTAGGAAAAAATCACCGGGACATTAAGGATACAACTAATTGTGAACTGAGAACTCTGAGACTCTCTAGAGCCAACTATTCAGAGGCGGGCTGCTCTATTCTCCTCAAAAAATTTAAAAAAATATCTCAAAGTATGAATCATGCATTTAAAGAATTGATATAAAAATCATAGGAAACAGACAGAGTTGCTGAAGAGGGGGAAGGTGGGGGGATGGAATAACTGGGTGATGGACATTAAGGAGGGCATGTGATGTAATGAGCACTGGGTATTATATAAGACTGATGAATCACAGACCTTTACCTCTGAAACCAGCAATACATTATATGTTAATTAATTGAATTTAAATTTTTTTAATGTTAAAAAAATAAAAATAATCTTTTAAAAATCAGAAAAGAATGAGTCAAAAAAGAAATGAGCTTGGGTCATTGCCTTTCCCACAAATTGATTCATTTCAGGTAATCTTTCTTGGTTTTCTCCTTTCTTGTGTGGGTTAGAGGAGATATTTAAACATCTAGGATCCTTCCTGGCATTCATGAACACAGGAAGTGGCAGCAATTATGATTTCCAAATCATATCTCTCTTCCCAGGAGAAGAGAGGACCTAAATTGTGGGGCCCAGAGGAAAATAAAAATGCAAGGATCGTTGTTCAAAATTAAGAATTTCGAAATGATGATGGTAGGGCATTAAGCCAAGCATGGGGCCATTCTAAGCATCTTGTGTGAAGCTGCCCCCGTACTTTCCCCTACAAATAAAATCTTAAGGTTTTCCAATTCATGTGTAATATGAACACCCAAACTTTTCACATTAAATAATAGCTGTGCTAAATAATTATTAGCTCATCAGTTATCATCTTAGTCACCATTTGACTGTAGCAATATGTAATATTGTCACGTTCACTAATAGCTTCATAGTGAGATTCTTTTTCCTGAGCAGATGGTGAAGTCCTTTGGTCAAGGGGTTGTAAAGAACATTTAACTTATTTTCTATTCCATAGCCTTCAGACACAACTGGTACATATTAGATGCTCAAGAAATACCTTTGACTGAGTGTGATATTGTGACTTATAAGAAGAAGTATATATATATATATATATATTTGATTTCCATGCTGTTTCTGGCATAGAACTTCTAAAATTCTTGGAATTTCCCAAGTCAAAAAAGCAATAAAGATGTCTTTTGTTACATTAATGAGGTGACTTTGGACTCCACTTAAGGAAGGGGCTAGTTGCTAGGACAACCAACCATATGATTAGAAGGTTGGAACTTAAGTCCCACCTACTGATCTTCAGGAAGGAGAGAGGGGCTGGAGGTTGAATAATTACCAATAGTCAATGATTTTATAAATCATGCCTATGTAATGAAACCTTTATAAAAACCCAAAAGGAGCGGATTTAGGGAGCTTCCAGATTAGTGAAGCAGAATACATCCATGTGTTACCATATGAGACCAAACTCCAGAGGGACAGAAACTCCTTTGTTTAGAACCTCACTCCATTTATCTCTTCATCTGACTGTTGATTTATAGTCTTTAATATCTTTGTAATAAATAAGTAATCTAGTGAATAAAATGTTTCTCTGAGTTTTGGGAGCCCCGCTAGCAAATTAACTTAAACCAAGGGGGTGGGGAGAGGGGTGAATCATTGGAACCTCCAGTTTAAACCTGGTCAGTCAGAAGTGTAGGTCATAACCTGGGCTTGCAACTGGTGTCTAACGTGGGGCTAGGGAGCAATCTTTGAGACAGAGCCCTTAACCTATGGGATATAATCCATGATATCTCTGGGTGGATAATGTCAGAATCAAGTTGAGTTATAGGACACCCAGCTGGTGTCAAAGAATTCTTTTTTGGTGTGGGAAAGCCTCTTTCTCACACACATTGAAATTGGCAACAGATCCTTTTCCCCAAAAATTCTTATTTAAATTCTAATTAGCTAACATTTAGTGTGATATTGGTTTCAGGAGTAGAATTTAGTGATTCATCACTTACATATAACAATCATCATAACAAATGCCTCCTTAATACCCATCACTCATTTAGCCCATTCCCTACCCACCTGCCTCCATAACCCTCAGTTTCTTCTCTATTGTTAAGAGTTTCATGGTTGGCTTCCCTCTTTTTTTTCTTCGCATATTTTCATGTTTTGTTTCCTAAATTCCACATAGGAATGAAATTGTATGACATTTGTCTTTCTTTGACTGACTTATTTCTCTTAGCATAATACACTCTAGCACCATCCGCATCATTCTATTCATTATTGAAAATGGAGACTTTGAAAGAAATCTCCAACGATTATTGTTGAATTGTCTATTTCTTTATTCTATTCTGCAAGTTTTGCTTCATGCATTTTCAGGTTTTGTTATTGTGGTTTGTAATATTTGCGTATATAGTTATTATTGTCTTCTTGAAAGATTGCCACTTTGTCAGATAAAATATCTTTGTCTGTAGTAACAGGTTTTGTTTTAAAGTATATTTTGTCTCATGCTGGTTTAAACAGGCCAGTTCTATTTTGATTACTTCTTGAGTTATCTTTTTATTTTCAATATGTTAGGCTTTTGTTAATCTAAAGTGTATGTCTTATAAACAAAGTAGAGTTAGATTACATTTCATATTTCTTCTACCAAACTCTGTCATTTGCTTGGGGAATATTTCATTCATTTAAATGTAATGTAATCACAATTTTACCAGCATGATTTATTGAAGAGACTGTCTTTTTTCCACTGGATATTTTTTCCTGTTTTGTCAAAGATTAGTTGACCATAGAATTACAGGTCCATATCTGTGCTCTCTACTTTGTTCCACTGGTCTTTATGAATGTTTTTGTGCCAGCACCATGCTGTCTTGGTGATCACAGCTTTGTAATATAGCTTGAAATCCAGCAATGTGATGCCACCAGTTTTGTTTTTCTTTTTCAACATTTCTTTAGCATTTTGGGGTCTTTTCTGGTTCCATACAAATTTTAGGATTGTTTGTTCCAGCCCTTTGAAAAATGCCGGTGGAATTTTGATCAGGATGGCATTGAAAGCATAGATTGCTCTGGGCAGTATAGACATTTTAACAATGTTTATTCTTCTGATCCATGAGCATAGAATGCTTTTCCAACTTTTTGTGCCTCCTTCAATTTCTTTCATGAGCGTTCTGTAGTTCCTCGAGTACAGATCCTTTACTTCTCTGATTAGGTTTATTCCTAGGTATCTTATGGTTCTTGGAGCTATAGCAAATGGAACTGATTCTCTAATTTCCCTTTCCATATTATCATTGTTAGTGTATAGGAAAGCCACTGATTTCTGTGCATTGATTTTGTATCCTGCCACATTACTGAATTTCTGTATGAGTTGTAGTAGTTTGGGGGTGGAGTCTTTTGGGTTTTCCATATAAAGTACTATGTCAACCACATATAGAAGAATGAAACTTGACCATTCTCTTACACCATACACAAAGATAAACTCGAAATGGATAAAAGACCTCAATGTGAGGCAGGAATCTATCAAAACCCTAGAGAAGAACATAGGCAGTAACCTCTTCAATATTGGCCACAGCAACTTCTTTCAAGACATGTCTCAAGGGGTGCCTGGGTGGCTCAATGGGTTAAAGCCTCTGCCTTCAGCTCAGGTCATGATCTCAGGGTCCTGGGATCGAGCCTTGCATTGGACTCTCTGCTCAGAGGGGAGCCTGCTTCCCCCTCTCTCTGCCGGCCTCTCTGCCTACTCATGATCTCTCTCCTCTCTGTCAAATAAATAAATAAATAACCTTTAAAAAAAAAAGACATGTCTCAAAAGGTAAAGGAAACAAGAGCAAAAATTAACCTTTGGGACTTCATCAAAATAAAAAGCTTCTGCAGAGCAAAAGAAACAGTCAATAAAACAGACAGGCAACCCACGGAATGGGAGAAGATATTTGCAAATGACACTACAGACAAAGGTCTGATATCTAAGGTCTATAAAGAACTCCTCAAACTCAATACTCAAAAAACTGATAATCATGTCAAAAAAATGGGCAAAAGACATGAACAGACACTTTTCCAAAGAAGACATACAAATGGCTAACAGACACATGAAAAAATGTTCATCATCTTTAGCCATCAGGGAGATTCAAATCAAAACCACACTGAGATACCACCTTACACCAGTTAGAATTGCCAAAATCAACAAGACAGTAAACAATGAATGTTGGAGAGGATGTGGAGAAAGGGGAACTCTTTTACACTGTTGGTGGGAATGCAAGTTGGTGCAGCCACTTTAGAAAACAGTGTGGAGATTCCTTAAGAAATTAAAAATAGAGCTACCTTATGACCCTACAATTGCACTACTGGATAAGCCTGGTAGCGGGTATTGAGGAGGGCACATATTGCATGGAGCACTTGGTGTGGTGCATGAACAATGAATCTTGGAACACTGAAAAAATAAAATAAAATTGAAAATAAGTGTAATGTAATTACAAATAAGGTAAGGTTTATGTCCGTCATTTTGCTATTTTGTTTTCTATGTGTTTTATGTTTTTTTTTCCCTATACTCCTTCATTACTATTTTCTTTTATAGTAATATATTTTCTTCTGCAATACCATTTTAATTTCTTGTTGTTCCACTTTGTATTTTTCAGTTATTTCTGAGTGGTTTGTAACCTGGTAACTTAAAACACTTTCATTCAAATTAATATCAATATAATTTAAAGAGTATGCCAGAGTATTCCTCTGTTATAGCTCCATTCTCCCTCTCTTTGTGCATTTTTATCATAAAAATTATATATTTACACATGATAGACTCATCAACACAATTTTACAAGTATTGTTTTATGGAGTTGCTTTTTACATCAGATAGGAGAAGGTGTGTTACAATTTATGTGGATTCAAGTTATTATCAAGTGTCCTTTAATTTTAGCCTGGAAGACTTCCTTTTTAAGGAGCTCCAAACTTGGTCATCCTCATCCAGTGGCCACAGGGCTACTAGTTTTGATGGCTACTGTGGTTGTAAGGCTACTGCTTTTCAAACTAACTATCCAGCTTCATGGAGGAAGATAGGTGCAGATCAAGTTGTAATGCCACAAACTCTGCTGTTCTTACCCATTTTCACTAGTCTTTCCTGAGTAAACCCTCATGAGATTAATGAGCGAGACTTTGGATAATTTCAAGAGTACTTTTCTTCATTTATTTATATATTTATTCATTTTTTTAAAAATTTAAGTTCAATTTAGTTATGGCATATTATATTATATTATTATATATTATTCATTTCAGGGATAGAATTCAGTGAGTTTTCAGTTGTATATAACACCCAGTGTTCATTAAATCAAGTGCCTTTCTTAATGCACATCACCCAATTACCCCATCTTCTTCCCCTCCTCCCCTACAGTGACCTTCAGTTTGTTCCCTATAGTTAGAAGTCTACTTGACTCTCTCTCGGTTTTTTATCTTATCTTTTTCCCTCTCTTCCCCTATGTTCACATGTTTATTTTTGTTAAATTCTACATATGAGTGAAATAATATTTCATTCTCTGACTTATTTCCCTTAGCATAAAATCCTCTACTTCCTTCCATGTCATTACAAATGGCAAGATTTCATTCTTGTTGATGGCTGAGTAATATTCCATGTATGTATGTATATATCCATCACCTCCTTTATCCATTTATCTGTCATGGACATCTGGGCTCTTACCATATTTTGACTATTGTGGACATTACTGCTATAAACATTAGGGTACACATGCTCGTTTGAATGACTTTTTTGTGTCCCTTAGATAAATACCTATAGTGCAATTGCTAGATCATAGGGTAGTTCTATTTTTAAATTTACAGAATCTTTCATACTGTTTTCCAGAGTAGCTGCACCATCTTGCATTCCTTCTACTCTTCCATATGAAGAGTAGAAGAGGGTTCCCCTTTCTTTGCATCCTTGCCAACATCTTTTATTTCCCATGTTGTTAATTTTAGCCATTCTGACCAGTGTGAGGTGGGATCTCATTGTGGTTTTGACTTGTATTTCTCTGATGACAAGTGATGTTGAGCATTTTTCATGTGTCTGTTAGCCATTTGTATGCCTTCTTTGGAGAAATATCTGCTAATTTCTTCTGCCCATTTCCTGACTGGATTTTTTGGTTTTCAGGTGTTGAGTTTGATAAGATCTTTATAGATTTTGGATACTAGCCCTTTATCTAATATGTCATTTGTGAATATCTTTTCCCATTCGATTGGTTACTTTTTGTTTTATTGATTATTTCCTTTGCTTTGCAGAAACATTTTATTTTGATGAAGTCCCAATGGTTCATTTTTGCTTTTGTCTCCCTTGCCTTTGGAGATATGTCTAGAAAGAAATTGCTGTAAATGAGACCAGAGAGAATGCTGCCTGTGCTCTCCTCTTAGGTCTTCCATCCATTTTGAGTTTATTTTTATGTACAGTGTAAGAAAGTGATACAGTCAGTTAAGTGTCTGCTTTCAGCTCAGGTCATGATCCTAGGGTCCTGGGATCAAACCCCATATCAGGCTCCCTGCTCAACAGGGAGCCTGCTTCTCCCTCTGCCCTTACCCCCCACTTGTGCATGCTCTCTCTGAAATAAATAAATAAAATAGATAATTTTAAAAAAAAAATAAAAGATAAAAGAAAAAAAAAGAAAGTGGTCTGGTTTTATTCTTCCTCGTGTGGCTGTCCAGTTTTAAGAGATAGTCTTTTTTCCACTGGATATTCTTTCCTACTCTGTTGAAGATTAGTTGACTATAGAGTTGAGGGTCCATTTCTGGGTTCTCTGTTCTGTTTTGATCTATGTGTCTATTTATGCCACTACCATACTGTCTGGATGATTATGGCTTTGTAAAACAGCTTGAAATTCAGAATTGTCATACTTTAAGCTTTGGTTTTCTTTTTCCACATTCCCCTGGATATTTGGGGTCTTTTCTTGTTTCTTACATATTTTAGAATTGTTTGTTCCTGCTCTGTGAAAAATTCTGACGTATTTTGATATGGATTACGTTGAATGTGTAGATTACTTTGGGTAACATTGACATTTTAACAATATTTGTTCTTTTAATCCATGAACATGGAATGTTTCTCCATTTCTTGTCTTCTTCAATTTCTTTCATAAGTGCTCTATAGTTTTCATAATACAGATCTTTTAACTCTTTTGTTAGGTTTATTCCTAGGTATCTTATGGTTTCAGTACAGTTGTAAATGGGATTGATTCTTTGACTTCTCTTTCTGCTGCATCTTTGTTAATGTTTAGAAATGTAAAAGACTGCTGTGTGTTGATTTTATATCTTGTGACTTTGCTGTACTAGTACTTCCTTGTACTAGTTCTAGCAATTTTTTGGTGGAGTCTTTTGGGTCTTTTAAATAGAATATCATGGTGTCTGAAAATTGTGAAAATTTTACTTCTTCTTTACCCTTTTGGATGTCTTTTATTTCTTTCTGTTGTCTCATTTCTGAAGCTAGGATTTCCAGTACTATATTGAACAACAGGTGAGAAGGAAATCTTGGTCTTTTCCTGACCTTAGGGGAAAATCTCTGTTTTCCTCCTTCAGGATGATATTAGCTATGGATCTTTCATATGTGACCTTTATGATGTTGAGATATATTCCCTCTATCCCTTACATGTGGAGGGTTTTTATCAAGAAGGGATACTGTATCTTATCAAAGTTTTTTTTTTCATCTATTGAGATGATCATATGTCCTCATCTTTTCTTTTATTAATGTGGTATACCACATTGATTGATTTGTGGATGTTGAACCACCCTTACTGCCTAGGAATAAATCCCACTTGGTCACAGTGAGTTGTCCTTTTAATGTACTGTAGGATCCTATTAGCTAGTATTTTGGTGAGAATTTTTGCATCCATATTCATCAGGGTATTGGTCTGTAATTCTCCCTTTTAGTGGGGTCTTTGTTTTGGGGACAAAGGTGATGTTGGCTTCATAGAATGAGCTTGGAAGTTTTCCTTCCATTTCCATTTTTTTGGAACAATTTCTGAAGAATAGGTATTAATTCTTCTTTAAATGTTTGTTAGAATTCCCCTGGGAATCAATCTTGCCCTGGGCTCTTGTTCGTTGGGAGATTTTTAATTACTGCTTCAATTTTGTTACTGGTTATTGGTTTATTCAGATTTTCTATTTCTTCCTGTTTCAGGTCTGGTACTTTGTATGTTTCCAGAAATTTATCCATTTCTACCAAGTTGCCTAATTTGTTAGCATATAGTTGTTCATAATAAGTTCTTAAGATTGTTTATATTTGCTTGATGTTGGCCATGATTTCTCCTCTTTCATTCATGATTTTATTAACTTGGGTCCTTTCTCTTTTCTTTTTGGTAAGTCTGACTAGGGGTTTATTGATCTTACTAATTATTTCAAACGTCCAGGTTCTGTTTCATTGATCTGTACTACTGTTCTAATTTCTAGATAATTGATTTCTGCTCTAATCTTTATTATTTCTCTTCTCTTCTCCTGCATGCTTTAGGCTTTATTTGCTGCTTTTTCTCTAGCTCCTAAGTGTAACTTAGCTTGTGTATTTGAGACTTTTCTAATTTTGAGAAAGGCTTATAGTGCTATGAACTTCCCTCTTAGAATGAACTTTGCTGATCGCTTCTCGGCCTTTTGGCTAAGATCAAGTGTAGAATGAACTTTGCTGTATCCCAAAGGTTTTGAACAGTTGTGTTTTTATTTTCATTTGTCTCCATGAATTTTTAAATTCTTCTTTAATTTCGTGGTTGACCCATTATTCTTTAGGGGAATACTCTTTAACATCCAAGTGTTTGAATTCTTTCCAAATTTAGTCTTATGATTGAGTTCAAGTTTCAGAGCAATTTGATCTGAAAATATGCAGGAAATAATGGTAATCTTTTGGTATCAGTTGAGACTTGATATGTGACCCAGTGTGTGATCAATTCTGGAAAATGTCCTATGTGCACTTGAGAAAAATGTGTATTCTGTTGCTTTAGGATTAAATGCTCTGTCCATATCTGTGAATTTCATCTGGTCCAGTGTGTCATTCAAAGATCTTGTTCCCTTGTTTTGATCCTCTGCTTACATGATCTGTCCATTGCTATGAGTGGGGTGTTGAAGTCCCCTATTATTATTGTATGTAACATGCTGTATTGTACCTAATGTGTTTCTTTAATTTGGTTATTAATTGGTTGATATAATTAGCTGCTCCCAAGTTAGGAGCATAAAATTTATAATTGTTAGATATTCTTGTTGTATAAGCCCTTTAAGAATGATATCATATCCCTCTTCATTGCTTAGTACAGTCTTTAGTTTAAAATTAACTTGTCTGATATGAGGATTGGTGCTCCAGTTTTTGTTTGATGTCCACTGACAGGACAAATTGTTCTCCACCCTCTCATTTTCAATATGGAGGTGTCTAGGTTCAAAGCAAGTCTCTTTTAGACAGCATACAGATGGATCTTGCTTTTTTTTATTTTTTTTATCTAATCTGATAGATACCCTGTGTCTTTTGTTTGGAGCATTTAGCATATTTACATTCAGAAAACTATTGACAGATTGGATTTAGTGCCTTTGTATTACCTGTAAAGTCCCTGTTTCAGTAGATTGTCTCCGTTTCTTTCCTCGTATTTCTTGCAGGGTTGGCTTAGTGATCACAATTTTTTTAAGTTTCTGTTTGTCTTGGAAGCTCTTTGTCTCTCCTTCTATTCTGAATGACAGCCTTGCTGGACAAAGTATTCTTAGAAACATGTTTTTCTCATTTAGCCCACTGAATATATCATGCCAGTCCTTTCTGGCCTGCCAGGTCTCTGTGGATAGTTCTGATGCCAGTACGTTGTTTCTACCATTGAAGGATGAGGATCTCTTGCCTTGAGCTGCTTTCAGGATTTTCTCTTTATCCCTGAATTCACATGCTTCCCTATTATATGTTAGGGCATTGATCTATTTTTATTGATTTTAGGGGGCATACTCTCTACCTCATGGACTTGAATTCTTATTTCCTTCTTAATATTAGGGACATTCTAAACTATGATTTGCTCAAATATACTTTTTGTCCCTTTTTTCTTCCTCCAGGACTGCAATAATTTTAATGTTTCACTTTATGGTATTGCTGCTTTCTCAAAGCCTCCCCACATGGTCTATTAGTTGTTTTTCTCTCTTTTCCCCAGCTTCCTTTCTTTCCATCATCTTGTCTTCTATGTCACTTACTCTCCGTTCTGCCTCATTTACCCTAGCCTTTAGAGCATGCAATTTAGACTCCATATCAGTTAAAACATATTTAGTTTGGGCCTGATTAGATTTTATTTCTGCATTAAGAGATTCTCTAGCATCTTTTATGTTTTTTTCAAGCCCAGCTAGTAACTTTATAATCATTATCCTGAATTCCAGCTCTGACATTTTACTTATATCCATATCAATTAAATCTTTGGCTGAGAGAATTACCTCTGTTTCTTTCCTTTGTCATGAATTCCTATCTCCTGTCATTTTTCTCTGAGAAGAATGGGTGAGTGGGGAAACAAAGTCAAAATTATCATCCATGACCCAAGTGAAGTACACAGTAGGGAAATCTGCAGAGGTTGGGAACCAAAAGAGAAAAGAAAAAGGAAAAAGAAGGGGGGAGAGAATATAATCTCCAAGGTGATCCACTTTGTCCTGTTTGTATTTTGCTCTAGTTGTTAGAAATGCTAAATCTCAAAATTGTAAAGAAAGTAAAACTTACTTATACACAAAAGAAAATTGAATACAGTGAAAGGAAGCAATAATGAAGGATATAGCTATAAAATGTAAATATAAAAGTGAAAGTTTAAAAAAGACTTAAAAGTTTCTGAACAGCAAAGGAAACAATTAACAAAACTAAAAGACAACCCATAAACTAGGAGAAGATATTTGCAAATGACATTACAGATAAAGGGATAGTGTCCAAGATCTATAAAAAACTTCTCAAACTCAACACCCAAAAACAATCCAATCAAGAAATGGACAGAAGATGTGAACAGACATTTCTCCAAAGAAGACATATGAATGGACAATGGACACATGAAAAAGAGCTCCACATTACTTGTCATCAGGGAAATACAAATTAAAATTACAATGAGATATCACTTTACACCAATCAGAATGGCTAAAATTAACAAGACAGGAAACAACAAATGTTAGTGAGGATGCGGAGATAGGGGAAACTTCTCACACTGTTGGTGGGAAATGCAAGTTGATACAGCCACTCTGGAAAACACTAGGGTTGTTTCTCCAGAAGTTAAAAATAAAACTACCCTATGATCCAACAATGCACTACTAGGTATTTACACCCAAGATACAAAGGTAGTGATATGAAGGGTCAATTTGTAGTGACACAAACTGCAGTGACCCCAATGTTCATAGCAGCAATGTCCACAATAGCCAAACTGTGGAAGGAGCTGGGATGTCTATCAACAGATGAATCAATAAAGATGTGGTATATGTGTGTGTATACACACATGCTGAAATATTACTTAGCTATCAGAAAGGATGAAATCTTCCCATATACACTGACATGGCTTGAGTTGGAGGGTATTATGCTGAACAAAATAACTCAATCAGAGAAAGACAATTATCATATGGTTTACTTGTATGTGGAATATAAGAAATATGCAGAGGATCATGGGGAAGGGAGGGAAAATTGAATAGGAAGTCATCAGAGAAGGAGAAAAAACATGAGATACTCTTAACTACAGGAAACAAACAAGGTTGCTGGAGGGAAGTTGGGTGGGGGGATGGGGTAATTAGATAATGGAGATTAAGGAGGGGACATGATGTGATGAGCAGTGGGTGTTACAGGCAAGTGATGAATTATTGAATGCTACATGTGAAACTAATGATTTATTATATATTGGCTAATTGAATTTAATAAAAAAAAAGAAAAGATTGTGTATTGCACTGCTTTAGGATGAAATGCTCTTGATATATCTGTTAAATCCATCTGGTCCAGGCTGTCACACAAAGCTTCTGTTTCCTTGTCCATCTTCTGCTAGATTACCTGTCTGTTACTCAATAGAGTGTTAAAGTCCCCTACTATTATTGTATTATCATCAATAGGTTTCTTTAAGTTTTTATTAATTGATTTATATATTTGTGTGTTACCAAGATAGGGGCACAAATATTGAAAATTATTAAATTTTCTTGTTAGATAGACCTCTTTATTATAATATATCCTTCTTCATCTGTTATTGCAGTCTTTGGTTTAAAATCTAATTTGTCTGGTATAACGATGGGTACTCCAGCTTTCTTTCGATATCTATCAGTATGGTAGATGGTTCTCCATTCTGTCACCTTCAATCTGGAGGTGTCTTTGGGTGTAAAATGAATCTCTTGTAAGGAGCATATCGACGGGTCTTGTTTTTTATTCATTATGATACCCTATATCTTTTGATTGGAATCTTTAGTCCATTTCCATGCAGAATAATTATTGAAAAATAGGAATTTGGTGCCATTGTATTACCTATAAAGTTGCACTTCTTGTAGACTGTCTCTTTGCCCTTCTGATCTTAGTTATTTTTTTCTCTCTGCTCAAAGGATCCCTTTGAATATTTCTCGCAGTGTAGTTTAGTGTTTATAAATTCCTTTACTTTTTGTTTGTCTTAGAACTTCTTTATCTCTCCTTCTATTCTGAATGACAGCTTTGCTGGATAAAGTATTCTTGGCTGCCTATTTTTTCCCATTTATCATGTTGAATATATCACGGCAGTCCTTTCTGGCTTGCCAGATGTCAGTGGACATATCTGATGCCAGCTTTATATGTATATTTTTGTAGGTTAAGGACCTCTTATCCTAAACTGCTTTCAGAATTTTCTCTTTATCATTGTAATTTGCAAGTTCCACTATAATATGTTGTGGTGTTGACCTATTTTTGTTTATTTTGATGGGTGTTTTTTGTGCCTCTTGGGCTTGAATGCCTGTTTCCTTCCCCAGATTAGGGAAGTTTTCAGCTATAAATTGTTCAAATAATCCTTTTGCACCTTTTCCCATTCCTCTTCTGGGACTCCTATAATGGGGATATTATTTCACTTTAGGGAATTGCTGAGTTCCCTAAGTCTATGTTTGTGATCTACTAGTTTTCTTTCCCTCTTCTTTTCAACTTCCTTATTTTCCATAATTTTATCTTCTACATCACTGATTCACTCCTATGCTTTGTTCAGCCACGTTTATATAGCCTTCACTTGGGCCTCATCTTGGTTGCAGCATTTTTAATTTCAATCTGATTAGTTTTAGTTCTTTTATCTCTATAGGAAGGGATTCTCTAGTGTCTTCTGTGCTTTTTTCAAGCCCACCTAATATCCTTATATATATTTTTAAATTCTATTTGAGATAGCTTACTTACATCAGTATTGATTAAATCCCTGACTATGAATACTACCTCCTGTTCTTTCTTTTTGGATGAATTCCTCCATCTTGTCATTTTGTCCAGAAAAGAAAAGAAGAAAGAAAAAGAAAGAAACAACAAAACAACTGTAATACCAACAGCAAAACAAACAAAAACTAGATTCTGGGTGTGTTTTGGTCTGCTTGTTAAAAGAAACTAGATCACAAAATAAGAAAGCAAGATATATAGATATATATAATGAAAGGAAACAAATAAAAATATATAAACTATATATAAAGGTAAAAATTTAAAAAGAATTTTAAAAAATTGAAAAGATAAGAAAATTACTGAAAAGATAATAATAAAAACCTGGAGAATAAAAGTACAAAGGATGCTAGATACTATTATAGAGCAGAAACTTTACAGTCCTCTATGATCAGTAAACCTGATGTGAGCAACTTGTTTGTGCTGGTCTTATGGGGGAGGAGCTTGTTGCACTCATTCTCAGGTGGACTTGCCCTGATAGAAAGCCTCCAGTGTGCAGGGAGGCAGGACTTGGTCTAAGAGGCTCTGGACTCCACTTAGTGGTGTTGTTTTGCTTCCTGACTGATTTCAGCACTGATGGGTGGGATGAATATCACAGTGCCCTCTCTCTAGCCCCAGATCTGAAAATTCTCGGCCCCCTCACTCTTCAGTGACCCTCACTGAAGGTCAGGCAGAAGAACAATCAATCACTTTTGTCTCTCTAGTTTCTGTCAGAACTCTATGTTCATCCTGCCTGTGTCTGCTTTTTATAGATCAGGCACACAGCTAAGTTTCAAAACTCCAAATTTTAGGGACTCCCATGGCAGTGACCCTTGCTCTTCTTCCTGGGGAGGGTCTCACTACACTTCTAACTTTTGTTGGACCAACCCTAGGAGAGTAGTCACGTGACTTCACAGCAATTCACAATTTATGGCAACACACAGCAGAAAGCCACACCTAGACTCACTGTTCTCAGCCAGCTTTCACACTCTTACACCTGAGAACCATGTCACAGTTAAGTGCTACCCATTCTTCTTTCAACCTCAGATACTCAGACCATGGTGTCAAACCAGGGATTGTACCCCACTTTACCACATGAATGCCTTAAAGCCAGGCATGTCCCTCACTGTAGCAGGCTTCTAAAAGCTTTAATTTGGGGGGAGGGCTAGCAATATGGCAGAAGAGTAAGAAACCTAAATTTTTTCTGGTCCTAGAAATTCAGCTAAATAGTTATCAAACCATTTTGAACACCTATGAACTCAACAAGAGATCAAAGAAAAGAATGGCAGCAACTCTATGAACAAAAAAACTGAACACTTTCTGGAAGATATAACATGTGGAGAAGTGAACCCAAGGTGATATACGGGAAGATATACCTCAGAGGGAGGGAGCCTCCATTAGCTGGCTACCAGCAAGTAATAGAGCAGTGGAGCACAAAATTGGAACTTTTAGAACTCTGCTCTAATGAGGAATGTCCCTCCAGTAACTAAGCAGGTGTGAAACCTTCATTGGGATAGTATGATACCAGGACTCTCAGGGTCACAGAAAGACAGGGTGCCTGAGTGTGACAGAGCTCCCAGGTATCAGAGAAGGGAAGTTGGCTGCAAAGAGTGAACAAAAGAGTGGGCTCTCAGCTTGGGGTTGCCATAACCATGATCCACGGCACATTCAGTCTGCTGCTCTTTGAGCAAAAGCCCAACAAGTGCTAGATCCAGGGAGACTACCTTTCATCCCCCAGGAGGAGTGGCTCAGAAGCACACTGTAGGAATCTGCTGGGTTTGCAGACTCCAAACGGGGTCGTGTTCCAGATATAGAAATGCTCAGTCAGAGGCTGGGTGAGCACAGAGTGCAGGTGGAGACCAGGGAGACAGGAGTGATTGGCTGCTTTTCTCTGGAAGGGCTCACTGAGATGTGGGGTGCCAAGCTCTCGGCTCTTCTGGGACCAGAGATTGGGAGACCACCATTTTCATTCTCATCCTCTAAAACTGTATGGAAAGCCTTCAGGGAACAAAAGCTACTGAGAGGAAACAGGAACAGATAGCTTGACCCTTGGCAAGGGTGGTGCAATTCTGCCTGGGGTAAAGACATTTGAGAATCACTGCAACAGGCCCCTCCCTCAGAAGATCAGTAAGAATATTCAGCCAAGACCAAGTTTACCAATTAATAAGAACTGCAGATAAGCACTCCAGTGCTAGGGGAGTACAACACACAGAATTCATGGCTTTCGCCCCCCCCCCATGATTCTTTAGTCTTTCAAAGTTGATTTTTAAAATTTTCTTTTCTTTTTTTTCTTTTTCTATTCCCTTTTTTAAAAAATTTCCTTCTTTCCTCTTTCAATCAACTTCTTAACAATTTCTTTTTTAAAATCTTTTTAATTTTCACTTTTAAAGTCATATTCTGTCCCTTCATTGTATTTAACCTTATTGTGTGTGTGTGTATATATATATATATATTTTTTTTTCTTTCCTTAAAATTTTGGGATGGAGTTTCTTCTAACAGACCAAAATACACTCTAAATCTAGTGTATGGCTTTGTTCTATTCACCTGCGTGGTCATCCTCTGCTTTTTTTTGGTTTTCTTCTTTCTTTTTTCAACCAACTTCTTTTATCAATTCCTTTTTTTAAAATGATTTTAATTTTCATTTTTAAGTCATATTCAATTCCTTCATTGTATTTACCCTTATGTTTGTATATATATAACTAATTATTTTCTTTAATATTTTGGGAGACAGTTTCCTCTAACAGACCAAAATACATCCAAAATCTGGTGTGTGGCGCTGTTCTAGTCACCAGCCTTATCATATTCCCCACCCCCCAAGTTTTGGGTCCCTTCTGATCTGCTTAGTGTATATTTTTCTTGGGTCATTGTTACTTTTTTTTTAAAGATTTTATTTATTTATTTTAGAGAGAAGAGCGAGTAAGAGAGAGCTTGAGAGGAGAGAAGGTCAGAGGGAGAAGCAGACTCCCTGCAGAGCTAGGAGCCCAATGCGGGACTCGATCCTGGGACTCCGGGACCATGGCCTGAGCTGAAAGCAGTCGCTTAACCAACTGAACCACCCAGGCACCCCCTTGTTACATTTTTAGTATTTTGTTCTCTTATTCATCTATTCTACCCTGGATAAAATTACAAAACAGAAAAACTCATCTCAAAAAAAAAGAAAAGAAAAAGAGGCAGTATCAACTGCCAGGGACCTAATCAACATGGACATTAGTAAGATGTCAAAACTAGAGCTCAGAATAATGATAATACAGATACTAGCTGAGGGAGGAAAAAAAAAAAAGCATAGAAGGTACTAGGGAATCCCTTTCTGAAGAACTGAAATCTAACCAAGTCAAAATCAAAAAGGCTATTAATGAGGTGCAATAAAAAATGGAAGCTCTAACTGCTAGGATAAATGAAGCAGAAAAGAGAATTAGTGATACAGAAGACGAAGTGATGTAGAATATAGAAGCTGAGAAGGAGAGAAACAAACAACTACTGGATCACAAGAGGAGAATTCGAGGGATAAGTGATATCATAAAGCAAGGCAATATTAGAATAATTGGGATCTCAGAAGGAGAAAGAGGCACAGAAGGCATATTGGAGCAAATTATGCCAGAGAATTTCCCTAATTTGGGGAAGGAAACAGGCAACAAAATCCAAGATGTGCAGAGAACCTCCCTCAAAATCATTAAAAATAGGTCAACACCCTGACATCTAAGAGTAAAACTTACAAATCTCAGAGACAAAGAGAAAATCCTGAAAGCAACTTGTGACAAGAGAGATTGGCAGCAGACCTATCCACAGAGACCTGGCAGGCCAGAAAGGACTGGCATGATATATTCAGATCACTAAATGAAAAAATATGCAGCCAAGAATACTATATCCAGCTAGGCTATCATTGAAAATAAGAGAGATTAAAAAGCTTCCAAGACAAACAAAAACTAAAAGAATTTGTGATCACTAAACCAGCCCTATGGGAAATATTGAAAGGGATCCTCAAAGCAAAGAGAGATAGACCAGAAAAGAATAGAGACAATATACAGTAACAGTCACCTTACAGGCAATACAATGGCACTAAATTCATATCTTTCAGTAGTTATTCTGTAAATGGGCTAAATGCCCCAATCAAAAGACACAGTGTATCAGAAAAAAAAAACAAGACCCATTGATATGCTGTCTGCAAGATACTCATTTTAGACTCAAAGACACCTCCAGATTTAACGTGAGGGGGTGGAAAACAATTTACCATGCTAATGAACATCAAAAGAAAACTGGGGTGGCAATCCTTATACCAGAAAAATTAGATTTTAAGCCATTGACTATAAAGAGATGAGAAAGGACACTATATCATACTTAAAGTGTCTATCCAAAAAGAAGATCTAACAATTTTAAATAGTTATGTCCCTAACATGGGAGCAGCCAATTATATAAACCAATTAATAACAAAGTCAAAGAAACACATCAATGACAATACAATAATAGTAGGGGACTTTAACACCTGCCTCACTGAAATGGACAGATCATCTAAGCAAAAGAGCAAGGAAATAAGAGCTTTAAATGACACACTGTACCAGATGGACTTCACAGATATACTCAGAACATCCTATCCCAAAGTCACAGAATACACATTCTTCTCTAGTGCACAAGGAACATTCTCCAGAATAGATCACATCCTGGGTCACAAATCAGGTCTCAACCAGTACCAAAAGGTTGGGATCATTCCCTGTATATTTTCAGACCATGGTGCTTGGAAACTCTAAATCAATCAGAAGTGCAAAGTTGGAAAGAAGTCAGATACATGGAAGCTAAAGAACATCCTACTAAAGAGTTAATGGGTCAATCAGGAAATTAAAGAAGAATTTAAAAAATTCATGAAAACAAATGAAAATGAAAACACAACTGTTCAAAATCTTTGGGATGTAGCAAAGGTGGTCCTAAGAGGGAAGTACATAGCAATACAAAACTTTCTCAAGAAACGTGAAAAGTCTCAAACACACCAACAAAACTTGAACCAGGAATAAATAGAAAACCTGAACAAACCCATAACCAGCAAGGAGATTGAAACAGTCATCAAAAATCTCCCAATAAACAAGGCCCCAGGGCCAGATGGCTTCCCAGGGGAATTATACCAAACATTTAAAGAAGAATTAATACTTATTTTTTTCTGAAACTGTTCCAAAAAATAGAAATGGAAGGAAAATTTCGAAACTCTTTCTATGAGGCCAACATTACCTCGATCACAAAACCAAAGACCCCATCAAAAAGGAGAATTACAGACCAATATCCCGGATGAACATGGATGCAAAAATTCTCACCAAAATAATAGCCAATAGGATCCAACAGTATATTAAAAGGATGATTCACCACGATCAAGTGGGATTTATTTCTGTGCTCCAAGGTTAGTTCAACATTAATAAATCAATGTGATACAGTACATTAATAAGAGAAAGAACAGGAACCATATGATACTCTCAAAAGATGCTGAAAAAGCATTTGACAAAGTACAGTATCCTTTCTTGACCAAAACTCTCCACAGTGTAGGAATAGAGGGTACATTCCTTAACATGATCAAGGCCATCTATGAAAAACCCACAGTGAATATCATTGTCAATGGGGAAAACCTGAGAGCTTTTCTCCTAAGGTCAAGAACATGGCAGGGATGTCCACTATCACCACTGGTATTCAACATTGTACTAGAAATCCTAGCCTCAGCAATCAGACAATAAAAATAAGTAAAAGGCATCTGAATTGGCAAAGAAAAAATCAAACTCTTGCTCTTTGCACTTTATGTGGAAAACCCAAAAGACTCCACACTCAAACTTCTAGAACTCATACAGGAGTTCAGTGAAATGACAGGTTATAAAATCAAAGCAGAGAAATCAGGTGCATTTCTATACACCAACAAGACAGAAGAAATAGAAATTAAGGAGTCAATCCCCTTTATAACTGCTCTCAAAGTCATAAGGTACCTAGGAATAAATCTAACCAAAGAGGCAAAGAATTTGTGCTCAGAAAGCTATAGAATACTCATGGACAAAATTGAAGAAGACACAAATAAATGGAAAAAAAAGTTCCATGCTCATGGATTGGAAGAACAAATATTGTGAAAATGTCTATGCCACTTAGAGCAATGTACACATTTAATGTAATCCCTATCAAAATACCATCAACTTTTTCACAGAAATAGAACAAATAATCGTAAGATTTGTATGGAACCAGAAAAGACCCTGAACAGCCAAAAGAATGTTGAAAAAGAAAACCAAAGCTGGGGCATCGCATTCCCAACTTCAAGCTCTATTACAAGGCTGGGATCATCAAGACATTATGGTACTGGCACAAAAACAGACACGAAGATCAATGGAACAGAATAGAGAGCCAGAAATAGATGCTCAACTCTATGGTCAACTAATCTTTGACAAAGCAAGAAAGAAATTGTCCAGTGGAAAAAAGACAGTCTCTTCAACAAATGATGTTGGAAAAATTGGACACCCACATGCAGAAGAATGAAACTGGACCATTTCTTTACACCACACACAAAAATAGACTCAAAATGGGTGAAAGATCTCAATGTGAGACAGGAATCCATCAAAATCCTTGAGGAGAGCCTAGGCAGCAATTCTTCAACCTCAGCTACAGCAACTTCTTCCTAGAAACAACCCCAAAGCAAAGCAAGGGCAAAAATGAACTATTGGGACTTCATCTAGATCAAAAGCTTTTGCACAGCAAAGAAAACAGTCAACAAAACCAAAAGACAACCGACAGAATGGGAGAAGATATTTGCAAATGACATATCAGATAAAGGTCTAGTATCCAAAATGTATAAAGAATTTATCAGACTCAACACCTAAAGAACAAATAATACAATCAAGAAATGGGCAGAAGATATGAACAGACATCTTTATCAAAGAAGATATCCAAATAGCCAACAGACACATGAAAAAGTGATCAACATCACTTGGCATAAGGGAAATATAAATCAAAACTACAATGAGATACCACATTACACCAGTCAAAAGGGCTAAAATTAACAAGTCAGGAAATGACAGATGTTGGCAAAGATGTGGAGAAAGGGGAAACCTCTTACACTATTGGTGAGAATGCAAGCTGGTTCAGCTACTCTGGAAAAAAGTGTGGAAGGTCCTCAAAAGGTGAAAATAGAGCTACTCTACCATCCAGCAATTGCACTCCTGGGTATTTACCCCAAAGATACAAATGTAGTGACACAAAGGGGCACATTCACTCCAATGTTTATAGTAGCAATGTCCAGAATAGCCAAATTATAGAAAGAGCTCAGATGTTCAACAGATGAATGGATAAAGAAGATGTGGTGTGTGTGTGTGTGTGTGTGTGTGTGTGTGTGTGTGTGTGTGTGTGTGTATGTATATATACACACAATGGAATATTGCACAGCCATAAGATAAATGAAATCTTGCCATTTGCAATGACAATGATGGAACTAGAGGATATTGTGCTAAGTGAAATAAGTCAGTCAGAGAAAGACAATTATCATATAACCTCATTGATATGTGGAATTTGAGAAACAAAGCAGAGGATCATAGGGGAAGGGAAGAAAAAATGAGATAAGACAAAACCAGAGAGGGAGACAAACCATAAGAGACTCTTAATCTCAGGAAACAAACTGAGGGTTGCTGGAGGGGTTGGGAGGTGGGAAGAATAGGGTGGTTGGGTGATGGACATTGGGAAGTTTATGTGCTATGGTGAGAGCTGTGAATTGTGTAAGACTGATGAATCACAGACCTGTATCTCGAAACAATTAACACATTATATGTAAATAAAATAAATAAATCAAAGTTCTAATTTTGTGCTCTTCTGCTTATAATACCTGTGGTGGTACTCTTAAGCAGGCTCCCTCCTGGCTGCCATATCAGCTATATCGTACTGGATTCAAGTATCTGCAACTCTTACCTTCGAAACAGTGAACGTTTTTCTACCTGTAGACTTGAAGTATTTGTTTTCTCAGATCTCCAATTGATTTCTCAGGTGTTCAGAACGGTTTAATAACTACCTAGTAATATTTGAGGGTAAGACAAACTTAGGGTCCCCCTTCTCCTCTGCCCCCTTCCCCTGTGCCCCCCATCTCTTACTTTCCAAGAGTTCTTTTAAAGTTGATTTTCATTGTTTCTGCCAGTGTGTTCATTTCTTGTATGGAAAGGTGGATTTATGGAACTCCTCACTCTACCATTCCAATTGTAAACTTTTAATTACATTTAATTAATGAGAGAATGGACCCACAAAAAAATGCATTATACTTAATAAAAATTTGTTGAGCAGCTCATATTTCCTGAGTACTGGAAATCTTGGTCTGAGAGATCTAAATATGGGTAAGAAATAGCACTTACTCTCAAAACCTCAACATTCACAAAGGAAATTAACACATGGATAGGAATAAGTGAACTAAGAAAAAAAATTAAGGCTTTTCCTTAAGGGTTAAAGAGGGAGTCTGATCAGAGAATAAAGTAAAGGGGCTAACACATCCACTGCCATCTACATTTTTTCCAAGCCAGAGAATAACTATAAGGACATTATGAGACTATTTATATGTTGCCATTAGCCCAAATTTTTATAATTTTTGCTTTCTCTTTATTTATACCTCACAGATAAGAAAATCCTTAAAATAAAAAAGTCTGCAGTATGCCTGATCAGCAGAACAGCAGAATGAGACCAGTAGATGCAGAAAAAGAAACTTACTCCACTGCTAGACTTAGGGGAAACAGAAACCTCAAGAATAAAAGGTAGGTTGTAGCAGCTGTAGAATAAAGATAGAAAAAGGGGGAAATAATGATCTGGATGTCCCAGGTGTCTTCAGTAGAAAATGGTGCTTAGGGATAGCACCAGAGCTTGGCCTGGGGACATAAGGGGAAAATGTTTTTGTTGTTTCTTAATTCAGAAGTACATGTATCATTTTATTTTTTATTTTTTAAAGATATTATTTATTTATTTATTTACTTATTTATTTGACAGAGGGAGAGATTACAAGCAGGCAGAGAGGCAGACAGAAAGGAGGAAGCAGGCTCCCTGTTGAGCAGAGAGCTCGACATGGGGCACCTCGAGACCCAACCCAGGATCCCAAGATCATGACCTAAGCTGAAGGCAAAGGCTCAACCCACTGAGCCACCCAGGAGCCCAACATGTGTCATTTTAATTTTATTTTAAATTGATTTCATTTTCACACATTCAATATGGTAAAAAGGTACAGATTTCTTTCTAACAATTTGACTGAAATATTTCTTCATCCTCTTGAAAAGACCAGGAAAACTTTTCTTCAGTACAAATTACATTAGGAGCATTGGAAAAATGTGTCAAAGCCATTTTAATATAATAAACATCATCTGGCAATAATATAAGTTCTGTGATCTCTTAAGATTTCCCAGAGGAAAACTGATTTCTTTCTGAATGGAAACCAGTTCCCCCAACTATGATCTTGTTCATACCTGGAGGCTGGACTTGTGGTCTGGTACAATATGAACTCATTCCATTACTGACCTGTGGAGGTCTCAATACAAGGCTATTAAATGGAGATAGAAATTTGCAGAAGACTGACAGAGAAATGCAAATGCTACAGATAGCAAAAATTGAGGGATAAGTATAAAGCCATGGATTCAATAATCCTTAATGCTGGAGTCTGTTCTGGGGTGGTGGCTTAGTCCATTCAGGCTGCTATAAAAAAAATACCAGAGACTGGTGGCTTATAAACACCAGGCATTTATTTCTCACAGTTTTGGAGGTTGAGAGGCCAAGATCAGGGTAGTTATAGTCATAGCCAACTTCTGGTGAGAGGTCTCTTTGGGATTGCAGATGACAACTGCTTTCTGTGTTCCCACATAATAGAAGATAAATGAACTCTTTTGGGCTTCTTTTTTAAGGGCACTAATCTCATAATTAATATGCAGAGTCCTCATCCATCTCCCAAAAACACCCACCCCTTAATACCATTACATTGGGCTTTAGAGCTCAACAAATGAATTTGGTAGGGGGAGGGAAATATTCAGACCACAGCAAGTGGAGGCAAAAATAAAGATTTCTCTGAAAATAACCTCAGTTCCCTGTTCTACTGGAAAGCACACTACATTGCAAATATCTTTATATGCTACTTAGGTACTCTAATATAAACAGAAGCTGCCAAGTCAGACTTACGGATTTTCATTTCTGTAGAATAAAACCTCATTTGTTATGTTTAACTAAATAACACAAGCTGAATTAACAAAGTGCTTAATTTATATAATTTTTAAGATATATATTTTTGTGCATTTCTAGTATCCTCCAGGTTTATCAGGATTTGCCTTTTCACTCAATTTTTCCTTTAAGCAAAATTCAATGCAGAGTAGGCTAAGTGATGCCATGGTGACAAATAGCACCCCAAATCTTCACGATTCACACAAAGGTTCCTGCTCATTTATATCACTCACATCAATGTGCTTTCCTAGATCTGCGGGGGCTCTGCTCTGAGCTGTCATCATTCCCACTCTGGGATGTGGGCTGATGGAACAACCACCATCTGAAACATCATCAGTGACTGTGACAGAGGAAAGATTAAGAAGCAAAGATCCTCCTGGCTCTAAAATGCTTCCACTTGTAGGTGACACTTGTTCCTGCTTGTGTTTTGCTAGCCAGGTGAGTCACATGGATCAGCTGAATTTCAAAGAGGTTCTGAGTGCCTTAAACCAGTTAGAATGTCCAAAATTAACAAGACAATAAACATCCTGTTGGAGAGGATATGGGGAAAGGGGAACCCTCTTCCACTGTTGGTGGGAATGCAAGTTGGTGCAGCCACTTTGAAAAACAGTGTGGAGATTTCTCAAAAAATTAAAAATAGAGCTGCCTTATCAACCTGCAATTGCACTACTGGGTATTTACTCCCAATATACAGATGTAGTGAAAAGAAGGGCCATATGTTCCCCAATGTTCATAGCAGCAATGGCCACAATTGCCAAACTGTGGAAAGAGCTAAGATGCCCTTCAACAGATGAATGGATAAAGAATATATGGTCCATATATAATATGGAATATTATGCCTCCATCAGAAAGGATGAATACCCAACTACAAAAGTCAATATGGATGGGACTGGAAGAGATTATGCTGAGTGAAATAAGTCAAGCAGAGAGAGTCAATTATCATATGGTTTCACTTACCTGTGTATCATAAGGAAAAACATGGAGGACATTGGGAGAAGGAAAGAAAGGGTTAATTGGGGTAAATTGGAGGGGAAGATGAACCATAAGAGACTGTGGACTCTGAGAAACAAATTGAGTGTTTTGGAGGAGGGGGTTGGGGGAATGGATGAGCCTGGTGGTGGGTATTAAGGAGGGCATGTATTGCATGAAGCACTGAGTATGGTGCATAAACAATGAATCTTGGAACACTGAAAAAATAAAACAAAACAAAACAAAAACAAACAGGCTCTGGGTGTTGGAGAACATAGCACAGCCAGCCTACCACATATACTTTCTTACACAGTCTATCCTATGCCATTCACAGGAGTGACAGCTGCACAACTACTGCCTGCTATTCTTGGTTTTCCCTACATAGATTTACAGTCTAGGGAAAATACAAACAAAAGACCCCACTATGTTGAGATTCCCTAACATACTTGTTGGGTGGGCAGAACCACAGAAAAATGCCAACATGATGGGTGGCCCAGTCCAGGAAGCTTCTTTGTCACCATAGGCCTAAGACTCTCTTCCTCACCTAAGACACTCAGTAGTTCAATCTGGGGAAACCTGTTCCACTCAGGCAGCACTAAAAGGGAGCAAAAGCCCCAACACCAGTAGATAAATCAAGAAGATCTGATACAAGGTTCTGAAATAAAACTGATTTGAAACCACAGGCTGGAAAAGTAAACCAGGACCTGTGTGTTAAACTTAAACAGGGTAACTACCTGTTAAAATTAAAGATTTCAATAAGACTTGGAGTCTCCTAAAAAAAAAAAAAAAAAAAAAAAAAAAAAAAAAGACTTGGAGTCTCCTAACACAAACAAATGTCAAGAATTCAACCAAAAAATTACCTACCATGTCAAGAACAAAGAACACAAATGAAATGAAAACAATCAACTGACATTAACACTGAGATGAATAATATCTGAAATTGAATAAGTTGAAATTATCAGATAAGGATTTTAACACAGCTGCTATAAAAATGCTTCAACAATCACTAACAAATTTTCCTAGAGAAAATAAAAACAATTATAAAATCTCACCAAAGAAATATAAATTACAAAAATAGACTCAAATGGAAATTAAAGAACTGAAAAATACAATAGCAATTAAAAAAAAAAAACCTCACTGAATGGGCTCAATAGTATAATAGTGATGACAGAGGATAGAATCACTGAATTTGAGGATATAATTTGCCCAATTTGGACAGGTGATCTAAACAACAGAGAGAAATGACTTAAAGATATATATATATATTCTAAGAAAACTAAAAGACTGAAAAAAATCCAACATTTCTGTCAATGGAGCCCTACAAAAAGAGAAGAGAATGGGGTTCAATGAGTACTTGAAGAATAACTGGAAACTTCCCAAATTTGATGACACACACAAACCTATAAATTCAAGAAGCTGAGGGACCCCAGACAGGATAAACTGAAAGAAATCTGTGCCAAAGATAAATTTTAAAAATCTTGAAAGAAGCTACGGAGAAATGATACATTACCTGTAGGAGGAAAACGTTCAAATGTCAATAGATTTCTCATCTAAAACCATGGAAACCAGAAGAAACTGACACACCATTTTCAAGAATTGAAAGGAAAATAAATCAACCATGAATATTATTACTGGGAACACTGCCCTTCAGGAATAAAAAGGAAAAAAAAAGACGTTTTCAGATAAAAAAAATGTTAAAAAAAATTTGTTAGCAAGTGTATCCATAAGAACTGCCAAAAGTAATTTGTCAAATTGAAAAGGACTGATAAGAGAGGATATCTTAGAGCATCAGAAAAGAAGGAACAACAAAAATAATAGGAATGTGGGTCCATACAATGGACAATCCTTCTTTTCATGGGTTTCATAAATCAACCATGTTTGATGATTGAAACAAAATTGTTAATACCATCTGGAACTCAAGTCAATGAAATTTAAAAGAGGAGGGAGTAAAGAGATTTAGGTAGAAGTGAAACTCTATACTTAACACAAAGTAGTAAAGTATCGGTATTGGTAGACTGTAATGTCACACATTTATATTGTCATACCAAGAATGACCACTAAAAAAACCAAAAACAAAAAAACTATGCAAAGAAATATACTCAAGAACACTATAAATAAATCAAGGTGGAATCCAAAAAGTAGTTCAAATAACCTAAGAAAGGCAAGAAAATAGAAACAAAGGAACAAGAACCAGAGGAAATAAACAAAAAATTAACAATAAGAAAGGAGACTTAAGTGTCAACATATAAATATTTGCCTTCAATATAAATGGTTTAAATATAGCAATAAAAAGACAGATTGGTGAATTAGATGAAAAAAATGTAACACCTTTAATGCTGTCTAGAAAAGACTCACTTCAATTATATCAATATAGGTAAGTTAAATGTGTAAATAGTTCAACTGTTTCATGCATACTATGAAATACTACTCAACAATTAAATGGAACAAATTATGGATATACACAATTACTTCAACGAATCTCAAAAGAGTTATGCTAAGTGAAAAAATCATATATGTTATATGATTTTTATAACATATATATCTTATGTGCTATATGTTTTCCTTTATATAACTGAAATGACAACATTTTAGAAATGGAGAACAAGGTTGCCTGTGCTTAGGAAAAGGATGTGGACTGGAGTGAGGGAAGGTGGATGTGGTTATAAAAGAGCAAAATGCCACATGTACACCAATGTTTATAGCAACGACGGCCACAATTGCCAAACTGGGAAAGAACCAAGATGCCCTTCAACAGATGAATGGATATAGAAGATATGGTACAAATACACAATGGAATATTATGCCTCCATTAGAAAGGACGAATATCCAACTTTTGTATCAACATGGATGGGACTGCAAAAGATCATGCGGAGTGAAATAAGTCAAGCGGAGAGAGCCAATTACCTTATGGTCTCACTTACGTGCTGAGCATAAAGAGAAACATGGAGGGCATTGTGAGAAGGAAGGGAAGGGGTAATGGGGGGAAATCAGAGGGGGAGATGAACCATGAGAGACTGTGGACTCTGAGCAACAAACTGAGGGTTTTGGAGGGGAGAGGGTGGGGGGTTGGGCGAGCCTGGTGGTGGCTATTGAGGAGGGCACATATTGCATGGAGCACTGGGTGTGGTACATGAACAATAAATCTTGTAACACTGAAAATATAAAATAAACACATTTGGTGGAAAAAAAATAAAAGAGAAAAATGGGGGGTGGTTTGGTTCCAGGGATGATAAAACTTTCAGTATTTTGACTGTGGTCAGTAGTGCACAAACCCAATGAGTATGCAAACACAAATGAGATCAAATTGTATATAACTAAATACACACACATGCACATACATACACAAATGAATAAAAGTAAAACAGAAATAGGAAATATTAATGTCAGTATCCTAGTTGTTATGTTATATACTATAAGTTCATAAAATATTACCACTGGGAAAAACTGGGAAAGTAAATACAGCATCTCTCTGTATTATTTCTTATAATTATATGTGAATCTATAATTATATCAGTAAGTTTTTCAATTAAAAATAACTCACATATTCAGAATTATTTTAAAACATACATGCATGAGGGTTCCTGGGTGGCTCAGCTGGTTAAGTGATTGCCTTCAGCTCGAGTTTTGATACTGAAGTCCCAGGATTGAGTCTCACATTGGGATCCTTGCTCTGCAGGGAGTCTTCTTCTCCCTCTAACCTTCCCCCTCCCATTCTCTGTCCCTCAAATAAATAAATAAAATCTTGAAAAAAAATACATACATACACAAACATACACACACACACACACACACACACACACACACACATTAAAACATGCAATCTTTCTTTACTAGTGAAATAGTTTTTTCCTCTTGGGAGCTCATCTCCTCTCACACTGTCCCTGCCTTCTCCCTTCTGGTATCTATAGGATTTTGAATGTAGAGAGGCACTCCAGGAAACATATCTGCCCCAAGTATCTTGGCCCCTGCTTCTGTCCTTGATTCTAGGTAGAATGCTAATCAGGGTTTTTGGTTGTAAGTCAGCATGAGTTGGCTCATTATGAGCTGCAGTATTAACACCACAGCACTGACTAAGCCCAAATTTGGCAAGCCAAGAGAAAAGGAAAGAACAGAAAAAGGAAAGCCAAGAGAGCAGGGAGGCAGGATTGAGTAACAGGGATTTAAAGCCAATGCTTCACATGGTAACAGAGATGGTTTTACAAGTCTTTCAGGAGCTGCTGTTTTCTTTCCTGGCAGCAAGAAACAACAGAAGGAATGGCACTGCATTCAGCCACATCTCTGATTAATTATAACCTTCTATATTGAAAGGTAGGCAGTAGGGCATACATATGCCTTTGAGGATATGCAAAAGGCACAACTTTCATCTTGGGCTACTCAAATACTCCAGGACTCAAACAGGTTAAATCAATGACTTGGTATATGTAACTACAGTGTGAGATTGTATTGTTTGCAGGAGAGTATTGGTATTATTAATCACCTTTACGATTTTGGTAGTTTGTTAACACTGACAGACATTATGGATATGGTTTATTCAATCCCAAGCCCTAAATTAGTGCAACATCCTCTCCTGCAGTGTAGATATTTCCATAAGGTAAAGGAGACCTGGGCATCCCAGGGACGCTACCACTAGAAATATGGGCTTTTCTCAGGTAGCTCTAGATACAACTCATCATTGATGTAGGAAAGAATGTTAGGGTTTGAAGGTGACGGCTAAGAATTCTTGAGGGGCGCCTGGGTGGCTCAGTGGGTTAAAGCCTGCTTTCGGTTCAGGTCATGATCTCAGGGTCCTGGGATCGAGCCTCACATCAGGCTCTCTGCTCAGCAGGGAGCCTGCTTCCCCCTCTCTCTCTGCCTGCCTCTCTGCCTATTTGTGATCTCTCTCTGCCAAATAAATATATAAAAGATTTTTTAAAAAAGAAAGAATTCTTGAGACATCTTTCGTACAAAAAGATGATTTTATTAAAACACAGAGAAAAGACCCGTGGGCAGAAAGTGCTGCACCAAGGTCATGAGGAGTGGCCCATTATATACTTTTAATTTGGGAGGGGGTTAGGGATAGTGTAAGTCTCTAAAGAATTTGAAAGCAAGGTTTCTGGGACCTTAAGGGGGCTAGCTATTCTTGGGGAAAGTCATTTATTACCATTTAATAAAATCTTAGTCATGAGACCCTTCAGATGTATATCAGTGGACCATGCTTGGGGGATGATTGTCAACACGTATTTGGGGGGTAAAGATAAAGGAAATTTCTGAAGGAATTTTTATATGTTAAAGTAGACTTACAGGGTCAGAGGTGGGGAGGGGGTAATCAGGCTAGGATTGCCTTTTGCCTTTAGCAAAGTGTCAACAAAGAGGCAATAGAGTCCCTAGAGGAATGTCACTCTGCCTGTTTCACACTTGTCAGTGGGCTCCAGGTACTAAGTAAATTTAACATTTTTTCTTCTACTTTTGCTTCCTACATCAACCATCACCTGTGAGGAAGGGGGAAGCGATTGGGGGAAAAGGAGAACGTTACTGGCTCTTGAAATGGACTATTTCTTTCCAAGGGCATGGAAGTATTCATTTCAATGGAGTGTCATGTCTTTAAGACCTTCAGTACTCCCCTGGCTTTTCTTCCCCAATAGGCCATCACTTTCACATCTACCCAGGCTGGACTCCATAGTTAGTCATTTGAAATCATTGACTTTTTAGGACCTTAGAATTCCTGCTTTTCTAACCTATCACCTTTTTCTTGTCCAAGAATTTCTGGAGGAAAACAAAGGCTGCTGTTTTGATTCTCAAAATGTGTGCTAATTATGATTTGGCCCTCAGAGGGACTGCACAGTACTCAGTTACCTTTTTTAGTTAATCTTTTCTTCATTTTATCATGCATTATCTAAAGTGATTGCTCCAAGTATGTGTCACCCTCTTCAAGCCACCAGTGACATCTCTGCCCCCTCACATTTTTATCAAATTACCTCTCCTCCCAGTTTTGTAAAACTTTCCCTACCTTCTTTTCTTTCCACCTCATCTCATGTCTTCTTAGCTTTCCTCTTCTCTTGTTGCTCTCCTTTGCAGTCAACTCTATTTGGATAACCATCTATTGATATCAAGCATTATCATTCTCTCTCCTTCTCCCACATTTTCCCTTTCCATTAACCACCCACATCCCCCAGATCAGGCTCTCTTGCAGCTTCCACCCCTCATATCCCTTGATTCCATAGCCCTTGTAGATAATTTTCATCTTCCTTGCTCTGAGGCTCTGAGGAACAATTGCCCCCAGCATCTCTTATCACGTCAAAGCTGTTTTTCTGACCTCAATGTGTTACTCCTCTACTATTTTATTTCTTACTGCACACCCCAAATTCATGAGCTCTCTTTAAACTTCTATTCTCTGGAACTTCCCCTTTTCTGTGTAAATTTTCTTAGCAGATACATCACCTAATAGGACTTCAGTCCTACTTTGGGCCTGCCTCTGGAGTCCATCTCAATCTCTGGACTCTACCTTTCTTGTTTCTGCTTGTTTATTGGACATCACTGTCTAAACAGCACTTTGGAAATGAAAGCCCTTAGTGTCCAAGTCAGACCACACTACCTTTCCCCACAACTCACTCTTCTCTGTGAATCTTTTTCTGTTCCCATCACTAAATCTAGGAGTTTTGGAACAATCTTCTCTGTGTGTCCTTGAGGTAGCACTGGGTCTTCATCATACTGGCTCAGGCACCTAGGATAAGGCCTAACACAGAATAATAGATGCTCAGTGCACTTATGAATGACCCTTTTTCCTCATCTCATCAGCTGTTGAGTCTTAAAAGTAGGAACAATTCATCCCCAATAATTCAGATAAACTATATAGATGACCTGGGTTGAGTTGACAGTGACACTGGAAATTACAGGGAGTAGCAAAGACATACTAACAATTGACTTGTGTAACCTCAAGACATCCTCCATCTGTTCAGCATTTTGTGTGTGAAGCACATACAAGTAAGCATAGAGCAAGCTATATGTATTTTTAATATTTAATTTATTTTTATGGAATGGATATTTCATTTTAATCTCACTAGTAACCCAGTAGAATATGTATTTTTCTTTCTCATAAACAAAAAAAATGATGTTAGAATAGATTGTGTAAATTGTACCACAGCAGAAAAGTAGCAAATTGGAATGAAAACTAACATCAGTTTGCAAACAAAACTAAACTAATTCTAAGCAAGTGATTCTCATGGTTTTCTAGTCTTGTTATTTAACAATGGTGGCCACTTTCCTCTTTTGAATAATTATATCTTTTATCTTCATTTCTTTTGCAATACATTTCAAAACTTTTTTATTTTTTTAATTTTTTTAATTAAATTTTATTTTCTCAGTGTTCCAAGATTCATTGTTCATGCACCACACCCAGTGTTCCATGCAATACGTGCCTTTCTCAATACCTACCACCAGGCTCACCCAACCCTCCACCCTCCTCCCCTCCAAAACCATCAGTTTGTTTCTCAGAGTCCACAGTCTCTCATGTTTCATCTCCCCCTCCCATTTCTCCCAAAACATTCTTAAATAATAAAATAAACAACAAAATGCCGAGATTCTCACTCAGAGTGTCAGAGTGTCTCACCTGCTAAGAAAGCATCTTGAAGGCACATATAATGATTTGTTGAAGTTTCCAATGTGTGTGTGTGTGTGTTTTTAAGACATCTAGGCAGACACCAGCTTTTTTTTTTTAATGACTGTTTAAGTCCTCCATTCAAAATAGTTAAGTCCTACCACCATCTAATAGTTATTAGGAACGCTGACAATGTGCATTGCATGCATTATTACTTACTTAAATATTTTATTGTTAGCATATTTATACCCCCCAAAGGAAAAGTGAAATGCAGCAAAAAAAAAAAAAAAAAAAATCTGGCCAATGCCACAATATCCAGTGAATTTGATGAGAGTGATAAAAAAAGAAAAGTAATGAATGATGCTAAGATCTCTAGTTTGGATGGCAGGATTGATGATGGAGTCAGTAATCAACTTTGGGAATATAGATGGAAAACAAGTTAGACGGAGAAGTGTAGTGAATTTGGGTAAGCCTTGAAGCACAAAAGGAAGTAAATACACATTAGGATCTAAAAAGAGAGAGATGTGAGCTGGAGTTACAGATTTGCTGTAGTTGAAGACAGAAGAGTGTATATTTTAAAAGCTCTAAAACAGAGATAGAACTAAGATGACAGCATAGTAGAAGGACCCTAGGTTTATCTCATCCCTTGAATACAACTAGATAACTATCAAATAATTCTGAATACCCAAGAAATTGGCCTTAGAGGGAGATTCTAGAGGGAGAAAAGAGGCCACATTGAGGAAGGTAGGAAGTGTGGAGACATGGTTTGGGGAGAAATGGATCACAGATGTTGCCGAGGGGAGGGAGCTCTGGTCACAAAGAAAGGTGAGAGAGAGTGGAGCACAAAAGGATATGACAAGGAGAACACTTCCCCAAAGGCATTGGCTGGAAAAATGAGAAGGGCTGATTTTCATGAGTTTTTGCAACCAGTGGGGCTCAGACTGGAGTTTTAAGAGTCAGTGGGCTTGGTGGGACAGAGCCCTGAGGGTGCATTCCCTATTTCTGGAAAGAAGGCAGGCAAGCAACCCAGGGGGAGATGTTTTCATCTGAGTATCATCTAGGTGCACAGGGAGACAATGTTTGCTCTTCTTGGAGTGCATCTGTGAAAAGCGGTGTTCACAGAGATGCCTCTCCAGGGACAGAAGAGCTGATGGGTGCAATTTCCCTCCCCTGCTCCTCAGCATAGATGCAGAAACACCTACTGAGGGCAGCTAACCTGGATGGACATAGATTGTTTAGTCAGCTTTGCTCCAAATCTCATGCCCCTGCACTCTGGTACAACTGCCCTTTTTGGTCAAAGCTGCATCTGTCCCAATGCAGCAAGACCCTCCCCCAGAAGACCAGTGCAGTCACTTGCCACAGCATGTCCCTAAAGTTTGGAGTTTTAAAAGCCAGTCTGCTTGGCTGGGATAGAGCCCAAAGTGCACTGCACTGCTCCAGGCAGGCAAACAACCTGGAAACAGACAGCATGAAAACAGTGATCTGAGGGGCGCCTGAGTGGCTCAGGCGTTAAGCGTCTGCCTTCGGCTCGGGTCATGATCCCAGCGTCCTGGGATTGAGCCCCGCATCGGGCTCCCTGCTCGGCAGGAAGCCTGCTTCTCCCACTACCATTCCCTCTGCTTGTGTTTCCTCTCTCGCTATGTTTCTCTCTGTCAAATAAATAAAAAAATCTTTAAAAAAAAAAAAAAGAAAACAGTGATCTGAAAAATGCCTGGGATGCATAAAGGGAAGTTATTTGCTCTTCTGGGAGTGCTCCCATGAGAGCAGCAAGCACAAAGACACCTTTCCCAGGACAAAGGAGCTGGCTAGCACTATTTCCTCCTCCTGCCCCTCAGCAAAAACCAACTTCAATAAACAGCACAGTGCCAAAAATGGCTGCCTAACTTGCTTAGAGCAAGCCCCTCACCATGCACTCTGCTGCTACTGCTTTCTCAGGCAAGTGTGCTTAAGGCACAGTGAGTTTACCTCTTCCCCAGAAGACCAGCAGAACTCCTACACAATCATGCTATTGACCATAGCATTCTATAAAGCTTAGTTCTAGTGGGAGCAGTATTAGGTCTCATTTACAAGTGGAACAGGACACACCAAATGAAAACTTGCTACACTCTGGCCAAGGCCCAAACACTGCCTACTGAAGGCAAAGAGAGTCTCTGAAGATGATTGGTCTGAAGAATAAAGCAGCCAAAATACAGCAGCAGAGTACATGCCGCACACAACAAATACACTCATTGAAGCACCAGGCCCCATACACTAAATCACCTCTTCTTCATAAAGTCATTATTCTCAGAAACAGGAAACAACAGGCTTTTCTAAACACAGAGAGGGCAGATGTAGATAAAATGCCAAGATAGAGGATTTCTTCCAAAAGAAAGAAAAAGAAAAATTCATGGCCAGAGAGCTATCAAAACAGAAATTAGTCACACCTGATGGAGAATTTAAAACAACAATCATAATGATACTAGCTGGGTTTGAGAAAAGCATGGAAGACAGGAAGATCCTTATGACAGAGATAAAAGAGTTTTTAAAAAAAGTCAGAAATGAAAATGCAATAACTGAGATTTGAAACAGGATGGTTGTAATAGCCACAAAGAAGGAAGAAGTTGAGGAACAAATAAGTGATATGAAAGATAAAATAATGGAAAATAATGAAGGTGAACAAAAAAGAGAAATAATTATGTAACATGAGAATAGACTTAGGGAACTCAGTGACTCCATCAAATATAATAACATCCATATCATAGGAGTCCCAGAAGAGACACAAAGGAGGGCAGAAAGTTTATTTGAGGAAATAATAGCTGAAAAAACTTCCCTAATCTGAGAAGGAAATAGACACCCAAATCCAGAAGACACAGAGAACTCCATTAAAATCAACAAAAGCAGGCAAACACCAGAACATTTTATAGTTAAATTTGCAAAACAGTGATAAAAAAAAAACCTAAAAGCACCCAGACAAAAGTCCATAATGTACAAGGGAAGATCCATAAAACTAGCTGCAGATATTTCTTTATTAATATTATTATTATGTTCAGTTAGCTATCATATAGTACATTGTTAGTTTTTGATGTAGTGTTCAATGATTCAATAGTTGCACTGCAGATCTTTCAATAGAAATGTGGCGAGCCAGAGAGAGTAGCATGGTGTATTGAAAGCACTGAACAGGAAAAATCTGTAGCTAATAATACTCTATCTAGCAAGGCTACCACTCAGAATATAAGGAGATATAAACCACTTTTTGTGACCACTAAACCAGCCCTGCAATAAAATTAAAGGGGACTCTTTCAATGGGAAAGAAAGACCAAAAGTGACAAAGACTAGAAAAGAACAGAAAATCTCCAGAAACAATGATAAAAAAGCAATAAAATGGCATTAAATTCACATCTATCAATAATTACTATGAATGTAAATGTTGCTCCAACCAAAAGACATAGGGTGTTAGAATGGAAAAAAGCAAACAAACATACAAACAAACAAAAAACAAGACTCACTGATATGCTGCCTACAAGACACTCATTTTAGACCTAAGTCACCTCCAGATTGAAACATTAACTGTGAAAATGCATACCAATATAAAGTTGAATCTGCAATACTTATATCAGAAAATTAAATTTAAAACCAAAGGGTGTAACAAGAAATGAAAAAGGGCACTATATCATAATCAATAGGATTATCTAAGAAGATTGAATAATTATAAATATTTATGCCCCCAACAGAAGAAAACCCAAATACGTAAATCAATTAATAACAAACATAAACTCATTAATAATAATAAAATAATTGTAGGGAACTTTTTTTTGGTGTATGTGTATAGGGGACTTTGAAACCCCACTAGCAACAATGGACAGATCATCGAAGAAGAAAATCAACAAGGAAACAGTGGCTTTGAATGAAGGGCTGGACCAGATGGACGATCAATATATTCAGAACATCCTAAAGCAGAAGAATGCACATTCCTTTTCACTGTACTTAGGACATTCTCCAGAATAGGTCACATACTATGTCACAAATACAGCCTAGACAAGTAGAAAGAGATTGAGATTATGTCATGCATTTTTCAGACTACAACACTATTAAACTTGAAGTCAATCAGAAGAAAACATTGGGATAGACCCCATAAATACATGGAAGTTAAAGATTATCCTACTAAAAAATGAGTGGGTCAAACAGGAAATCAGAGAAGAAATAAATAAAAATACATGGAAACAAATGAAAATACTAAAGTCTAATCTATGGGATACAACAAAAGTGGTCCTAAAAAGGAGGTATACAGTGGAAGTGGGGCAAGATGATGGAGAGGTAGGAGATCCTGTTGCAGCCTGTCCCCAAAAGTGAGCTTGATATCTACCAGAACACGCTGAACACCCATGAAATCAGCCTGAGGAGCAAGATTTTTCACTTCTGGATCTCTACGGGAGCAGAAGACAGCAGTGGAGAGGTAAAGCAAAGTGGGAACACTCGAACCAATATCAGAGGATAAACAAAAGGGAAGAGAGCCACCAGAAGTGGTGCAAGGACAGTAATACCCCAAAGGAAAGTGCCTGGTGGTTGGGGAGCAGCAATAACTTAGAGTCTGGTTAAAAACACTTAAAAAGAGCAAAAGGTTCTGAGGAGAAACTAGTGGAAGGGGGTGGTCGTGGGCACGGGCCTGGGCCCACACTCGCAGGAAGGACACCACTCGCCTCAGAGAGAGACTGGTGGGGGGTCCAGTCCATGGCTCCAGAACCTGCAGCTTACCACTCCTCACACCATTTTGTGGGTGGGGCACAAGCACTACTGTAAGCACTTTAGAGAGTCTAGTGTGGTACAGGAGCCGGCAGCTTTTCTCTGTGTACAGCACTCTCTGGACTGTGCACCCCCGACCACAAGAAATTCAGGGCCTGCAGCAGGGTCTGGGCACTTCCAGGAGGCCCTGGAGAGAACACCGGCAGCTGGCCTACTCTCAGGCAGAAATCTGACCACACCCTGCCGGAGCCAGAAGCGTTGGGAGCATTTGATTGCTGGAACAAGCAATCCTAAAATTTGTATGGAACCAGAAAAGACCCCAAATTGCTAAGGAAATGTTGAAAAAGAAAAACAAAGCTGGGGGCATCACATTGCCCGATTTCAAGCTTTACTACAAAGCAATGATCACCAAGACAGCATGATACTGGCACAAAAACAGACACATAGACCAGTGGAACAGAATAGAAAGCCCAGATATGGACCCGCAACTCTATGGTCAAATAATCTTTGACAAAACAGGAAACAATATCCAGTGGAAAAAAGACAGTCTCTTCAATAAATGGTGCTGGGAAAAGTGGACAGCTATATGTAGAAGAATGAAACTTGACCATTCTCTTACACCATACACAA
>CM053609.1:18025255-18036303 GCA_028646535.1 Procyon lotor | reverse complement strand
CTCTCCCTGTGTTTCTCTCTGTCAAATAAATAAAATCTTTAAAAAAAAAAAAAAAAACTCCTCAAACTCAGCACTCACAAAACCAATAATCACATCAAAAAATGGGCAGAAGACATGAACAGACACTTCTCCAAAGAAGACATACAAATGGCTAACAGACACATGAAAAATGTTCATCATCTTTAGCCCTCAGGGAGATTCAAATCAAAACCACACTGAGATACCACCTTATACCAGGTAGAATGGCCAAAATCAACAGGACAGTAAACAACAGATGTTGGAGAGGGTGTGGAGAAAGGGGCACCCTCTTACACTGTTGGTGGGAATTCAAGGTGGTGCAGCCACTTTGGAAAACAGTGTGGAGATTCTTCAAGAAATTAAAAATAGAGCTATCCTATGACCCTGCCATGGCACTACTGGTTACTTACCCCAAAGAAGCAGATGCAATACAAAGAAGGTTCACATGTACGCTGATGTATGAAACATGAAAGGCTGTGGACTCTGAGCAACAAACTGAGGGTTTTGGACGGGTATGGGTGGGGAGTTGGGAGAGTCTGGTGGTGGGTATTGAGGAGGGCACATATTGCATGGAGCACTGGGTGTGGTGCATGAACAATGAATCTTGTAACACTGAAAACATAAACATATTTGGGAGATAAAAAAGTTTATATAATGTAAAATGTATATGTGGATAAAATCTTGAGGAAATCAGTGCAACTAAAAGTACTGTCCAGATTAGTTTTTGGTGATGAAATCCTATTGTATTGAATATAACTTTATAATACTTTGTATTGGCAGTTAAGTCTTGGGGATCTTTTGTATTTTGTGGAATGTCACTTTAACTGTATTTGACTATGGTGCAAAATCTACTTATATTCTAGGTAGTGTTAGATGAGGCCATTGAATTGGGCATGTTACTGAAAGCAGTGCCTGGGGAATATACCCGGACATCAGTTGGTCATCTTAGCTTACAAGAATGTGCCACACTTCCTTGGTCCTCTACCGAGGAACACAGCCAACCTCTGACATGGAAACTAGTAGAGAATTCTGGGTATCTAATGTTCTCCCTACCCTCAGAAATATTTCTAAAATAATTTCAAAAGACCCTGGGTGGAGCAGCTCATAGAGCAGACAGAACCAGCCTTTGGGAAAGGTGTGTCTCCTGGAACTTTCTCTGAGTTGTTACTTTTGGCCTGGCTGCGATGGCCTTTAATTGATGGATTATACTTTTTCCTAGATGAGGAACAGGTAAAAACAGTCTGGCCACTGGAGGATTTTAAAAGAGAAGTAAAAAGGTTAGTGATGTATTATGACTCGTGTTCTAAAATCTGTAGGGGAACTGCCATAAATAGAAACAATTCTTCAGTGCTGGTCTCCTGAATGATACACTGTTTAGTGACTTGCGAAGGTCAATTCAGCACAGAATGTATAGTTTGTCTAAATCAATGACAGTGTCAAACAATCCTTGGAAACAATGGATCTCAGGGAAGGGAATTGAACCAAGGCAATAAGGTGACTTCAAATGCCTCATTTCTCCAGGGGAAACATTGCAGTGATGGGCTTGGCAAAGTCACCTTTCCTGAGGACCTCACTATAAACGGCTGGGCCAACTAGTGACAGCTTCTGTAGCACAGAGCCATTGGAATTTTTTTTCATTATAATCCAGTTGAAACTCATCCTAGTATTTGTTCTTGAGTCAGCAGAAGCGTTTACTAGAAAATTTTAGAAGATGTTGATGTAACTAAAGAAGGATTTAAAAAATTCTAAAACAGCAGTTAGCTAAGTTAAATATTTACCCAAATACACAAAAACCTCTAGCAACATGTACTTTCTCATAGACCTTACTTAAAAAAAAAGCTGTCCAGAACATATCTTGAACATATTATAATAAATATAACAATAAATGGAAAAATGTGTTCAAAGAAAATTTTAAAAGTTTTGGAACAAAATTATCTCCAGTGAAATCTATCAGGAATTTTTTTTAGGAAAATTTAATATTAGGGTAGATTTATATGGGTATTTACTTGGACCATACCATGTGATAATGTCTAGTTATTATACCATTTATTATATTCTTGTCTTTATAAAAATACATCTTGAAGAATAATTGTTTATAATGTCACAAACAGGGACTATAGTTAATAATATGTAACAACTTTGTATGGTGACAGATAGTAGCTAGATTTATCATGGTAATGACTTCAAAATGTATATAAATGTTGAATCACTATATTGTATACCTGAAAGTAATTATAATATTGTATGTCAACTGCACTTCAATTTCAAATACAGAAAAACAAATACCATAACCTTAAAACAATCATTCAACTTTCTTTTTTTTTAATTTAAATTCAATTAGCCTGCATATAGTACACCATTAGTTTCAGAGGTAGTGTTTGGTAATTCGTCAGTTGCATGTAACATCACATCACCCAATTACCCTTCCACCCACCCACCTCCCCTCTAGCAACCCTGTTTGTTTCCTATAGTTAAGACCTGCTTATGGTTTGTCTCTGTCTCTGATTTCTTCCCATTCGGTTTTCCCTTCCTTCCTCTATGATCCTATGCACTATTTCTTATATTCCACATATGAGTGAAACCATACGATAACTGTTTTTCTCTGATTGACTTATTTTGTTCAGCATAATACCCTCCAATTTCAACCATGTTGATAAAATTTTACCAACCATGTGGTAAAATTTCATCCTTTTCTATGGCTGAGTAAAATTCAATTTTGAGTGTGAGTGTGTGTGTTTGTGTATCACATCTTCTTTTTTTTAAAGATTTTATTTATTTATTTATTTATTTGACACAGAGAGAGAGATCACAAGTAGGCAGAGACAGGCAGAAAGAGAGGGAGAAGCAGGCTCCCTGCTGAGCAGAAAGCTCGATGTGGGGCTCGGTCCCAGGACTCCAAGATCACAACCTGAGCCAAAGGCAGAGGCTTTGATCCACTGAGCCACCCAGGAGCCCCAATACATCACATCTTCTTTATCCTTCACCTGCCAATGGACATCAACCATCCAACTTTAGGTTAAACTTGCAAATGTTACAAATGATTACAGTAACTGGTTAATTTAAAAAGATTTTTTTAAGATTTTATTTTATTTATTTGACAGAGAGGAGAGAGATCAGAAGTAGGCAGAGAGGCAGGCAGAGAGAGAGGGGGAAGCAGAAAGCCCGATGCGGGGCTCGATACCAGGACCCTGAGATCATTACCTGAGCCGAAGGCAGAGGCTTAACCCACTGAGCCACCCAGGGGCCCCAATTTTAAAATATTTATTAAATTTTTTTTCTGATTAGATAAGTAATAATGCCCATATTATCATGTTCTTATTATGAAAGTAACGCAGAAATTCATTTCAAAGGAGGAAGAAAAAAAATCACCCACTATTCTTCAGAGGGATCTATTCTCCCAATATGGAGAAAATAATGTATTTGAACATTCATACATGCAAAGTACTTATTAATCCTCTGCTATATACTAGACATGCTTTTCAATATTGGGGATACAAAATTTTAAAAGATATCAATTTCACCTTTCTGGAGCATGCAGTCTATAGAGGAACACAGGATGAAATCAGGCAGTCTATAATAACAGCATGTACAGAGGGAGAGTAGAGAGGGAGATGAGAGCCAGAGAGCAGAAGATAGGGGAAGTTTACTGGGGCTAAGAAAATTTGAGACAAGTTACAAAGGAGAGGAGTGGTGGGGGGAGGAGACTCCAGGCATAGGAACCAGTGCTTGAAAAGGCATGGAGGTCTGAGAGAGTAGAGCAAGTCCAAGAAGTCATTTTTCTCCAGGTGTAGACAGCACATTACTATTTGATTAGGCTGGAGAAATGAATCGTGAGAACAAGCTTATGAAGGATTTGTGTATTTAAGAGTATGAACCCAATTTCAAATGTGAAGAGGACTTTTGGATGTATGACTTAGGCAACACAGCCAACCTCCAAGGTAGATTACATAGATTTGCTCTAAACTTTGCTCCTAATTCCATTGACTTTGTTTTGTAATGAGTGAGCTGCAGTAGCCTCTGCTATATAAATTGTGTCATTCTCACTCAAGGTAGTCATTGTCCCCTCAAAATTAGCATCCTTCCCCCAAAAGAAGCTTTAGCACAGAAAACAACCCAGACAAGCACAGTGTCACAATGTCCTGCCTAGGCTGAACATCCAAAGAACCGGTACCCATTCCACCTGGAGAGAAGAGGATGATGAGAGAATGTCATTTATAGGACAGGGGGGCTACTCAAAGCGTTAAAAAATTAGATGATAAACAACTAGTACTAGAGAACAGAGATCCTGGATACTCTCCACATCTTAAGGTTTAATCATTCTTTAAACTATCTTATGGATCACAGGTCAATTTTGTGGCTAAATAACAATAGCCATTGTTTATTGAGCATTTTCTTTGTGACAGGTGCTTACTAAGTTTTCATGAGATATTCATAATGCCTGAGCAACTGCTTTCCAATTGTAACTCTACAGTAAAAATGATAAAGTCTGCTCAGTGCAAGAGTAAGCACACTTTACCATCTTAATGTGAGGAAGTTTAGGAAAGTGATGCAAACAGTATGAAAACACTCCAGGAGCAGGGGCACCTGGGTGGCTCAGTGGGTTAAAGCCTCTGCCTTAAGCTCAGGTCATGATCTCAGGGTCCTAGGATCAAGCCCCGCATCAGACTCTCTGCTCAGCAGGGAGCCTGCTTCCCCCTCTCTCTCCCTGCCTCTCTGCCTGCTTGTGATCTCTCTCTCTTTCAAATAAATAAATAAAATCTTAAAAAAAAAAAGTAAAAGAAAACACTCCAGGAGCAAATCTCTTGCAGAACAAGATGTGGGTTCAATTCTGCTTATATGAAAGGTACATTAAAGCACAAATTTGTTTATCTTTGTGAGATGAGAGTCAAGCAATGTTAATCTATTTTTAGACCTTTCTTCTAATATGAATACAAACTATTTTTATAATAAAATATTGTTATTTTTATTGTTTTAATTTTTATTTAAATTCAATTAGCCAAGGTATGGTACATCATTAGTTTTTGATATAATGTTCAATGATTCATTAGTTGAATATAACTCATCATATCATGTACCCTCTTTAATTTCCATCTTATTATTTTTATAAAAGGGAAATTTTATCTGGCTGAATTAAAACCCAGAAGTTATTAATGAAAGTTATATCTATGTTCCTCTGACTGTCCCTTAAACCACTGAACCTTACGTGCTTATTTGTATCCAATGCTACTCATGAAAGTTTTTATTCTTTCATTATGAGGGAGTTCTGGTTGTGCCATAAGGTAGTGGCTAGATTTGAATCTCCATAGTTGGAGGAGGGAGGCAGGAAGTGGATAGAGCTATTTTTCATGGAAGACTTCGTAGAGTTGAACAGTCAGAAGTTGAATGTCTCTGCTGTAAGTAGGACTGATTAGGGACTCAAGGGAGTGAAGGTAGCACAAAATGGGGAAGAACCTACTCTCCTCACCTCTTCACAGAGCCAAGTGATTGCCTGCCATCAAGAGCACCCTAAGACCACAAGCTGTGTAGGTGTTTTCACATAGTGGGTAGGGGTGAGGTGACAGAGCAAAAGCAAGTCCCCTTCAGGCAGCTGTGTGGACATGTGGGAGCTATAGTTAAACACTAGGGCAGGTACAGCTTCTGTGAGAGCTAGCATGAGGCCCCTTTCAGGACTTGGAATATTAGGGAAGACTTTGAGGCCAACCAACTTTGACATCAAGGACGGCCTTGTTTTGTGATCATGACTGATAGATTGATGGATTGGTGTGGGCTTGACGTTCCTAGAACCTGAAAGAACACTCATTTATGAGTAAGTAAGAACTTCTAAAACTACTGGCATTCAGCCCAAAGCTTGATACAAGTTTTGTGGTTGGAATAAGCACTATATTAGGCAAAGTAGCTGGTGACTGCTTAGGTCCTTATAAGGGAAGGTGGCATATGGGCTAATTGCCCCATCTCTGCCCAGCCCATGGGGTCTAAAGGAGATGGGCTTTCAGAATTTGGGACCATATCTCCCTGTTAAAAGACAGATCAGGACGATCTGCTGAAGCTCCTGAAAACCAAATGCTAGTGCTTCAAAGTGAAACAAAAAATGATTGACTTGAACATTTGGTTGTGTGAATAAGAACTTCCTGACATGAGTAGGGAAACCCAGCTGTGTTTGAATGTAGACCAGACCAGAAGTCAATGTGACAACCATAGGCTTGATGAGAACTCTGAAGGGGTTATCTGTTATTTTCACATGGCCACAGGAGGATACCTCCAGGACAGATGCTAAAGTCATTGAGGAGGGCATGTATTGCATGGAGCACTGGGTGTGGTGCATGAACAATTAATCTTGTAACACCAAAAAAATAAAATAAACATATTTGGGGAAAAAAATAAAGTCAATGACTGCTGAGAAAGAGTATATTTACAGAAGGAGAGAGTACTATTTTCCAATGTTGCCCTTCCAAGGAGAGATGCATAAAATTTTAGAAAAAATGCATTCAACCAACATTTAAACAAATAAATGAATCCAGTAACCACTATTTCTGGACTCTGGGTGGGGGGATAAGTACTACATTTTTAAAAATTCTGTGAATCATGTTTCGGGGTCCATTGGTATGACATATAGATGAAATATAGCTGCTTTATATAGCTCCAGATGTACCAAGGAGGCTTGGAAAATGGTGTAGTAGGAGGACCCTAAGCTCACCTCATCCCATAGATACAACTAGATAACATTCACATCAGCATAAATAACTCCGAAAATTGTCCAAAGAAAAATAAACTGTACAACTAAAGGTAGAGAAGATGTCATATAAAAGAAGGTAGGAAAGGTGAGACATAGTTTGAAAGGGAAAAGGACCATGGCTGTCTGTGGTCAGGATGAGCTGGGATCATAAAGGAAGGCAAAAAACAGACTATTACATTATATAAAGTGGGGACCCCACACAGGGAACACATTTCCCCATAACATTTGGCTTTGAAAGTGAGAAAGGTTGAATTTTGTAGACTCTTGTTAGTTCTTACTAAAACCTGGAATTTTAAAAATCAGCGGGCTTGGCTTTGGGAGAACTTGGAGGGAAATAGGAGGTTGAGTCCCCACTCATAAAGAGACAACATAACTACCAGCCAGTGGAGATACAGCCTAGAAGCAGCAATTTGAAAAATGCCTCTGGCATATAGGAGAAAGAGTTATATATTCATGTCAGAGCCTGTCACAGAGAGGCAGGTATCACAGGGAGACCACTCCAGGAAACAAGGAGCTGCCAGATGCCACTTCCCTCCCTCAACCCCCAGTATAAACACATGGTTACTTGTGGGAACTGGCACAGCAATGACTCACTACCTAACTTGCTTACACCAAATCCCATCTCCTCACTACACTTCAGCCCTTCCAGTCATGCTTGACTTAGCCCCTGCACTATGGATCCTCTCACGCAGAAGACCAGAGGGACTCAAGGGAGTCCTTGACTCAGGGCCTTCATTCTAGTAGTGGTGGTAACGGGTCTCATTTTGTAAGCAAACCAGTGCACAACTTGTTGAAATACACCCCACTGGACCAGGAACTAAACCCACAACAGGCAAAGAGAGCTTCTGCAGATGACTGGGCTAAAGAGAAATGGGGCCAGGACACAACAGCAGGGCACAGGCAACATAGATATGAGACATTCCTGGAAGCACTAGGTCCTGGGGAACATGGTACACTGCACTGTAGGGTACTACAGGGTACTTCAGTATACTCAAAAGCAGGAGATACAGCTAATGTTCCTAACACAGAGAAACAGACACAGAAAGTTAAATAAAATACGGAGACAGGGGAATATGTTCCAAATGAAAGAACAGGATAAAACCACAGCAAGACATCTAAGCAAAACAGACATATATAATGTGACTGACAGAGAATTTAAAGTGATGATCATAAAGATACTCACTGGATGTGAGAAAAGAATGGAGGACATCAGTGAAACCCTTAACAGAGTTTTGTTTTGTTTTAAACTAATCAGGAGCACCTGGGTGACTTAGTCAGTTATGCATCTGCCTTCAGTTCAGGTCATAATCCCAGGGTCCTGGGATTAAGTCCCACATCATGCTCCTTGCTCAGTGAGGAGCCTGCTTCTCCCTCTACCTCTGCCTGTCACTCCCTCTGCTTGTGCTCTCTCTTTGTCAAATAAATAAAATCTTAAAAAACTAATCAGAGCTCCACAGAGAAGCTGCTCCTCCAAAACTGATCAGAGGCTGCTTCCGCAAGCAGCTGCAGCACTCATGTTGCCGGCCCAAAACAGAAGTCATTAGGCAAAACAGAAGGGGAATCTGCAGGGGGACTTCCAATAGCAACCTTTGCTTTTTCTCTGGCTGGTCAGTGCAGTGATGCTTGGGGGGGCCATGGGAGTGAGGCGGGGTGAGGTGCAGGCCAGGAAAGCAGAAGCGGGTGTGAGGGTAGAGCTGGCGACATCAACTGCAAACGTCATAGTTACCCTGCCATTGCCCTCACTGCCCTGTGGTGCTTAAAAGGGTCTAATTTACCTTGAGAAATACTTCATGTGTGATTTGTGTTCTCAGTGCATCATATCATGGAAAGCATGATGTCAATTTTTCTATTTTGGTGACATTAAGTTTGATCATTCAGTTCAAGTGATTTCCACCAGACTTCTACATTTATCAAGGAGGAAGGAGCAAGATGGCAGAGGAGTAAGAAACCTAAACTTCACTGCATCCCAGGAACTCAGCTAGATAGTTATCAAACCATTTAGAACACCTACAAACTCAACAGGAGATGAAAGAAAAGAATAGCAGCAATTCTAGGAAGAAGGAGATTCAAATCAAAACTACATTGAGATAACAACTTACACCAGTTAGAATGGACAAAATCAACAAGACAGTGAACAATAAGTGTTGGAGAGGATGTGGAGAAAGGGGAACCCTCTTACACTGTTGGTGGGAATGCAAGTTGGTGCAGCCACTTTGGAAAACAGAAGATGAAGAAAACAGTGTGGAGATTCCTCAAGAAATTAAAAATAGAGCTACCTTATGACCCTGCTATCACACTACTGGGTATTTACCTCAAAGATACAGATGTAGTGAAAAGAAGGGCCACATGTACGCCAATGTTCATAGCAGCAATGGCCACAATTGCCAAACTGTGGAAAGAACTAAGATGCCCTTCAACAGATGAATGGATAAAGAATATATGGTCCATATATAATATGGAATATTATGCCTCCTTCAGAAAGGATGAATACCCAACTACAAAAGTCAGTATGGATGGGACTGGAAGAGATTATGCTAAGTGAAATAAGTCAAGCAGAGAGAGTCAATTATCATATGGTTTCACTTACCTGTGGATCATAAGGAAAAACATGGAGGACATTGGGAGAAGGAAAGGAAGGGTGAATTGGGGGAAATCAGAGGGGTAGATGAAGCATGAGAGACTGTGGACTCCGAGAAACAAACTTCAGGCTTTGGAGGGGAGGGGCATGGAGTGTTGGGTGAGCCTGGTGAAGGGCACGTATTTCATGGAGCACTGGATATGGTGTATGAACAATGAATCTCGTGACACTGAAAAAATAAAATTAAATTAAAAAAAGAGTTTTTGCATTCATATTCATTAGGGATATTGGTCTGTAGTTCTCTTTTTTAGTGCAATCTTTGTTTGGTTTTAGAATCAGGATAATGCTGGCCTTGTAGAATAAGCTTGGAAGCTTTCCTTCTATTTCTATTTTTTGGAACATTTTGAGTAAAATAGGTATTAACTCTTCCTTAAATATCTGGTAGGACTCCCCTGGGAAGCCATCTGGCTGTGGACTTTTGTTTGTTGGAAGATGTTTGATTACTGATTCAATTTCTTTGCTAGCTACCAGTCTGTTCAAATTTTCTATTTCTTCCTGTTTCAGTTTTGGTAGTTTGTATGTTTCTAGGAATGTATCCATTTTCCTTCCCATGGAAGATACATCCATGTATCTTCCAGGTGGTCCAATTTTTTGGCATATAGTTTTTCATAATATTCTCTTAAAATTGCTTGTATTTCGTGGGTGTTCTCATTTGTGATTTTATTTATTTGTGTCCTTTCTCTTTTCTTTTTCAGAATTCTGACTTATCAATTCTTTTTATCAATCCTGTTAATTCTTTCAAAGAACCAGCTCCTGGTTTCATTGGTCTATTTTATTGTTTTATTTAATTTATATATCATTTATTTCTGCTCCAATCTCTATTATTGCCCTTCTGCTGTCTTTAGACTCCATTTATTGTTCTTTTTCCAGCTTCTTTAGATGAAGGTTTAGGCTATTTATTTGAGATTTTTCTTCCTTCTTGAGATAGGCCTGTATTGCTATATACATCCTTCTTTTTTTTCACAAATATGTTTATTTTAGTTTTTCAGTGTTACAAGACTCATTGTTCATGCACCACACCCAGTGCATAATGCAATACCTGCGCTCCTCAGTATCCACCACCAGGCTCACCCAACCCACCACCCACACCCATCCAAAACCCTCAGTTTGTTGCTCAGAGTCCACAGTCTCTCATGGCTCATCCCCACCTCTGATTTTTCTCCATTCCCCATCTCCCTTTCCTTCCTTCTCACAATGCCCTCCATGTTTTTCTTCATGCTCAGCACATAAGTGAGACCATAAGATAATTGGCTCTCTCCGCTTGACTTATTTCACTCAGCATAATCTCTTCCAATCCCGTCCATGTTGATACAAAAGTTGGATATTCGTCCTTTCTAATAGAGGCATAATATTGCATTGTATATATGTACAATATCTTATTTATCCATTCATCTGTTGAAGGGCATTTTGGTTCTTTCCACAGTTTGATGATTGTGGCCATTGCTGCTATGAACATCGGCATACATGTGGCCCTTCTTTGTACTGCAGCTGCTTCTTTGGGGTAAATACCCAGTAGTGCAATTGCAGGGTCATAGGGTAGCTCTATTTTTAATTTCTTTTTTTTCCCCCAAATATGTTTATTTTATTTTTTCAGTGTTACAGGATTTATTGTTCATGCACCACACCCAGTGCTCCATGCAATACGTGCCCTCTTCAATA
>CM053609.1:17996747-18025155 GCA_028646535.1 Procyon lotor | reverse complement strand
CCCCTCCAAAACCCTCACTTTGTTGCTCAGAGTCCGCAGCCTCTCATGGTTCATCTCCCCCTCTGATTTCCCCCCATTCTCCCTTCCCTTCCTTCTCACAATGCCCTCCATGTTTTTCTTTATGCTTAGCATGTAAGTGAGACCATAAGGTAATTGATTCTCTCTGCTTGATTTATTTCACTCCGCATAATCTCTTCCAGTCCCATCCATGTTGATACAAAAGTTGAATATTCGTCCTTTCTAATGGAGGCATAATATTCCATTGTATATATGGACCATATCTTCTATATCCATTCATCTGTTAAAGGGCATCTTGGTTCTTTCCACAGTTTGGCAATTGTGGCCATTGCTGCTATGAACATTGGCGTACATGTGGCCCTTCTTTGTACTACATCTGCTTCTTCAGGGTAAATACCCAATAGTATAATTGCAGGGTCATAGGGTAGCTCTATTTTTAATTTCTTGAGGAATCTCCACACTGTTTTCCAAAGTGGCTGCACCAGATGCAATCCCCCCAACAGTGTAAGAGGGTGCCCCTTTCTCCACACCCTCTCCAACATTTATTGTTTACTGTCTTATTGATTTTGGCCATTCTAACTGGTGTAAGGTGGTATCTCAATGTGGTTTTGATTTGAATCTCCCTGACGGCTAAAAATGATGAACATTTTTTCAGGTGTCTGTTAGCCATTTGGATATCTTCTTTGGAGAAGTGTCTGTTCATGTCTTCTGCCCATCTTTTGATGTAATTATCGGTTTTGTGAGTGTTGAGTTTGAGGAGTTCTTTATAGATCTTAGATATCAGATCTATGTCTGTAGTGTCATTTGTCCCATTCTCCCATTCTGTGGGTTGCCTCTTTGTTTTGTTGACTTTTTCCTTTACTGTGCAGAAGCTTTTTATCTTGGTGAAGTCCCAAAAGTTCAATTTTGCTTTTGTTTCCTTTGTCTTTGGAGACATGTCCTGAAAGCAGTTGCTGTGGCTGATGTCGAAGAGGTTACTGCCTATGTTCTCCTCCAGGATTTTGATAGATTCCTGCCTCACATTGAGGTCTTTTATCCATTTCGAGTTTATATTCGTGTATGGTGTAAGAGAATGGTCAAGTTTCATTCCTCTACATATAGCTGTCCACTTTTCCCAGCACCATTTATTGAAGAGACTGTCTTTTTTCCACTGGATATTTTTTCCTGTTTTGTCAAAGATTATTTGACCATAGAGTTGCGGGTCCATATCTGGGCTCTCTATTCTGTTCCACTGGTCTATGTGTCTGTTTTTGTACCAGTACCATGCTGTCTTGGTGATCATTGCTTTGTAGTAAAGCTTGAAGTCAGGCAATGTGATGCCCCCAGCTTTGTTTTTCTTTTTCAACATTTCCTTAGCAATTTGGGGTCTTTTCTGGTTCCATACAAATTTTAGGATTACTTGTTCCAGCCCTTTGAAGAATACCGCTGGAATTTTGGTCAGGATGGTATTGAAAGTATAGATTGCTCTGGGCAGTATAGACATTTTAACAAAGTTTATTCTTCTGATCCGTGAGCATGGAATAATTTTCCATCTTTTTGTGTCTTCTTCAATTTCTTTGATGAGCGTTCTGTAGTTCTTTGAGTACAGATCCTTCACCTCTTTGATTAGGTTTATTCCCAGGTATCTTATGGTTTTTGGTGCTATCGTAAATGGAATAGATTCCCTAATTTCCCTTTCCATATTTTCATTGTTAGTGTATAGGAAAGCCACTGATTTCTGTGCATTGGTTTTGTATCCTGCCACATTTCTGAACTGCTGTATGAGCTCTAGTAGTTTGGGGGTGGAGTCTTTTGGATTTTCCATATAGAGTAAGATGTCATCTGTGAAGAGAGAAAATTTGACTTCCTCATTGCCAATTTGAATAACTTTTTTTTCTTTTTGTTGTCTGATTGCTGTCACTAGGACTTCTAGCACTATGTTGAACAAGAGTGGTGAGAGTGGGCATCCTTGTCATGTTCCTGATCTCAAAGGGAAGGCTGGCAGCTTTTCCCCATTGAGAATGATATTTTCTGTGGGCTTTTCATAGATAGACTTTATGATGTTGAGGAAGGTTCCTTCTATCCCTATACTTTGAAGAGTTTTAATCAGGAACAGATGCTGAATTTTGTCAAATGCTTTTTCTGCATCAATTGAGAGGACCATGTGTTCTTTTCTCTTCTCTTATTGATTTGTTCTATCACATTGATTGATTTGTGAATGTTGAACCACCCTTGCATTCCAGGGATAAATCCCACCTGGTCATGATGAATAATCTTTTTAATGTGCTGTTGGATCTTATTAGCTAGGATCTTGTTGAGAACCTTGGCATTCATATTCATCAGGGATAATGGTCTGAAATTCTCCTTTTTGGTAGGGTCTTTGCCTGGATGGGGATCAGGGTAATGCTGGCTTCATAGAATGAGTCTGGAATTTTTCCTTTTGTTTCTATTTTTTGAAATATTTTCAGGAGAATAGGTATTATTTCTTCCTTGAAAGTTTGGTAGAATTCCCCAGGGAATCTGTCTGGTCCTGGACTCTTGTTTTTTGGGAGGTTTTTGATCACTGCTTCAATCTCATTACTAGATATTGGGCTTTTCAGGTTGTCAATTTCTTCCTGTTCAGTCTTGGAAGAGTATGGGTTTCCAGGAATGCATCCATTTCTTCTAGGTTGTTTAACTTATTGGCATAGAGTTGTTGATAATAATTTCTGATGATTGTTTCTATTTCTTTTTGATTAGTCATGATCTCTCCCCTTTCATTCACAATTTTGTTAATTTGGGTCCTCTCCCTTTTCTTTTGGATGAGTTTGGCCAGTGGCTTATCAATCTTATTGATTCTCTCAAAGAACCAACTTCTGGATTCGTTGATGCGTTCTATTGTTTCTCTAGTTTCTAACTCGATCTCTGCTCTGATCTTGATTATTTCCTCCTTGTGCGTGGGGTTGGCTTAATTTGTTGTTGATTTTCCAGTTCTTTAAATTGTAAAGAGAGCTGGTGTATTTGAGATTTTTCAATTGTTTTGAGTGAGGCTTGGATGGCTATGTATTTCCCTCTTAGGACTGCCTTTGCCATGTCCCCTAGGATTTGAATGGATGTGTCTTCATTCTCATTGGTCTCCATGAAATGTTTAAGTTCATTTTTCATTTCCTGGTTGATCCTAACATTCTTGAGCAGGTTGGACTTTGGCCTCCAAGTGTTTGAATTCTTTCCAAACTTTTTCTTCTGGTTGAGTTCCAGTTTCAAAGCACTGTGGTCTGAGAAAATGCAGGGTATCATCTCAATCTTTTGGTATCGGTTGAGTCTTTATTTGTTACCCAGTATGTGTTCTATTCTGGACAAAGTTCCATGTGCGCTTGAGAAGAATGAGTACTCTGTTGTTTTAGGGTGGAATGTTCCATATGTATCTTTGAGGTCCATCTGGTCCAACGTGTCATTCAAAGCTCTTGTTTCTTTATTAATTTTCTGTTTAGATGATCTGTCTGTTACTGAGAGTGGCGTGTTAAGATCTCCTACTATTAGTGTATTCATATCAATATGACTCTTTATTTTGATTAACAGTTGGCTTATGTAGTTGGCTGCTCCTGCATTGGGGGCATAAATGTTTACAATTGTTAGATCTCCTTGGACGATAGACCCTTTCAGAATGATGTAGTGTCCTTCTGTATCTCTGACTACAGTCTTTAGCTGAAAATCTAATTTATCTGATAGGAGAATTGCTACCCCAGCTTTCTTTTGAGGGCCACTGGCATGAAAGATGGTTCTCCATCCTTTCACTTTCAGTCTGGATGTATCTTTTGGTTCCAAATGTGTCTCTTGTAGACAGCATATGGATGGGTTCTGCCGCTTTATCCATTCTGCAACCCTGTGCCATTTTATGGGGGCATTTAGGCCATTCACGTTGAGAGTGATTATTGAAAGATAAGCGTTTATTGACATCATGTTGCCTGTGTAGTCCTTGTTTCTGTAGATTGTAAATTTCTGTTCTAAGTCACTCATGAGTTCTTTCTACTTTTATAGAACCCCCTTTAATATTTCCTGGAGTGCCGGCTTGGTGGTCACATACTCTTAATCCTTGCCAGTCTTGGAAGCTCTTTAACTCTCCATCCATTTTGAATGTCAGCCTTGCTGGATAAAGTATTCTTGACTGCATGTTCTTCTCGTTTAGTGCCCTGAATACATCATGCCAGCCCTTTCTGGCTTGTCAGGTTTCTGTAGACAGGTCTGACGTTATTCTAATGGGTCTTCCTCCTTATGTAAGGAATCTCTTCCCCCTAGCTGCCCTCAGGACCTCTTGTCTAACATTACAATTTGCAAATTTCACTATGATGTGTCTCACTGATTTTCTAGACTCGTTGATCTCGACAGGTATCCCCTCTGCCTCTGAGACAGGAACACTTGTTCCATTGCCCAGATTGGGGAAATTTTCATTCAGAATTTGGTCAGCTATATCTTCTAGTCTTCTGTCTTTCTCTACCCCCTCTGGGATTCCAATAATTCTGACGTTGGAATGTTTCATGGTGTCATTTATTTCCCTAAGTCTCTTCTCATGATTCCTGAGAAGTTTGCTCCAGCTGTCCTGCTGCCCTTTCTTCTCTACCAATTTATCCTCTAGATCACTAATCTCCATAACTCTGGCTGTTAGACTATTTAGATTGGACTATTTAGATTTAGATCTCACTGATAGCGCTTCTTATATCAACTATACTGGTTCTCATTTCTGCCCTTAGAGATTCAATGTTGTCATTAATGTTTTTTGCCATCCTAGCCATTGTTTGGATAATTGTTGGCCTAAATTCCCTTTCTGACAACTATGCCCCTCTGACATATTTCTGAGGGAGAGGGCGCAGTCTCTGGGTTTTTCCTCTGTTGGGTGTTCTTCCTCCTAGTCATTTTGATGAGAAGTGGATGAGAGGATGTGTAGCTGGATATTTTGCCCACGATCCAGGCAGGATGCAGTCTGGAAGATTTAGGAGCAATTGGGGTTCACCACCAAAAAGAAAGAATGAGGATAAAAAAGATAGAAAGAGAAAAAGAAGAAATCCCTGCCAGAAGGGTCCCCCAAAATAAGATTTATAAGGTATGTAAACCAACACGAACAAACATATAGACCAACAAAAGTAAATGACAAGAAATAATACAACCTAGTCAGAATGAACCCCAGGAACAAGATTTATATAATACCAGAACAAAAGCAAATATGTAGAAACACTGACAGAAGCATAAGATGGGAGGGTGGTTATAACTTCTTGTGGGCGAGGAAGGTTATTTCAGGTCTTCATGGGTTTATCATTGTATTAAGCCTCTAGCTGTAATGTTAAGTAATTTAAGAAAAAAACAAAAACAAAAGAAGACCAAGAAATTTTATTAAAATGTTATTAAAAAAATAGAAAGAGAATAAGAAAGAAAAAATTCTTGTAGCTTGTATCTATGAAATATACAGTTTTGAGGGTATTATCAGGTGCTTAATATATTGATTTCCCCTGATGTTGGGGATTTAAAATTTTATGGTTTTTAAAGTTTTAAAATTTTAAAACTATAAAATTGTTATAGTCCTTTTGTTTTTTTGACTTGTCTTCTGGGGAAGGGCCCTGCCACATTGTTTTCCAGTCAATCTTGCTTGGGTTGAGTCACCCTGCCCCTCAATCAATCAAGGGGCAATGCTCCATGGAAACCAGTTTCTCAGTCTTTTGCTCTCTGAAGGCTTTTGGCCTTTTGTAGCCTTTTCACCTTTTCGGAGCATCCATGCAAGGAATCTGCCTGTATGTACCCAGACCTCTGCATCACAGAGAAGCCTCAGTCTCTCCCCTCTGGGTGGTCCTTAATACACACTTCCCCTCCACAAATTCTGCTTACAATGCAGCCTGTCACAGGTGTCATGCACTCAGCAGTTCAGGGACTCCTCGAATGCTCCCCTACTCTCAGGGCTCCAGGACCCTGCAGGGTGTGGTCAGATTCCTGCCCAAGATTAGGCCGGCCACCCTCATGCTCTCAGGTTGGCTGGGAGTGCCCAGACCCTGCCGCTGCAGGCCGTGAATATCTTGTGGTTGGGGGTGCACAGTCCAGGGAGTGCTGTACATAAAGAAAAGCTGCCAGCTCCTGGATCACACCATCTCTCTATGGCACTTGCAGGGCCACACACGCCTCACCCACAAAATGGTGTAAGGAGCGGAAAGCTGCAGGTTCCGGAGCCACAGATTGGACTCCCCCCATCAATCTCTCTTCCAGGTGAGTGGTGTCCTTCCTGCGAGCATGGGCCCAGGCCCTGCCCACGACCACCCCCTTCCACTAGTTTCTCCTCAGAACCTTTTGCTCTTTTTAAGTGTTTTTAACCAGACTCTAAGTTATTGCTGCTCCCCAACCACCGGGAACTTTCCTTTGGGGTATTACTGTCCCTCCCCCTTTTGTTTATCCTCTGATATTGGTTCGAGTGTTCCCACTTTGCTTTACCTCTCCACTGTTGTCTTCTGCTCCCATAGAGATCCAGAAGTAAAAAATCTTGCTCCTCAGGCTGATTTCATGGGTGTTCAGTGTGTTCTGGTAGATATCCAGCTCACTTTTAGGGACAGGTTGCAATAGGATCTCCTACTTCTCCGCCATCTTGCCCCCCCACACACACATTATATAAACTTTATGCTTACGTTTTTCCCCTTACTGGAATATTTAGGCTTGGAGAAAATGTTTAGGCCTTATTAAAGCAGCTTTCTGGCACCCAAATCCCAATCATTCTCTTCCTCCCGGTTCTCCATCAGCACCAACAAAACAACTATCCTGTTCCCTGCTGACAGCAGGTACCAAGGACCTTGGCATTGTGTACCTTGACTATACTGGTCTTAAACGTATAGATGCTGACACCTGTTCCACCATGTACTGTGCCTTGCAAAGATGCTCTCTCCTCTTTTTTCCCCTCCCTCCAGTGGTCTAAAGAATAATAATTCAGAGTTGATAATCAACACAAGTTCCCTGAATACAATCTCCACAAGGCTGTGCAAACATAAAGTTGTAACACATGATCTTTGTGCTCATCAGTCAGGGTCTCCCATGATCACAGCTTCTGTCAGTGGTATATTCATGCTCTTTGTCATTCAAGCTCAAAACTTTGATCTAATATCTGATTCTCTCCTCTTTGTCCAAATATCCCATCAGCCACCCATACTGGCAGTTTTTCTGTCAAAATATCCATTCTATCTCCTCTTTCTAACCTCGGACTCCTTCCCTAATTTGGAACCACATTAGTTTATTTCAGTAACATTCCCGGAGTAGTCCTGACTCCAGATTCTCCTTTCAACCTGTAGTAATTATTACTGTATTCTTCATAACCCTTCTCCACTCAAAAATCTGGACTTAATTTCTACTGCTTATATTTACATTTTTCTGCTTATACTAAGTTCTCCCCAATCTGATCCAATTACTACTTTATTTATTTCCTATTACCTAAATATGCACCTTCCTTTCTAATCAGCCCAACCTCTTCATTGTCAATCAATAGTCATTTCACTTCCTCCTCAGAACCTAATATGGTCTGCATAGCCCCTGCCTTCTTTTTAACTATGACTTGTGTGTAACTTTCCATCTAGCCCCAGGAAGCCATATCTGTACCTGAGATAAATAGGAGCCTTCAGTCAGTGCTCAGCAGCTTGTCCTCAAGTCAGCCTTGATTTTAATCCAAACTTATCTTTTGTTCCTGCCTTGTCCCATTTTTTGAGCTCTTTCCCTGTCTTTAACACCAAGTCCTTGTTTGACTGTTCAATTCTAATAAACATGCCATTCCCCAAACCTCACCCAGTATTTCCATTTCATCTTCTTTCCACCCTACTCCCATTTCTAGCAGTTTGAGGATCTAGAGAACTACCACTTGGGACAGCCACAGAGACAGGTTCAGTCCTGCTTCCTGGGGCTTTCAGAGTCATGAGTCTTTTACTCTACATGCTAACAACACTCTTTTGATTTTTTGCCTAACTTCTTGTTCTTACATCTTTTGAATCCTGGAAAAACTCTTTTCTGGTACTTTCAGGGGCTATACCCTTTCCTTTTACCTGAGTGCCCCCTCCTTTATCCACATCCCTCCAGGGAACCAACCCTCTCTACACTAACTTCCATCAAGCACATGGAACTTCCTCAAAACCATGGAGCTTGTAAGCTGTACAAAATTATTTAACACTTTATTTATTCTAAAAGTCAATATTCATTTTGCATATACTTGAGACGAGTCATTGTGTAAAGAACCAAGAAAATTTTTAAAAAGATAAATTCTGAATTCTGCTGTGCTGGCTCCAGTGAGGAGAACACCTTACCCATATTTTGCTGTTGCTGCAGAAGGGCCACCCCTTGCCTGGATGAAATTTTTAATATAAGATCAAAGGCAACAATTGAGATTATATACACACTGAGACCTTCCCTCTTCCATTGTCTCTGACTTCCCAAGTCTTCCATTGTTGTACACTAATGTCCAGAAAGCTACTGACACAGACTATTTGAGGATGGGGAAGAGTTAAAATGGTGGAACAGTAGGAGGATCTTTATACTTGCTTGTCCCTCGAACACGGCTAGATAATTATCAAAATCATTCTGAACACCGAGGAAATCAATCTTAAGACTGAGAGAAAAAAATGCACAACTAAAGGGAGAAGAGAGGCCACATCATGGAAGATAGGAGGTGCAGTGATGTGCTTTGGGAGAGAAAAGAATCACTGATGCTGCAGATGGGAGGAATCCCTGATCATGGAGAGAGGTGAGAGAGAGAGAGAGAGAGAGAGAGAGAGAGAGAGAGAAAGAAAGAAAGAAAGAAAGAAAGAAAGAAAGAAAGAAAGAAAGAAAGAAAGAAAGAAAGAAAGAAAACACCATGCAGGGGATTGTAAAAGAAAAATTCTTCCCCAAAACCATTGACTGGGAAAATGAGAGGGACTGATTATTGCAAGTTTTTATAAGCAGCAAAGCTGAAATTCTTAAGTTTTAGAAGTCCACATCACCGGCAAGGTCAAACTTGGTGGGTGTAATGGTACTCCTGTGGAGGAGGGCAGAAGTCTGGTAGTGGACAGCATGCTCAGAGAATCCACTGGGTCATGCTGGGTGAGACAGTTCCCCATCTTGGAGTGCACTTGGGAGAAGCAGTACTGCCTCTTTGGGGACTAAAGAGCTGGTAGGTGCTCATGAGCTGCTCATGAGCACATGAGCAGAGATGTCTGTTGAGGGCAGCTAACCCGGATGCCAGCTTTTTGCTATGCTTTACCATAAATTCCAAGCCCCTGTGTGGTCATATGATCATTTTTCTACGACAGACTGGTACTAGCCTCAATGTGACGAGACCCTCCCTCACAGGATAAGCATGGATCCACACTGCATCTGGTCCCTAAAATTTAGAGTTTTGAAACCCAGTTGTGCACCTGAGATAAAACACAGGAGCACCATGCTGCCACTGGCACATCACTGGCATGGACAGGCAGGGTGAAGGTAGGGATCAGATGGAAGTCTGAGACACAAGAGATGAGATTGTTCACTCTTCTGTGAGGGGTTTCTGAATAGCAACAGGCTAGAACTCCCCTTTTCAGGGAAGAGATCAGGCCAATACAATTTATCAAGCCTCCTATCAGCACAGACTTCAGTGACTGCCACTGTACACATAGTGGAGGCTTGAGCTCATTACATGCACTCTGTAGGTGCCTTTTAAATAAGGCCCTATTAAGAACCAAGCAACAGCAGGATACTCCTTCAGAAAACTATCTGCAAACCCACCATATGCACCAGGTCTACTGATCATACAGTGCTGCAAAATCTCAGCTCCAGTGGAAATAGGTCCAGGAGAAGGCTTTCCTAACACACAAAAAACAGACTTATAAAAATGCCAAGATGAAGGAATTCACCCAAAAAGAGAGAATAAGAAGAGGAAGAGCTAATCAAAATAGATATAAGTACTATGCTTGGACCAGAATTCAAAACAACAATAATAAGCATATTACCTGGGCTTGAGAAAAGCATACAAGAACAAGAAAGGTCCTTACTGCAGAGATAAAAGGCCTAAAAACTAGTCAAGCCAAAATAAAAAATACTATAACTGAAATGCAAAACTGACTGGATGAAAAGACCCCAAGAGTGGGAGAAGTAGAAGAATAAATTGGTGATATAGAAATAAAATTATGGGGGTACCTGGGTGGCTCAGTGGGTTAAAGCCTCTGCCTTCAGCTTAGGTCATGATCTCAGGGTCCTGGGATCGAGCCCTGCATTGGGCTCTCTGCTCAGCAGGGAGCCTGCTTCCCCTCTCTCTCAGCCTGCCTCTCTGCCTACTTGTGACCTCTCTCTCTGTCAAATAAATAAATAAATCTTTAAAAAAAGAAAATAGAATTATGAAAAATAATAAAGCTGGAAAAAAGAGGGAAAGAAAGATACTAGATTATAAATGTAGACTTAGGGAACTCAGTGACTCCATAAAGCATAATAGCATTCATATCATAGGAGTTCCAGAAGAGGAAGAGAAAAGGGGGCAGAAGATTTATTTGAGCAAATTATAGCTGAAAATTTCCCTAATCTGGGAAAGGAAACAGACACCCAAATCCAGGAGGACAGAGAATTCCCATGAAAATCAACAACAGCTGGCCAACCACACACATTGCAATAAAATTTACAAAATACAGAGATAAGGAAAGAATCCTGACAGCAGCAAGAGAAAAGAAATCCCTAACCTACAAGGAAGACAAATCAGGTTCACAGCAGATCTTTCCATAGAAATCTGGCAGGCCAGAAGAACAGACATGATATATTCAACATGCTGAATGGGAAAAATAAGCAGCCCAAAATACTTTATTCAGCAAGGCTGTCATCTGGAATATGTCATTTATAGACATAAAGAGTTTCCCACACAAATACAAACTAAAGGAGTTTGTGACCACTAAACCAGCCCTGCAAACAGTATTAAAGGGGACTCTTTAAATGGGAAAGAAAGACAAAAAGCAACAAAGAGTAGAAGGGAAGGGAGAAAATCTCCAGAAACAGTGACTTTACAGATAACAAAATGGCACTAAACTCATATTTATCAATAAACACTCTGAACATAAATAGTTAAATGCTCCAATCAAAAGACATAGAGTATCAGAATGGGGAGGGAAAAAAAGACTTAGGGTGTCTGGCTGGTTCAATTGGTAGAGCACCAGACTCTTGATCTCTTAATTGGGTTTGAGCCCCACATTGGGTGTAAGGCCCACTTAAAATAAAATAAAATAAAATAAAATAAACACAAAATCCATATATATGCTAGTTAAAAGAGATTCATTTTAGATCCAAGTCTCCTCCAAATTGAAAGTGAAGGGATGGAGAATGATCTATCATGCTAATGGATATAAGAAACCCAGAGTAGCCATACTTATGTCAGAAAAAATAGATTTTAAGTCAAATACTGTAACAAGAGATGAAGAAGGGCACTATATCATAATAAAGGGCCCTATTCAACAAGAATATCTAACAGTTGTAAGTACTTATGCGCCTAACTTGGGAGCACCAAATATATAAATCAAATAATAAAACACAAAGAAACTCATTGAGGAGTGCCTGGGTGACTCAGTCAGTTAAACATCTAACTCTTGGTTTTGGCTCAAGTCATGATTGCAGGCTTCTGAGATCAAGCCCTAGATCAGGCACCACACTCAGCAAGAAGTCTGCTTGAGATTCCTTCCAATTTTTTCCTCTCCCTCTGATACTCCCACCACTCACTCTCTCTCTAAAATACATTAAAAAAATAAAATCTTTAAAAAAAGAAACTCAATGATAGTAATACAGTAATAGTAAGGTATTTTAACATACCACTTATAGCAATGGACAGATCATGTAAGCAGAAAATCAACAAGGCAACAATGGCTTTGAATGACACACTGGACCAGATGAACTTAACAGTTATATTCAAAACACTTCATCCTAAGGCAGCAGAATACTCATCCTTTTCAAGAGCATATGGACCATCCTCCAGAATAGATCACATACTGGGTCACAAGTCAGCTCTTAGCAAATATAAAAAGATTGAGATTATACAATCCATATTTTTAGACCACAACGCTGTTAACTTGAAGTCAACCACAAGAAAAAAATCTGGAAAGAAAACAAATACATAGAGGTTAAAGAATGTCCTACTAAAGGATGAATGAGTTAACCAGGAAATTAAATAGGAAATTAAAAAATACATGGAAGCAAATGAAAACGAAAACATAACAATCCAGAACTTTGGGATGCAGCAATGGCAATTCTAAGAGAAGTATATTACAATACAGGCCTACCTCAAGAAGCAAGAAAAGTCTCAAATACACACCTTGAACTTACACATAAAGGACCTAGAAAAGGAACAGCATATAAAGCCAGCAGAAGGGCAATAATAAATATTAGAAATAAATGATATAGAAACTAAGAAAAACAAAACAAAACAAAAAATAAAAAAAACAATAGAACAGAGCAATGAAAACAGGAGCTGGTTCTTTGAAAGAATTAACAAAATTGATAAACAGAATTGATAAGTCAGAATTCTGAAAAAGAAAAGAGAAAGGACACAAATAAATAAAATCACAAATGAGAGAGGAGAAATAACAACCAACACCCAAGAAATACAAGCAATTTTAAGAGAATATTATGAAAAACTATATACCAACAAACTGGACCACCTGGAAGAAATGGATACATTCCTAGAAACATACAAACTACCAAAACTGAAACAGGAAGAAATAGAAAATTTGAACAGACTGGTAGCTAGCAAAGAAATTGAATCAGTAATCAAACATCTTCTAAGAAACAAAAGTCCACAGCCAGATGGCTTCCCAGGGGAGTCTTACTAGACATTTAAAGAAGAGTTAATACCTATTTTACTCAAAATGTTCCAAAAAATAAAAATAAAAGGAAAGCTTCCAAGCTTATTCTACAAGGCCAGCATTATCCTGATTCTAAAACCAAAGACTGCATTAAAAAAGAGAACTACAGACCAATATTCATGATGAACATGGATGCAAAAATTTTCAACAAAATACTAACAAATCAAATCCAACAGTATATTAAATGAATGATTAACCGCAATCAAGTGGAATGTATTCTTGGGCAAAAGGGTGGTCCAATACTTTCAAATCAATCAACATCATACATCACATTAATAAAAGAAAGGATAAGGACCATATGATCCTCTCAATAGATGCAAAAAAAAAAAAAAAAACAGCATTTGACAAAGTACAACATCCATTCAGGATAAAAACTCTCAACAAAGTAAGTTTAGAGGGAACATACCTCAGCATAATAAAGACCATATACAAAAGACCCACAGCTAATATCTGCTCAATGGGGAAAAACTAAGAGTTTTTCTTCTATGGTCAGGAACAAGGCAGGGACATCCACTCTCACCACTGTTATTAAACAGTACCGGAAGTCCCAACTATAGCAATCAGACAACAAAAAGAAATAACAGACCTCCAAATCAGCAAGGGATAAATAAAACGTTCACTATTTGCATATGACTTAATACTTTATATAGAAAACCCAGAAGACTCTACCAAAAAAAAAAAAAAAATGCTGTTACTGATACAGGAATTCAGCAAAGTCACAGGATATAAAATCAATGTAAAGAAATCTGTTTTACTTCTATACACCAACAATGAAGCAACAGAAGGAGAATCAAGGAGTCACCCCCATTTAAAATTGCACCAAAAATAATAAGATACCTAGGAATAAGTCTATGGAAAGAGGTAAAAGATGTGTATTATGAAGACTTAGAACACTTATGAAAGAAATTGAAGACAACATAAAGAAATGGAAAAAACAAAACAAAAACTCCACACTCATGGAAGAACAGAACAAATAATGTTACCAAATATTACTACTAAAAGCAATTTACACATTTAATGCAATCCCTATCAAAATACCGCCAGCATTTTTCACAGACAACCTTAGCATTTGAATGGAACCACAGGGGTTCCTGAGTGGCTCAGTGGGATAAATAAGCTTCTGCCTTCAGCTCAGGTCATGATCTCAGGGTCCTGGGATTAAGCCCTGCATCAGGCTTTCTGCTCAGCAGGGAGCCTGCTTCCCCCTCTCTCTCTGCCTGCCTCCCTGCCTACTTGTGATCTCTCTCTCTCTCTCTCTCTCTCTCTCAATCTCTCTGTCAAATAAATGAATAAATAAATAAAATCTTAAAAAAAAATGAATGGAACCACAAAGACCCCAAATAGCCAAATTAATCTTGAAAAAGAAAAGCACAGCTGAAGGTAACACAATTCCAGACTTCAAGCTATATTACAAAGCAGTAGCCATCAAGACAGTTTGGTATTGGCACAGAAATAGATAGACACATAGATCAATAGAACAGAATAGAAAACCCAGAAATGGATCTGCACCTGCATTGTCAACTAATTTTTGACAAAGCAGTAAAGAATATCTAAAGGGAAAAAAATAAAACAGTCTCTTTAACAAATGGCATGGGTTAAACTGGACAAAAACATGAAAAAAGATGAAACTGGATCAACTTCTTATGCCATACACAAAAATAAATTCAAAATGGATTAAGGAGATAAATTTATGAGAAAGGAAACCATTAATCCTAGAGGAGAACACAGGCAGTAACCTCTTTGGCATCAGTCATAGCAACTTCTTACTAAATATGTCTCCTAAGGCAAAGGAAACAAAAACAAAAAAATCTATTGGGACTTCACCAAGATAAAAGGCAAAGGAAACAATAAACAAAGCTCAAAGGCAGCCTTCAGAATGGGAGAAGATATTTGCAAATAACATATCTGATAAAGTGTTAGTATCCAAAATATATAAAGAAATGATCAAACTCAACACCCAAAAAAACAAATAATCCAGTTAAAAATCGGGCAGAAGACTTGAGTAGACATTTTCCCAAGGAAACATGCAGATGGCCAAGAGACACATGAAAAAATGCTCAAACTCACTGATCATCAGTATAATACAAATCAAAACTATATCAAATCTCCTTGTGAGAATGGCTTAAATCAATGACACAAGAAACAACAGGTGTTGGTGAGGATGTGGAGAAAGGGGAACACTCCTACCCTATTGGTAGGAATGCAAACTAGTGCAGATACTCTGGAAAGCTGTATGGCGGTTCCTTGAAAAATCAAAAATAGAACTATCCTATGACCCAGCAATTGCACTACTAGCTATCTACCCAAAGAATACAAAAATACTAATCAAAGCTATATATGCACCCCAATGTATATAGACGCATTATCTACAATAGCCAAACTATGGATATAGCCCAAATGTCCACTGACTGATGAATGGATAAAGAATGTGTGGTATATATATATGTGTGTATGTGTGTGTGTGTGTAATATTATTCAACTATACACAGAATGAAATCTTGCCTTTTGCAATGACATGGATGGAGCTAGAGAGCACTATGCTAAGTGAAATAAGTCAGTCAGAGAAAGACAAATATATGGTTTCACTCGTATGTTGAATTTAAGAAACAAAACAAATGAACATGGGGGACAAAGAAGAATGACAAGAAAACAGACATTTAACTATACAGAACAAACTGAGGGTTACTGGAGGGGAAGTGGGTGGGAGGATAGGTTCAATAGCTGAGTGATACTAAGGTGTGCACTTGTAATGAGCTCTGGGTGTTGTATGTAGGTGATGAATCACTAAAATATTAGTGAAACTGATATTACATTGTATGTTAACTAGCTGGAATTTAATTAAAAAATTGAAAAAGAACAACAAAAAAAGACTCTTAACTATAGACAACAGCGTGATGTTTACCAAAGGGGATAGTTGCCAATGAGATGATGACCAAAGTGGGCGGGGGGGATATGTTAAATAGGTGACTGGGATTAAGGAGTGCACTTGTAATGAGCATGGGTTGTTTTATGTAAGTGTTGAATCACTAATTTGTACACTTGAAAATGCTAAAAAAATAAAAATACAACAGAGATCTTTTATCTTAATTTGGAAAAATTTATCTGCATTATTTCTTCAAATATCTTCTCATTTCCACTTATATTTTCTCTTCCTGGGACTCTATTATCTGGGTATTGCCACTTCAATTTCTCTCCTTCACATGTGTATTTTTTGCTTTTAAAAATATATTTTTGGGTTTTCTCCCAAGAAATTTCCTCAATCTGTCTTCTAATTTATTAATTCATTCCTCAGGCACATCCATTTTGCTACTCATCACATTGAATTATTCTTTATTTTAAGTATTTTTTGATGCTAATATTTCTGGTTAGTTCTTTTTATTGTTTGTTGTTCTTGTTTCACATTGCAAACTTTGTTTTTTGTCTCCATTAGTATGGTTATTGGGATAATTTAATTTATTTGTCCTCTTTTAAATTTCTACTTCTGACACAATCTATAATTGAATGTTATTTTTAGGTTTTAAATAATTATAATTAATAATTAATTAAATAATTAAATGATTTCATCTTTTGATGTAAGTGCTTGTACCTCTCAAGTTTTAGTTAATCTGTCAGGCAATGTAGGAAGGTAAGATCCTGCAACATGCCTCAGCCCTGATGTAAGAGGTAGATGTGCTCAGAGTGAAGAACCCTCGATACTAATCACTTTCCATAGAATTTTACCACTGCCCTCAGCAATAAGTACAATTGGTTTTCCAATAATTTTTCTATAGTTTTTGTTTTTCTCTTCACTTCTATAGTCATACTACTTGTTTCTGCTTCCTGACATTGCTTATTGACAGCTCTGCCACAGCATGGTCTAAAGAATACTTGTCTTGGGGCACCTGGGTGACTCAGTGGGTTAAAGCCTCTGCCTTTGGCTCTGGTCGTGACCTCAGAGTCCTTGGATCAAGCCCGGGCTCTCTGTTCAGCAAGGAGCCTCCTTCCCTCTCTCTCTCTGCCTACTTGTGATCTCTCTCTCTCTGTCTCTCTGTCTCTCTGTCTCTGTGTGTGTGTGTGTGAAATAAATAAATAAAATCTTTTTTAAAAAAAGAATACTTGTATTAATATCTCCTTTGGGTGCTTTTTACAAATATTTTTCTGGACTCTACCTCAAACCTATTGATCCAGATTCTCTGAATGGAGCATAGGAAGCTGAATGTCAACAAACTATCCAGGTAAATTCCATAGATGTTAACAATTTAAAATCATTGCTAGTTCTTACTGTTGACTTTTGCTCTCAGAAACATTACTGAGGAAGTGAGAATTTACAATGTATGACTAAACTGTATAATCAAAATGAGATTTTAATGTGTTGATATCATTTATTATGCTATGCTTGGGTCTCATTGGTGTAAATAAACGGAGAGTGAGTCTAATGCACTTCTCCTAAGGGGCTCAAGGACTTTAAGAATCTTAAATTTCATCATTTCACATAATATTCTTTAGTGGCAAATGTATTAATAGAACAATAGGGAAAACAAAGTTTATTGTGTGTTGCTAAATCATACTGTCTAGTGGAAGAAGTAGTCAATCAAATGACTACTGAAGATCATAAAACTAAATGGTAATGAGACATTAATGGTAATAATGGAGAACTTGGAATACTGTTTCCATGGTAGAAGAAACCTTTGTTCATGATTCAGGCAGAAGCAGATACATTCACTTCAGGAATTTTCCCAGCAGCATTATTCATTATATCCAAAAATGAGAGAAAAAAACTCTTAATGTTCATCAACATAGAATGGATTAATAAGATTCAATATATTAGCATTATATAACAATGAAAATGAACTAACAACATAAACATACTACAACATGGATAAATCTCACAAACATAAGTGAAAGAAGGTAGACATAAAGAACATATGTTATAGGATTCCACTTATATAAAGTTTAAAAAACAAGGAACACCAAACTGTAGTGTTTAGGAATTCAAACTTGGGTGGTTAAAATATATTTAAACAACAGTACAGGGAAATTATCTCCATAAATGTCTCCTGTAGGGAAAAGAGAAAAGATTATGTCAAATTTATCTATCACTCCATACTGACACATCAAGGCAAGGCCAGTGATCTTTGCCTGTTTATGCCAACAAGGGAGCTGGAGAAACTTTGTTTGGGCTCTATCAATAATTCTCAGTGAATATCTTATTATGATATAATATCATAATATGATATTATGAATCCTTCTTTTCTTTTAAAAGAACAGTGCAGGTTCAAAGTGAGCAATCAAAAATCTACCAGGGCTTATTCATCATGTTCCATCTCTAAGGCCATGTGTTTCTGAGGGATTGATTGAAAGTGATTATGGACTGAGGTGGGCAAGGTGGCAGTAGAGTAGGGGACCTTATTTTATCTGGTCCCTTGAATTTAGCTAGATTGAATAACTATCAAGCCATTCTGAACATCCATAAATTCAGCCTAAAATGTAAGAAAAAAAAATATCTGGAACTCTACAAGTAGAAAAGTGACTGCTTTTTGCAAGGCAGGAGGTGCAGAGACATGAATCTGAGGGGAGATATCAGAAGATAAATGAAGAGGGGAGGGAGCCTTCATAAGCCAGCTACCAGAAGTGATATAGCCCCAGAGGGCAAAATCAGAACCCTTAGAAATCTGCTCCAGTGAGAAACAACCCTGTCTGAAAGGGGCTCAGAGGATGAAAATGGCAGAATTCTAGGTGGATCAGTGTGGTCTCTGGATCCCTGGAGTCATAGAACTATTGGGGTCTGACTTGGGAGAGAGTGCCCAAGCAGTGGAGCCGGGAAACTGTTAATGGTTCAAGGAGCCTCTCTCTGGAGCTGAGGGAAGTCTCAGCTCCAGTTGCCATAAACTGTGAGCCAGGCCAATTGGGTGACTGCTATTCCTGTGGGCACCCTGAAAAACACTGGAATTATGGACCATCTGTCATTCCCCAGGTGGGGGGGTGGGCAGAAGAGGTGTGTCCATGACCTGGCAAAAGCTCTCAAGGCAGTGGCTCAGTAAAGGACAGTATAGCAATACTCAGCCATCCTCTGAGAATGTCAGCGTGGGTATACACAAGAGCTCATGACTATACTATAAAGGACACTATAAAGGGCAGTTATGCAGGACCTTTGGACTCCCCTTGGGAGGATTGTTGTGGGCACACACTGCAGGAGTCTGCAGAGTTTGGCACACACAAAAGTGAAGAGTATTTGTCCCAGAGGTTTTATGGAAGAGGGGGGGCCATCGTCTTTTGTCTCTGGCACTAGAGATCAGGGCATGGTCATTTTTATTTTGATCCTCTAAAGTGATGTGGAAAGCCTTCAGGGAATAAAAATCACATGGAGGAGCAGCTTACATTGATTCCCAACCCCCTGACAAGTGGCAGTGCAACTCTGGGGAGGCAAAAACACCTGAGAAGCAACACAGCAGGCCCTTCCCCCAGAAGACCAGTTGGTAGACCCCTGGAAGAACAGGGGCACAACTAGTTTACAGATCACACAAGACTGTAAAACTCCAGGTCTAGGGAAAAGAGTATATAAAATTTGAGGGATTTTTTTCTCATGATTCTTTTATCTTTCAGTCTAAAATTTTCCATTTCAGTTTTTAAAATTTTTTTGCATTTCAATTAGTGTCTTATTTTATCAACTCTTTGTTTTTAAGTCACTTTTTAACTTTTATATTTACATATATGCTTCATTTTTTACCTTTTTTCACTCTATTCAATTTTTGTATATATATAAGTTTTGCTTTCTTTGAAATTTTGGAATTTAGTGTCTTCTAATACACAGACCAAAATTCACTCAGAAACAAGTGGATCCAATAGCCAAACTATGGAAAAACCCTAGATGTCCATCAACAGATGAATGGATAAAGAAGATGTGGTATATACATACGATGGAATACTATGCAGCCATCAAGAGAAATGAAATCTGGCCATTTGCAATAACGTGGATGGAACTGGAGGGAATTATGCTAAGTGAAATAAGTCAGTCAGAGAAAGAAAAGTATCACATAATCTCTCTGATATGAAGAACTTGAGAGGCAAGGCAGGGGTTTGTGGGGGGGGTGGGGGAGAGAAATGAAACAGGAGGAGAGGGGGAGGGAGACAAACCATAAGAGACTCCTGGACTCATGAAACAAACTAAGGGTGGCTGGGAGGCGGGGGGTGGGAAGGTAGGGATAGGGTGGCTGGGTTGTGGACATTGGGGAGGGTATGTGCTATGTTAAGTGCTGTGAAATGTGTAAGCCTGACGATTCACAGACATGTACCCTGGGGCAAATAATACGTTATATGTTAATTAAAAAAAAAGAAAGAAAGAAACAAGTGGATCACACTGCTTTGTCCACCCTATGAGATTATATTCTCTCTCCACTCCCCATTTTCTGGTTTTGTTTTGTTTTTGTTTGCTTTTCTATATTGGTTTCTCACCACTTCAGAATTGTCTACTGTGTATTTTGCTAGGGTTGTGGTTGATATTTTTTAATCTCCTCACTTGCTCATCCAATATGCTCTGGGCAAAATGACTAGAAGGAGAAATTTACCACAAAATAAAGAACCAAAGGAAATGTTCTCTGCCACAGAGCTAATCAATATGGATATAAGAATTCAGGAATAATAGTTCAAGATAATTCAGGATAACATCTATAAAATTAATAGGTGGGCTTGAAAAAAGCATAAAAGACACTAGAGAATCTCTTAGTGCAGAAATGAGATCTGATAAGGCCGAACTTAAAAATGCTATAAATGAGATGCAGTCTAAATTGGATGCTCCAGAAGCTAGGATGAATGAGAGAGAAGAGAGAGTAAGTGATCTAGAAGACAGGCTGATGGAAAGGAAGGAAGTTGAGGAAGAGAGAAAAACAACTAATAGCCCATGAAAAAGGCCTTCAAGAAATTAATGATGCCATTAAATGTAACAATGTCAGAATTACTGGGGTGCCTGAGGATGAAGAAAGAGAGAGGGGGCCAGAAGGCATATTTGACCAAATCATAGATGAGAACTTCCTGAATCTGAGGAAGGAAATAAGCATGCATGCCTAAGAGGTAAAGGATGACTCCCCAAATCAATAAAAATATAACAATACCCTGACATATAATAGGGAAGCTTCCAATTTTAGAGAAAAAGAGAAAATCCCAAAAGTAGATCTAAGCAAGTGCTTCCTTACCTACAGAGGGAGGATCATCAGACTAACATTACACCTTTCCACAGAAATGTGACAGGCCAGCAAGAGCTGATATGAGATACTAACGGTATTAAAAGAAAAGAACATGAAGCCAAAAATACTGTATCCAGCAAGGCTGTTATTCTTGGTGGAAGGAAAGATAAAGAGCTTCCAGAACAGACAGAAACTGTTAAGAATATGTGCCCACCAAGCCAGCCCTGCAAAAATATTAAGGGAGATCCTGTAAGCGAAGAGAGAACCCAAGAGTAATATAGAACAGAAAGTAACAGAAACAATCTACAGAAACGGGACTTTACAAGTAATACAATGGCACTAAATTCATTTAAATGGCTTTAAATGGGCTAAATGCTCCAACGAAAAAAAACACAGGGTATTAGATCAGACAAAAAAGCAAGACCCATCCACATGCTGTCTCCAAGTTTCAGTTTAGCCCTAATGACCCCTCCAGACTGAAAGTGAGGGGTAGAAAACCATTTATCACGTTAGTGAACCTCAAACAAAAGCTCAGGTAGCAATCCTCATATTAGGCAAATTAGATTTTAAGCCAAAAACTGTAATAAGTGGTGAGGATGTGAAGAAAATGGAACCCTCCTACACTATTGGTGGGAATGCAAGCTGGTACAGCCCTCTGGAAAACACTATGGCGGTTCCTCAAAAAGTTGAAAATAGAGCTAACTTATGACCCAGCAATTGCTTTACTAGAGATTTACCCAAAAGATAAAAGAGTGGTGATCTGAAGAAGCACCATCACCCCAGTGTTCTTAGCAACAATGTTCATAATAGCCAAACTATGGAAGTAACTGAAATGTCCATCAATAGATGAATGGATAATGAAGATGTGTATATATATAATCACACATATACAATGGAATATTACTCAGCCATCAGAAATGATGAAATCTTACCATTTACATCAACGTGGATGTAACTGGAGGGTATTAGGCTAAGTGAAATAATCAGAGAAAGACAATTACCATATGGTTTCATTCATATGTGGACCATAAGGAATAGCACAGAGAACCAAAGCAGAAGGGAGGGAAAACTGAATGGGAAGAATCAGAGAGGGAAACAAACCATGAGAGACTCTGGACTCTGGGAAACAAACTGAGGGTTACAGAAGGTAGATGGGATGGGTAACCCAGTGATGGGTATTAAGGAAGGCATGTGTTGTGATGAACACTGGGTGTTATATGCAACTAATGAATCATTGAATACTACATCAAAAACTAATGATGTGCTACCTGTTGGCTAACTGAACATAATAAAAAAAATAAAAAATAAAAAGTGAACAAAATCATATTATAGCATATGCAGGGAAATCGTGGAAAATTTTCATTTCTCTGTAATGGAACATCCTTCAAGATTTTGCTTTAACATTGCCTCCTCTGAGGGGCCTTCCATGGCTTGTAAATATCAAAGTAATATTTTCCATACACATTTTTACTTCTATTTCTCTTTCTGGTACTTTTTTTTTCTAGTACTAACAACAAATTTAAATTATAACTATAATTTTTATTGTCTTTTATCTTTCTATCTCAAGTACTAAATTGCTAGTTAGACGAAGGCAGAAATATTGTTATTTCCAATTTTTATATCTTTAGAAAGAATTACAACAGCAGTCAAAAATCAAGAATGGTATAAAATATTTGAGCAACATGATTAACTGACTGGCACAGAGTATTTATTGCTCTACATAACTATTTATTAATTTATGAATGAATGATGGAGCATAGAACTCTGAGAAAATCCAAAGACACAGAATTGACATGCCGTGTGCATGAATAAAGAGCCACTCATAATCACTTATTTTTTTCATTTTTTTTCAATTACATTCAATTAGCAGGACTCCTGTTTTTCGAGAGGTGGTTTTGTTTTGTTTTGTTTTGTTTTTGTTTTTGTTTTGACAGAGCGGAAGAGATCACAAGTAGGCAGAGAGGCAGGTGGGGGGAAGTGGGGAAGCAGGCTCCCTGCTGAGCAGAGAGCCCGATGTGGGGCTCTATCCCAGGACCCTGAGATCATGACCTGAGCCGAAGACAGAGGCTTTAACCCACTGAGCCACCCAGGCATCCCTTGAGAGGTTTTTAATGACTGTTTCAATTCTCTTGCTGGTTATTGGTTTATTCAGATTATCTGTTTCTTCCTGTTTCAGTTTTGGTATTTTCTAAATTTCTGGGAATGCATCGATCTCTTCAATATTGCCTAGTTTGTTAGCATATAGCTGCTGGTAATAAGTTCTAGTACCTGTCTCTGTTTCCTTGGTGTTAGTCATGATCTCCCCTTTCATTCATGATTATATGAATTTGGGTCCTTTTACTTTTCTTTTGGATAAGTCTGGCCAGAGGTTTCTCAATCTTATTAATTCTTTCAAAGAACCAACTTCTGGTTTTGTTAATCTGTTTTACTGTTTTCTCATTTCTATTTCATTGATTTCTGCTCTAATCTTTATTATTTCTCTTCTCCTGCTTGGTTTAGACTTTATTTGCTGTTCTTTCTCCAGTTCCTTTAAGTGTAAGGTTAGCTTGAGCCTTTGGGATTTTTCAGGTTTTTTGAGAGAGGCTTGGATGGCTATGTAATTCCCTCTAAGGACCACCTTTTCAGTATCCCATAGGTTTTGGGCCACTGTGTTTTCATTCTCATTAGTTTCTATGAATTCTTTACATTCTTCTTTAATTTCCTGGTTGACCCAATCATTCTTTAGCTGGATACTTTTAAACCTCCAAGTGTTTGAGTTCCTTCCAAATTTCTTTCTGTGGTTGAGTTCCAGTTTCAAAGCATTTTGGTCTGAAAATATGCAAGCAATAATCTCAATCTTTTGGTACTGGTTGAAACCTGATTTGTGTCCCAGTATGTGATCTATTCTGGAGAAAGTTCCAAGTGCACTTGTTTTAGGATGGAATGTTCTGTATATATCTAGGAAGTCCATCTGGTCGAATGCATCATTCAAAGCTCTTACTTCTCTTGATATTTTGCTTAGATGATCTATCCATTGCTGTGAGTGGAGTGTTGAGATCTCCCACTATTAGCATATTATTATCAATGTGTTTCTTTATTTTGGTTATTAAATGGTTTATGTAATTGGCTGCTCCCATGTTGGGGGCATAGATATTTACAATTGTTAGATTTTCTTGTTGGATAGACTCTTTATATATGATATAGTGTCCCTCTACATCTCTTACTATGGTTTTTGGTTTAAAATCTAATTTGTCTGATATGAGGATTGCTACCCCAGCTTTCATCTGAAGTCCGTTAGCATGATAAATCATTCTCCACTCACTCACTTTCAATCTGGGGATTTCTTCAGGTCTAACGTGAGTCTCTTGTAGATACCATATGGATGGGTCTTGCTTTTTTATTCAATCTGATACCCTATGTCTTTTGATGGGAACATTTAGCTCATTTATATTCAGAGTAACTTGAAAGATATGGATTTAGTGCCATTGTATTACCTGTAAAGTCTGTGTTTCTGTAGATTGTCTCTGTTCCTCTTGGGTATTTGCTACATTTTGGTTCTCTCTTCACTGACAGGATCCCCTTTCATATTTCTTGCAGGGCTGGTTTAGTGATCTCAAATTCTTTAATTTCTGTTTGTCTTGGAGGCTCTTTATCTCTCCTCCCATTCTGAATGACAACCTTCCTGGACAAAGTATTCTTGGCTGCATGTTTTTCTCATTTAGTACACTGAATATATCATGCTAGCCCTTTCTGGCCTGCCCAGTATCGGTGGATAGGTCTGATGTAAGTCATGTAAAAGATGACCTTTATTAAACCAAGATAAATTGAAGAAACATCAATAAATGTTTCTTTTTTTGGTTATAAACTTTGAATGTATAACTCTTAGCTCTAACCCTAAAACAAATCGCTGTAAAAAAAATAGTATGTAAAAAATAAATAAATAAATAAATAAATAAATAAAAAGTTTGTAAAAATTATATGAGATTACTAAGTAAAACTTACACCATTTTAAAAAAGATTTATTTATTCATTTTTAGAGAGAGAGAGAAAGAGAGAAAGAGGAAGGAGGGGCAGAGGGAGAAGGAGAGAATATCCAGCAGACTCCTTGCTGAGTCCAATGTGATGCTCAATCTCATAACCCTGAGATCATGACCTGAGCTGAAACGAAAAGTTCACAATCAAGTGAGCCTCCCAGGTGCTCCTATGCCATTTTTAAAATACGAAGAGAATGAGAGAGATAACAGGAAGAGTAGAATATTTTCTTTATTGTTGTATAGGCAAAAGGTAGAACTCAGTTTATTGCAGAGCTGTTAAACAGAATGATCAAAATCAAAATAAAGAGACTGAAGAGATTATATAAAGCAATAGTGTAAATTTTTTTCTATACTAATTTACATTTCTTAAATACCGAAAGAAATTAACTCAGCAAATACAAAGGAGAAAGGAACAAAAATAATAATAATAAATGCATATATGTATATGTTACATATACACATAAAAATATGTATGAGGTGTGTGGGGGGAGTTATTCTGACTAAAAATAAAATTTTAGTTATAAAATGTCAGGAAAGGGATGTCTGGATGGTTCAGTCATTTAAATAGTTGCCTATTTAACTCAAGTCATGATCCCAGGGTGCTAGGATTGAGTCCCACATCAGGCTCCTTGCTCAGCAGGGACGTTGCTTCTTTGTCTGCCTGCCACTCCTCCTGCTTGTGCTCTCTCTCTCTGACAAATAAATAAAATCTTTTTTAAAAATGTCAAGAAAGGGGCGCCTGGGTGGCTCAGTCGTTAAGCGGCTGCCTTCGGCTCAGGTCGTGATCCCAGAGTCCTGGGATCGAGCCCCTCATCGGGCTCCTTGCTCTGCGGGAAGCCTGCTTCTCCCGCTACCATTCCCTCTGCTTGTGTTCCCTCTCTCGCTGTGTTTCTCTCTGTCAAATAAATAAAATCTTTAAAAAAAAAAAAAAGTCAAGAAAGATAATCTAAAAAATGAAAATGGCTTCCTGTAGGGATTGAGATGGAATGGGGTTGAAAGGATGGGAATTATTTATTTATTTGTTTGTTTGTTGTTTGTTTTAAAAGATTTTATTTATTTATTTATTTGAGAGAGAGAGAGAGAGAGAGAGAGAGCATGAGTGGTGGGGGAGGGACAGAAGGAAAGGGAGCAGCAAATTCCTCGCTGAGCAGGGAGCTCAGTGCAGGGCTCAAGCCCAGAACCCAAGATTATGACTTGAGCCAAAGGCAGACACTTAACAGACTGAGTCACACATGGGTCCCTGAAAGAATGGGAATTTTAGTGAAACATGTCCAACTATATCTTCTTATGTAGTTTTTATATTTGAAACATCAAAGTGTTTTATAAACTAAAACTGAAATTAAACTCATGAAGATGAAAATATCAAAATCTTACAGACAGAAACAAATTAACCTAACTATATATCAAACTGATAGGAATTAATTCAAGAAACTTCTGAATACAATACTCTGATCATCTTTAGGGGGTTTAGTTTAAGAACTAAAAATCTGCAAAGAAATCCTGAATTTTACTTAGTAGATTTGCTGTTTAAAGTGGTGTTGGCAAAGATAAACTTGAAATGGATAAAAGACCTCAACGTGAGGCAGTAATCTATCAAAATCCTAGAGGAGAACATAGACAGTAACCTCTTCGACATTGGCCACAGCAATTTCTTTCAAGATATGTCTCCAAAGGCAAAGGAAACAAGAGTGAAAATGAACTATTGAGACTTCATCAAGATAAAAAGTTTCTGCACAGCAAAGGAAACAGTCAACAAAACAAACAGGCAACCCATGGAATGGGAGAATATATTCGCAAATGACACTACAGACAAAGGTCTGATATCTAAGATCTATAAAGAACTCCTCAAACTCAACACTCAAAAAACAGATAATCACATCAAAATATGGACAGAAGACATGAACAGACACTTCTCCAAAGATACACAAATGGCTACCAGACACATGAACAGCTGTTCGTCATCATTAGCCATCAGGGGGATTCAAATCAAAACCACACTGAGATACCACCTTACACCAGTTAGAATAGCCCAAATCAACAAGACAGTAAACAACAAGTGTTGGAGAGGATGTGGAGAAAGGGGAACCCTCTTCCACTGTTGTTGGGAATGCAAGTGGTGCAGCCACTTTGGAAAACAGAGTGGAGTTTACTCAAAAAATTAAAAATAAAAAATTAAAAATATTTATATAAAAATATAAAATATACCCTATGACCCTGCAATTGCACTACTGGGTATTTACCCCAAAGATACAGATGTAGTGAAAAGAAGGGCCACACGCACCCCAATGTTCATAGCAGCAATGGCCACAATTGTCAAACTGCGGAAAGAACCAAGATGCCCTTCAACAGACTAATGGATAAAGGAGATATGGCTCATATATACAATGGAATATTATGCCTCCATCAGAAAGGATGAATACCCAACTACAAAAGTCAATATGGACAGGACTGGAGGAGATTATGCTGAGTGAAATAAGTCAAGCAGAGAGAGTCAATTATCATATGGTTTCACTTACATGTGGAGCATAAGGAAAAGTATGGAGGATATTGGGTGAGGGAAAGGAAGAGTGAATTGTGAGAAAACGGAGGGGGAGACAAAACATGAGAGACTGTGGACTGTGAGAAACAAACTGAGGGTTTGGAGGGGAGGGGGATGCGGGATTGCGTGAGCCTGGTGGTGGGTATAGGGAAAGGCCCGTATTGTATGGAGCACTGGGTGTGGTGCATGAACAATGAATCTTGGAACACTGAAAAACTAAAATTAAATTTAAAAAAATAAAGAGGTGTTGGTGATTTGTGTAATGTAAAAGAGCATATGATAAATATATTGAGTTCTCACTGTGGGAGAATGGAGAAAAAAATATGGAGTGAGAAAAGATGCAGAAGAACCCAGGAGTATTGGATGTGAAATATAATTATGAACACATAATTTTAAAATATACATATTTTATTTTATATATAAATATATATAATGTTTGTTATATGCTCATGCTCTTTCTCAAATAAATAAATAAAATCTTTAAAAACAAACATATAACTTCTTGAGGAATCTCCACACTGTTTTCCAAAGTGGCTGTACCAGCTTTCAATCCCACCAACAGTGTAATAGGGTGCCCCTTTCTCCACACCCTCTCCAACATTTGTTATTTACTGTCCTGTTGATTTTGGCCATTCTAACTGGTGTAAGGTGGTATCTCAGTGTGGTTTTGATTTGAATCTCCCTGATGGCTAAAGATGATGAACGTTTTTTCATGTGTCTGTTAGCCATTTGTATGTCTTCTTTGGAGAAGTGTCTGTTCATGTCTTCTGCCCATTTTTTTTTTTAAAGATTTTATTTATTTATTTGACAGAGAGGAGAGAGATCACAAGTAGGCAGAGAGGCAGGCAGAGAGAGAGGGGGAAG
>CM053609.1:17889379-17996247 GCA_028646535.1 Procyon lotor | reverse complement strand
GGCTGGGTGAGCCTGGTGGTGGGTATTGAGGAGAGCACGTATTGCATGGAGCACTGGGTGTGGTGCATGAACAATAAATCTTGTAACACTGAAAAAATAAAATAAACATTTTGGGGGAAAAATATATTTAATATATATGTTAACATATATATAAAATATATATATTCTGTATATATGGCCACTGATGCAACAACTAATGCCATTTACTAAAACAAAACAAAACAAGCAAACAAAACCCCATAAGGTTTTGAGAAATGGTTGAGTTTAGATATGGAGTAGAATCAGCCTGAATATCTTATTGTGCTAAAAACCAAAGAAATACTCAGATTGACAGGGACAAGTCAAAAGAACCCAAAATTGGCTTTAGGTGCCCCAAATGGCCATGTTTGGGACAATTTGAGCACTTAAAAGAAAAATGATGTAATGTAGTTTGTCATAGTTAATAAAAAGGAAATCCATGAATCCATATTAATACTAAAAAAAATGGTGAGTAGTAGGAAAAGTTTTTTACTAAAAATGCAGCTGAGAGATGTAAAAGAAATGGAGGGAGAATTATTGTATAAACACCAGTGCAAAGTTGATTCAGATAGTAATCACACATAGATACAAAAACTAGTAGGTAAAATGTGAAATATTCAATTCTCAAAGTACCACTACTCAAATTACTTTTTAATTATAGCAAACATTTATAATGGAGAAATCTAGCAGATACCACATTAACCAAATAATAAAACCTAGCATCACCAGTAATACAACACACTACCAAATGTGCCTGCTTTGGTGATACAAAGACTATGTAACATCACTTATATATTAGTTCCAAAAATATATAATGTGAATCTAATCATGAAGAAACAATCAGAAGAATCAGATTGTGAGGATTCCTATAAAACTACTGCCTTGATATCTTTAAAGAATCAAGGTCATAAAAGAAAAAAATGTTATGACACAGTTTCTAGATAAAAACTAAAGAAATATGAAAAGTAAAGGTGTATTATTAAATTGGGCCTTACCCAGAGAAAAACAAATGCCATATGGTTTCATTCACATGTGGAATTTAAGATACCAAGCAAATGAACAATGGAAAAAAGAGACAAAGGAAAAAACAGACTTAACTATATAGAGAGCAAGCACCATCATGGTGACCAGATGGGTGGTGGGTAAGGGAATGGGTGAAACAGGTGAAGGGGATTAAGAGTACACTTATCATGATGAGCACTGAATTATTTGTGGAATCAGTATGTTGTACACTTAAAACTAATATAACACTGTATGCTAACTACACTTGAAAAAAAAATTTTTTAAAACCCAAAAAAACTATAAACAGTATTATTGGAAAAATTGGGGAAACCTGAATATGGATTGTGCATTAGATAATGTTACTGAGTCAGTGTTAAGTATTATATGGTGTTGTGATAATATATAAGAATGCTTGGGGCACGGGACACCTGGGTGGCTCAGTTGGTTAAGCAGCTGCCTTCAGCTCAGGTCATGATCCCAGGGTCCTGGGATCGAGTCCCATATCGGGCTCCTTGCTCAGCGGGGAGCCTGCTTCTCCCTCTGCCTCTGCCCGCCTCTTTGCCTGTGTGTGCTCTCTCTGACAAATAAATAAATAAAATCTTTAAAAAAAAAAAAAAATGTTTAAAAAAAAAAAAAGAATGCTTGGGGCACATGGGTGGCTCAGTTGGTTGTGTCTGTCTTGGGCTTGGGTCATGGTCCCAGGGTCCTGGGATTGAGCCCCATAGGAGCCTACTACTCCCTTTCCCCCTGACTTGTGCTTCCCCTGCCTGTGCTCTTTTTCTGTAAGATAAATAAATAAAATCTAATAAAAATAACGTTCTTGTTTTTAGGAAAAATATGCTGAGCATGTCATGAAGTCTGTAATTTGTGTCATGTGATTCCACAGAGATATAAATAATTGAGCAAATATAGCAAAATATAAGCTATTGTGAAATCTAGGTAAAGAAAATATGTGTGTTGACTGCACCATTCTTTAAACTTTTCTTTAGTGTTACAAGTATGGTATGTTTCATATGAGAAATACTTGACATGAAAGATAAATGGAAAAGTTACTGGGAGCTAGTTAGTAGGTTTCATAAGCTTAAGAGGTCTGAAGAAGTTCAGACTGTACATAGTAGAAAACAACCTCTGGATGAAAGATTACAAATATTTAGATAATAAAACATAATATTGTTGGTACTCAGTGCTGTGAGAAGTGCCACAAAAACATGAAAATGAAGGAATATAAGATTGCCTTTTGAGTGTTACACTTTTGGATTAGCCAAATAATGGACCAGAGCAGAGGTTGGCATAAGTCACTTTTTAAAAAAGAAATTGGCTTCCAGGCCTGCAAGACATAATTGAAATGTGAAGGGGGCTAGTCGTTGGTGGAAACATTGAATAGAGTCAGAATAGGAAATGCTGGATATAACCTTCTTCGGGGACATTGGCCAGTGAGCTCAAATATTCTCATTCTTCTGTCAAGACAATTCTTTTGGTGGGGGGCGGAGAGGGAGAGAGAAAATCTTAAGCAGGCTCCATGCCCAGCACAGAGCCCAACATGGGGCTTGATCTCACGACTCTGGGATCATGACCTGAGCTAAAATCATGAGTTGACTGCTTAACCGACTGAGCCACCCAGGCACCCCATGTCAAGATGATTCTTAATTGAAGTTGACTATAGCAGGTATTTTAGCTTACTGTCATCAAAATTCAGTTCCTCCAATTCCCTTTGTCTAGATCTCAAGCTTCATAAGCAAGTTGCTGTTATTGAGGGCCCTGTATGTCTTCTTAGAGGGAAAGAATGCTCTATTGACAGGCACTGTCAGTATTCCAGTCCCTGTAATAGTTATTTCTCAATTTAAATCAATAAACTGGCATTCTGATTTTAAAATTCCATCTCTTCAGCTTCGTTAATGTTAATTTGGTTGGTGGACTACTCTAATAGGTTTCTAAACCTGCAGCCATAAATTCTTCAAATATGGCTCATTTGTCCCTTTGCTTATTTGTGCATTTATTCATGTAGCAGATGCTGTTGGCAACCTGGATCTTATCAATGTAATACATGCCAGTTCTAGTTCCAACTGCCAGCATTTGCTTTTTTTTTTTTTTTTTGCTTTGGGCACTCCCTGACCAGCTGGAACTGTCACGTCCCTACCACAGCAAGCCAGCAGTGTGAGTAGTCACTGAGATGGTCAGTGTACAGTAACAGCTCCCTCTCTCTACTGACAGGGTAACTGAAGTGAGTATTCTACACTTTTTCCCAGAGTTCCTCAGCATAATTAAGCACTGATTGCCCACAGTGGATACTTGATTGATAATACATACCTTATTGGTTGTTCTCCTTCCCTAACTCGTTTTGGGGATCACCTCCCAAAAAAAATACTTGTACTGAAATTATTGTCTCAAATCTGCTTCTGGGGAATCCCAAATTAAGACAATTTTATCTACTCACCCAGTCATTAATTAACATTTACTGAGCATTCATCATGTGCCAGGCATTGAGTCAAGTTCTTAGCAATGCATGGTCTCTTTAATCATTATTCATATCATCCTTTTTTACAAATGGAGAATTCGATGCCTAAAGAAGGTAGGCAGCTGGTCCAACATCACAAAATAGGACTGAGTGCTGGAGGGAAATGGTGGCAGAGCAGGTTGGCTGAGGCTCTTATAATCCGAGGTTTGAATTGAACAGTATGGAAAAGGAGGTTTCTGTTGGGGTAACAAGTTGAGAGTATTTTTCTGGTATACAGGTATCTCCCACTTTTGAAAGCTCATGTTACACTACTTGGCTTTTATGAAAGATAGCACGTTAGCACATACCTATTTTAACAGACAAAGAAATCTGAAGATTTTTGCTTTTACAAAAAAAGGGGAAAAGTGAAAATCGTGTTCAGTATTTGTTTTATAGCTGGCCATAACAGAAGCAGCACGCACTCAGAGCAGGGACAGTGTCACCACCCAGCTTCTTCTTCAGGAACTACACTCAGCATCTCAGCATCAAGCTGCCATTGCTTTGAACTGAGTATGTGTTATATCTTCATTCATTGTATGCGTCCATTAGCAAGATATGTCTTAAGGTGTCAGAAAAGCCTAAGAGAGGTTCTTTTTTTGGATTTAGGAATGCTAAAAGAAATTTTCCATGTAAATTAATGGTATTTGCTTTTTTGCTTTATGTCATTTCAATTTATGAAAGATTTCATAGGAACATTCTACTTTTGAAAAGCAGGGGAAACCTGTAATACTGTTAGGGATACTGATTTAAAAAGCACTTCAATGAAACATATTTGAAATTTAAAAACATATATATCTTTATTTTTTGGGAAAGCAGCAACAACACACACACACACACACAGACCTGGATTTAAATCCTACCTCTACTCAGCTATAAGACATAGACAAGTTACTTATTCTAAGCTTAATTTCCTAATCTGTAAAATGCATAATACTCAGAATTAACGAGATCTATTCAGGCAACTAGCATTTAATGGATGCACAAATGTCATCTGTGGAAATAATGTCATTCCAGAAAGTTTGTGTGAAATACTAAAATACAGATGCAATTGGTACCATGCTCAATCAAACTAAAAACAAAACATTTTATGTCATGAATAATATCTACATTATCTTTTAAAACCTTCCTTTTTCTGTATCATGATGATTTACTGTCACAAAGCAAATCTAAAAACAAACAAAAAAGTGTTAGATATAAAATTGTTTGAAGCAATCTCAAAGAGACCAAGAGTAAATTGTATCATTTTGATAATTTTGTATTAATTGTGACTGAACAAAAAGATGAAATACTATCAATTGAAAGCTATACTCATGACTTTTCCTAGCCAGATGTTTTCTTTTGTTCCAAGATCGTCTGAAGAAAAAAGTGTATTAATTTTTAATTCTTATTTTAATTATTTTTCATTTTTTAAAGATTTATTTATTTATGTTAGAGACAGAGAGCACAAGAAAGGGGAGCCAGCAGGCACAACAGGCAGAGTGAGAAGCAGGCTCCCAGCTGAGCTAGGAGCCCAGTGCGGAACTCAATTCCAGGACCCTGAGATCATTACCTGGGCCAAACGCAGATGCTTAACCAACTGAGCCACCCAGGCATCCATGCACCATTTTTAATAATTGATGTTATTTAACCAATGCACTTCCTTAGATTTAAAAAAGTATTTTGTTAGAATTCCTGTTAGAATAAGTATTAAAAATAGTATTAGACACATGAGTACAATGTGAATGATTTCAAAAAACTAAAAGATGCACCTGTCAGAAGGCAAAATTTCTAAAGATGGTTTCATTGATTTCATTCAAACTGTTTTATTTAGAATAGCTCAGATTAGCAGCAGCTGGTGCTGGTAGTCAGTGAAACTCTTTTCCACCTACTCTCCTGCTGGGGTTAAGGTAGGCACAAAGAGAATGAAATGACCAAGGTCAAAGGATGATAGCACTTCCAGGTTTTTCGCTTGAATGATTTTTTTAAATTCCAGTATAGTTAACATACTGTGTTATATGTTAGTTTCAGTTGTACAATATAGTGATTCAACAATTCCATATATCACACTGCTCATCACACATACCCTCCTTAATACCCATCATCTAGTTCACCCATCTGCCTGCTAACCTACCCTCTGGTAACCATCAGCTTGTCCTCTATAGTTGAATCTGTTTCTCAGTTTGTTCCCTTTCCCCTATTTTGTTTCTTAAATTTCCTATATGCATGAAATCATATGGTTGTCTTTCTCTGACTGACTGACTTTGCTTAGCATTATACTTTCTAGCTCCATCCATGTCATCGCAAGTGTCATGATTTCATTTTTTAAATGGCTGAATAATATTCCTATAGATATATAATCACCTCTTCTTTATTCATTTATCCATGGACATTTGTGCTGCTTCCATAATTTTGCTATTGTAAATAATGCTACAGTAAACATAGGGGTGCATGTATCACTTTGAATAAGTGCCTCTTTGATTTCTTCACTTGGATATTAGGGTACAAAGTCAGGCTTCAGTAAAACGTATCCAGAATAACCATGCAGATTATAGTAGTAACCTGTCTCACACCGAAGCTCAAGCTGGTACACAGGATCTGATTCATGAAGTCTTCAGGGACCCACCTTGTTGTACCTCCAAAATAGCTCACAACCCCTCCTACATTCTGATCATCAGAAAAGGACAAAGGAAAAGAGGCATCCCATTTATTTTAGAGTACCATCTGGAAATTGCTTACATCATTTTTGTTCATGTCCCACTGACCAGAACCTTACTGACATGGCCGTACTTAATTAAAGGCAACCATGTCTGGCTAGATAATTCCATTATCATGGATGAAAAGGAAAATGCATATTAGGGGTCAACTAGCAGGCAATCTCTCCTACAAATATCCACTACAGAGATAGAGGCATCTCTAATTTAACATTTGCAAAACCCAATTACTGCTTGTTCTTCCAAAACTTGCTCTTCTCTAAAATTATTCCCATCTTGGTTAATGGTGAAAAATGGAACAAATGAGTTCAACATTAAACATGCTGAGTTTTAAGGTGCTGTAGAACATCCAGGACAAATTCTCAATACTCTAGTATTGAGTGAGAACTGAAGATACTCTAGTTCTGAGTGAGAACTGTGTTCAAGATTCAGACTTGATCCCTGAATGAAATAAGTGATAGAGGAAGAGTGTATGTATATGGTACTGTGAGAGACTGTATAATACAGTAGACAAAAAGAACTGAGGATGGAGAGGAAGAACATTCTGCAAAGAAGACTTGAAGAGGGGCCAAGACACAGGGAGAGAGGCTAGAGAATGCAGGGTGATGGAACCAAGGTAGCAGTTTCCAAGAGGCAGTAGTTAGTAGTCTGAAAACCTGCAAAAAGGTCAGATACAATGAAAATTGAGAAGCAACTTTTAGATTTGGCCTTTATGCTGTTACAGACATTAATACAAGCAGTGTATATGGTAAAATGGGGGCAAATGCTAAATTTCAGTAGTTGAAGAGGGACTTAGAAATGACAATCCAAGCAAGTACAGATAGCTCTTCTAAATAGAAGGGACAGAGTCAGTATAGGGAGAATTTATGAACAAGAGAGGGAACAACCAAGGGGACTGAGTCTTGAGAGTCCCACCTCCCACCTGCAATCCCCCCTCCCCCAACAACAACAACAAAAAAGCTCTAGGAAGAAAGATGGCTCAGACTTTAAGATAGAAGATCAGGGTGAGTGCAAATTTAGGTAGCTCTGTAGGAATTAAGGGTGGAGGTGTGAAGGAATTCATGAAATGTATAATGCTAAACAATGGTATTGATAATACTAATACTACTATTACTAAGCCCTAACATTTACTGAGCACTTATCTTATGCCAGTCAGTGTGCTAGTAATTTTTGAGCAAACATCACAAAACTTGAATATGGATAAGACAAAGAGCACAGAGGGGTCTTGAATCAGGTCTGACACTAATGTCACACAAAATACCTAATGAACTAAAAAAGCCTATGTGTAATTTCTCCATATTCAAAGGAGGAACTGGGTCCTTCTTGATTTTAATAAAGATCTGGATAGTCCTTCTGACATTTAAGAGCAGATTTATTTCTCTTCAGTCTTTATTTTTTTGGTACTCAGGAATTTGTTCCATTTTAATGCACCAGGTTATATAAAATTTCACTTATTCAGGCAATTTATACTTAAGGAGAATAGTTAAGTATCTTCACAGGCTAGATATTGAAGTAACATTTTGCTTTGATCATTTTAATAAAAATCTTTAAAGATTTTCATTCTCATTTGCCTATTTTGGTAATATGTAAAGAAAATCCTTAAAAGATTACAATTTAAACTAGCATCTTTTATAAAATATAAGTACAAATTGTTACAAATGAAGATCCGTAAAGAAGGAAATTGAAAAAGAGAATGAAGAACTAAGTGAAAATTGGACATGATTTAATACTGTCATTTATCATTAATTGTCCTGGGATAATTTAAATTCCGCTAGCTTATTTTTTATAGTTTAAGTTTTTTAGTTGCTTATAACTGAGAAGCTGTATAAATCTATCCCTGAATTATAATGTTCTAAGAATGGCAGCTAAATACACTTTTATTTAAGATTGTTGATTTAAAAAAAAAATCTTTGAATACTACATGAGGGGCATCTCATATAGTATTTCAGGGCTTAGCAAAGTTGCAAGCCATAAGAATATGAATTGTTAGCGATTCCACTATATTTGCCAGTTAAGTATCGCAAAGCCATTTAAAAAAAGCTCTTTTAAATAAAATGATAACCTTGATACTAAATATGGAGATGAATAGCTTTAAATGGGTTGTTTTCATATGGATCAAAATTAGCATCGATTCAGCTGAAGTTAACTAAAAGGCCACAATCTCTTTTAACAACAACCTACCGAATTTCAAAACTACGAGGACTTTCATCTTCTAGTAAACTAACGACATCGTGTTGGAAAGAGGCCTAAGCAAATGACCTTGGGGTCCCCTGAAAAGATGGCTCACACTTTCGGGGTAAATCTACAGTATTTACAATGGCAGCTCCGGACGGAAAGGGGTTGGGGTCAGAGCCTGGTATCCGGAGGCTGCAGCCTCGCAGCGGTTCTGGGAGCTATCAAAGCCACCCCCCGCCCCGGCGGATTTTCAGAGGCGATTCGTTCCCCTTAAATCGGGAGCGTTTAAGTCCTAATACGTTCCTTGACTCGGGTATACCAGGGGGCTCTCCAACATCCCCCGGGACTCCAGGGTGCTTCCAGCGTGTACCTCCTTCTTTCGATGGAGGCCACAGACAGTGATGGCGCAATAAAAACACTCATCCTCTCCTCGATCCCAAGATGGCGACCAACCCTGGTAAGACTCCAGGGAGCCGCAAGCTACTTCCCCTTCCCAATAGCCCCTGCGCTGGCGACGACGGCAAACAGGAAGGGGGAGGAGCCGGCAAGAGAGGGCGGAGCACAACGCTACGCCGTCCCGCGCGCACCCCGGCCCCGCCCCACGTTCCTGCGCCTGGCCCGGAGCTCTCGCCCGACCGGGCGGCGCGAGGTGGCTGCTGGGATACTCGGCCCGCCCAGCCAGTCCTCCCGGCTAGCGCTGCGGCCGCGAGATCCGCGTTTTTCCCAAGATGGTGGCGCTCGGCTCGGGGTGACTGCAGGAGACGACAGAGCCTGAATCCCCTTCGCCAGAACCTCGACACACCGCCTTCCTCCCGCTCGCGCACCCCGCTGCCACTTAGCTATCCGCCGGCCTGGGCGCTTGCCTTCCGCTGCCGCCTCCGACTTGGAGCTTCATCTCTGCGGACCCAACGATTACGGCCGTGGGCAGCTGCGCCTCCCTCGGCTTCTCCTTGGGGGTCGCTCTCGGAGCAGCTCGCAGCCTAGCTCCGGCTCGCAAGGCCCCCCATCTCCCCAGTGGGGACAGGCAGCGGCGGAGCGGCGGCTGGCGACGAGCGCGGGGTTTTCTGCGGCCCCAGCGCCCCCTTTCCCGGCCTTAGTCTCCGGAGAAGGAAGCGCGGGTCCCGCATGAGCCCCGGCGGTGGAGGCAGCGAAAGGGAACGAGGCGGTGGCGGGCGGAGGCGGCGGGCGAGGGCGACCGCGACCAGTGAGGCAGCCGCTGCTGCGAGGGCCACAGCCCAGGCGCGGGGGCGACAACAGGTCAGTGTGGCGGAGGACTGGGCCTGGGCCGGGGTGGCTGGGCGGCATTTCTCTTCGTTCCCTCTGTCGCCCAAACCACCCTTCTGGGCTGGCTCTGGCGAAGGTAGGGACGCTCCCAAACCGCGCCACCGCGAGTGCTGGGGGGCGCGTGGTTTGGAGGGGTCGGTGCCAGAAGTAGGCCTCTGGTAGCGGGTGCTGCTACGGTAACTGTCAGTCCTGGCTGAGGGCCGGAGGGAGGGTTTTGTCGCCTAAGGGGACGCGAGCGGGCCCGGGGCGGGGCGCGCAGGGCGTCGAGAGTTGGCCCTCCTTGGAGCGGAGCTCGCGGAGCAGGCCTCGGCCCCAGGCCGGGTAGGACTGGCCTTTTCCTTCCAAGGGGAGCTCCTTTTTCGAGGTTTTGGCCCTGTTGGTGAAAAAATGCTTAGACGTGTGCTTTGGTTGGTTGGGGTTTTGGGGGTGGACTGGTGGGGAGGGCGGATGAAGTGGGAAATCAAGCCCAAGGGTTGTCTTCACAGATAATCGATTATCGGGATTTTCAGATTAAACGTGAGGTACCGGGTTTGCCAGAGATTCTGTTAAATGCAAACCTGCAAACAGTTGGCATTTTTTTTTATTTTCCCTTTTCAGTTGAGAAAATGAAAAGGATTCTTCGTCATGGCGTGGAGGTTTTGTTGGTAAAGTCAGAATTGAATGTGACGAATGCTTTAGTCCATAAAATTGTTAGAAATAATTTTAACATAGACATTGTTTGAGCCTAGAATTCTTCAAAGATAATTTAGTCTCTGAATTTTTAAAAACATCCAGTTGGCATACTAAAATAGAAACATTACTAAATCTGTCTGGGATTATATTTATTAAGTGGCTAGGGTACTTTTGAAAATGTAAATGAATATAGCAGTATGGGATTTACAATCCAGAGTTACCCTCCATAAATCATGAGGGGATATAGATATGACCCATAATTTTGGAGAATTCCCTGCCTGTGATATTGAAAGAAGCAGGAAATTATTCCAGAATATTCTTGGGGGGAGGGAAGGAGGCTTGAAATGGAAATGATCTAAAGTTTGGAAATATAGCTGTTAATAAGTTACCTGTCAAAGTCACAGTAGATACCCAATAAATCTTGAGTGAATTAGAGAAAAGAGATGAGAAGTGTTCATTTGCTTGATAACCTCTGACTAATGAGTACTCTTATTCAGATTATTGTGTAAGCCAGATAACAAGGTTAAGAATTTAGCAAGATAAAAATAAAATTTTTGTCATGGTAGATATAGTGGAAATAATTTTAGAATTAGATCTCATAGATCTGAGTTATTTATCACATTTGTAATAAAATGAATACTGTATTAATGACGGTGCTGATAACCCCAAAGAATGACCCAGAAGCCCTTTAAAGAAACTAATAATCACAACGACAAAAGCAAGATAGATTTAGGAAATAACGACCCTCTCTTTACAAAATTAGAACTGGGAACTAAGAAAATGTCGTATCAATATTTATCAACTAGTATTAGTATGCTAAGTATTATGTACATTGTCTGGACACTGCCTAGTACCTGAGGAGTTTAACATTAAACAGATAGAAATTACAGTGTTCTAATTTCTCTTCAGAGGTTTTATAAACTGTTTTTATTTTACCTCTTAAATTGTACATTTTTTCTTGGCTTAAAAATACCTTCTTAAGTCTATTAGAAGTGTGAAACAGATACATTCTCATTCCACTTGTTCAGTTGTTTTAATAAGATTTATTGGGTACTTACAGTGTTTTGGGTATTTAACCTTTAATCAGTTGTATTTCTTAAACTTTAGGTCATTTTAAAAATGATCCTTCTGCCGTCCCTTCCAAAAAAAAAATCTCCCCCCATTGGAAATAGTTTGCCCTCTCAAATAAGCAATCAGTGGGATAATCTAAAACTGGATCGTATGTAAATTTTTCAACCCAAGCACTTGAAATGTTTGAAATGTTTATTTTCTTAAATGATTACTGGGTATGTTCTTGTTGTGTTTTGTTTGTTTAGACCCAAACTTGTATTGGTCAAAATGTAGAGACATTACATTAAATGCACATAGAGCTGTTAACCAGTTTTTTTATTTTTGTGAATTAAGATAAATTTCTCTTTTCAGAATAATTCAGGATAAGAAAATTTGGGCTGATTTTGACTCTCCTCCCACTGTAGATGTAAAGATAAATTCAAAAACATTACAGTATGTACAGTGAAAATAGCTTTGGAATTAGATCCCACTTTTAATTCTGGGCTCACCTTAGTTGTCTGATCTTGGCAAGTTGCTTAGTCTTGGTGAGCTGCAGTTTTGTCATCTGTAAAAGGGGATGGTGAAACTCAGAGTTGTTTGGAGGATTAGAGTTTGTTAAATGTCTAACACATAGGTCCTTAATAAGTATTATCCTTTGAAGTCTTGCTACCCTGTTATTTTTGTTGTTGTTCTCAAAGCACCTTACCTAGGGTGGACTCTAGCATGTTATCCTTTAAATTGTTTCATTCTCACTAGCTCTGAACTCACTCTTGAAGGGCAGGGATTCCTAGTATTTACCAGAAAGTGTGTTGCCAGCATATGGATGAATTAGTTATCAGGAAATAGTCAACTCACATTTATTGGGTACCTCCTGTGACTATGAGCTGGGTTAGGTGTAGGAGAACAAAGACAAGAATCATGTCTGTCTTTTGGAAGCTTATAGTCTAGTGATTTTCTCCACATGACACCATTTTTTGTGAAATCCTATCACATAAGGAAACCTCATTTTTCTGTGCTCTTCCAGTCTTAGGACAGTTCTGTGGACTCAACACTTCCACCCGCAGCTGCTATCCTAAGGAATATTTTTACCCCAATACAACTATTTGGTATATGTGAGATACTTTATATCTTTACCTTGGTCCTACTCCATAATCCAAAATCTGGCACATTGTGTGTGTCTGTGTGTGAATGGGTATGTACATAAAAAAGAAGAAATTACCTTGGGCAATTGCCTGTAAATACTTTGATATTTTTCTTTGGTGATTATCATTCTGTCTTCTGGTTCCAGATTTTTGAAGTTTCTTGAGACCTGTCACTCCATTCATTTTATACATGAAGAAATTAAAGTGCAAAGCTTTAAAATGATTTTCTTAAAGTCACCCTAGTGGCAGAGCTAGAACCGCCGTCTGAGTCTCTGGACTAGAGTTCAGGACTCTGCATACAGTGCTACATGTTCTGTCCTACCTGTTGAGAGGAGTAGTTCACTTCTATTTTGAATCTTTTCTACACTATTATTAGAAGGCAGACTTTATAAGATGCCATCATTGGGCCTTTTCTGAGCGTAACAATGCAGGAAATGGGGCTCTTTTTTCTAATAAAGGAAGTCAAGTAAGATTACAGTAAATAATAATGGTGTTAATCTACAAACATATCCTGTGTCTGGACAGATGTTTAAAATACTTAAAGATGCTATATAATTTCTTAAATAACTTATTAATAAATAGATAATACATTTCTTTGCCAAATTTAATTTTCATTTACTCTCAGAAATGTTTTCTCTATAGTGTGCTTACCTATAGTGTACCTATAGTGTGCTTTAGGTGTGATAATCTAAGTTATAATATAATTATAATTATATATAATAGTTACCATTAATAAGTAAACACCATTATGGGTAATAAGTCAAAATGAACTTTATAAGTTTAAGGACAATCTGAAAATGAAACAAAGCTCATACCCTTTTTTTTTTGGAATATTGCTGTTTGCAAATGAGATTTAGCTCACAGTTGTTTCTGTTTGATTCTAAGCTTTGTGATTGTGAACTCCCTAAAATTGTATATAAATTTTAAGTTTCAGAGTCTCAACAGGTTCAGTGAACAAAATGCCACCAAGAACCACTGATGTGGAGGAAGAAGCACTAACTTTGGTGTCAGAAGATGCATGGGTTCATCCTTCCAATCTAGCTTCCTAGCTGGTCATGAGCAGGTCATTTACCTTTCTAAAGCCTTTGTTTGTTAACTTCTGTTAAATAAAGGTGATACTTGCTTTGCCTGTTTCAAAGGATTGTTTTTCAGATATGATCATTCTCAAAAAAGTAGATTAATACTGTATAAAGTGACCTTATATGTGACTTAGTGCACAAGCAAACAAGTTGGTTAGTGATAAAAAAAAAAAGTGATTGGAACCTTGGTATATTTTCATGCTTTTCTCTATAAACATCTTTAATAACCTTTTCATACTTTCAGAAGTATTTATTTTGGGAAATGCCTAATATGTGAGCTTATTTTAAATTTGTTAACTACATTTGAAATAAACAGATTTGAATAATTAGTAATCCTTAGTGAAACCCCTTCTGTAATTTGCTTTACTTTTTTTTTTTTTTTAAAGATTTTATTTATTTGAGAAAGTGCTAGAGAGAAAGCACTAAAGGGGTCAGGGTCAGAGGGAGAAGCAAACCAAGCAGAGATCCTGGCACAGGACTTGATTCCAGGACTCTAGCGTCATGACCTGAGCTGAAGGCAGACACTTAACCAACTGAGCCACCTATACACCCTAATTAGCTTTACTTTTCACCTTTCCTGTTAATTTGATAAATGCCAGGTGAATCATAAGGTTGACCTGAAAGGAGAAGAGGTTTTGGAGACATAATTTCTTATTGGATAAGATTATTGCAGAAATTCCATCCTAGGAAGTCTCCTGGAATCTATATGATAGCACAGTGGATCATAAAAAAGAATCCTGTATAAGACTTTATTAAATTAAAGTAAAAAAAAAAAAGACTTTATTAAAGTCAGCATCTATGCCACAAATAAAAAGCATGGAAATTGCATTTGAGCCCTGAACACTTACTATACAAGGATAAAATGTTCCTTAAATGAAACTCTTGGCTGGTCAATATGGAGCTTAATGTGGTAACTCTTTAACAGTTAAGTGTGTTATAGAAGTTGACTTTTTGTATCCTTTGGGGTTAGTTGAGGTTAGTCAAGCACAGATCCTTTTATATTACAGAAATAAAACGTGAAAAAATTTTTTGACCTCTTTGTGGTATACAGGCTTGTAAGTCTGTTCTTAATGACTTCTTTCTCCTTGTGTCAAAAGGGATACCTTACCCATTTCAAGCTTCTAATATAATAGACTTCTATTCTTGGATGTGAGAAGGTAGTCTTAGAATTGCTTTTGTGGCTTGTAACCACTATCTTAACGTGTTTACTTGTATATTCTTTGTGATGCAGAATAAATTTTGAATTTTCTCTCTAAATTAAATATGCCAACAATACAGAAAATAATGTAACAATCATGTATCTACCATTACTGTCACATTTTATCACTTCCTTGTACTCTTTAGCTCCATCTTTAAAACTGGTGTTTTCTTCTGAGATGATAATTTCTAGCACTGCAGCTACCACTTTGGGAATTTCTTCATACTGCCAACAAATACTTCTTTCTTTTATCAGATGTAAAGCATTATCCTGTTCTTGGGAAGGGAAAAGATGAAATGCCTACCAGTGTTTTCTGTATAAAGCTAATGGGTCATAGGGAGAAATATGGGTATTTCTAGCTTATTAATTATTTTAGTATTTTTTCTTATGAATTCTATTTATTGTCCCTCTGTGTGTTTATGTGCCAATATTGATAACCTCATAGTGTGCCATAAATAAGAATGTTATGTATTTACCTTTGTTAAATAGTTTTTGCTTGGGGGAAAAATACATGTCTTTTGAGCACCTATTGTATGTGACATGTATACTGATCGATAAGTCCCATTTCACACAAAAAGTAATTGAGTAACATTTTTCTTTTCTAGTTTTCTGAAGTGGGCTGACAATGCATTATATTGCATGTTGGTGATCAAAACTATGCTGTTTAAGATATTCTAAATTTAGAGATTCTAACAAAATGAAAAAGTTCTCTAATTAAGCTGCTTCATTCATACTCAATTTCTTACACATTTTGCTATGTCTGTGACATATTGCTATAGACTGAATGATTATGTCCTCTCAAAATTCATACATTTGAATTCTAACACCCATTGTAATGGTATTAGGAAGTGGGGCCTTCCTGAGGGGTTAGATCATGAGAGTAGAGTACTCATGAATGAGATTAGTGCCTTATTAAAGATTGCAGAGTTCCCTTGACTCTTCTGCCATATGAGGACTCAGCCAGAAGACACCTGTCTGTGGACCAGGAGGCTGGTTCTTGCCAAACACTGAATCTGCCAGCACCTTGATACTGGGCTTCCTAGGCTCCAGGAATTTGAGAAATAAGTTTCTGTTTATAAGCCACCCAGTCTGTTTGTATTTTGTTTTAGCAGCCCAAAATGGACTAGGACACAGTAAACATGTTTTAAGAACAGAGAGGGAAAATAGAAGATTAAACGGATAAAGTTTGGTAACTAAGGTAGGGATACACTGTGCTTGACAGAATGGAAGTGCTTAAAAGTTGACTATAGTGTTGAAATGAGAACACTTAAGGAGAATGTTTAGAAAAACTCAGGTAACTTTAGTCTTTTATTTTTTATTTTTTTAATTTAGTTTTATTTTTTCAGTGTTCCAAGATTCATTGTTCATGTACCACACCCAGTGCTCCATGCAATACGTGCCCTCCTCAGTACCCACCACCAGGCTCACCCAACCCTAATTTTAGTCTTTTAAACACATAAAACTAGATTTCTGGGAGCACCTGGGTGGTTCAGATGTTAAGTGTCTGCTTTCAGCTCAGGTCATGATTCCAGGGTCTGGATCAAGCCCCGCATCAGCTTGAAGCCTGTTTCTCCCACTCCCATTTCCCCTGCTTGTGTTCCCTCTTTCGCTGTGTCTCTCTGTCAAATAAATAAATAAAAATGTTTAAAAAAAATAAAAACAACTAGATTTCTGCATGTCATATTGTATATTTCTTTAATTATTGCCCAGTGTACTTTATTTCAAATTATTTTCAAAATGAAATGTGAAGTTTTATGGTCTCATTTAACTCAGTAGGGAGTCAGTTCATCCTCTCTAAAATTCCTCTTCCCTCTTCTGGGCTAAATGAAAGGCAAGGAGGGATGAACTTTAAAAATAGTTGGATCTCGGGACGCCTAGGTGGCTGAGTCAGTTGGGCGTCTGCCTTCAGCTCAGGTCGTGATCCCTAGGTCCTGGGATCGAGCTCCGCATTGGACTTCTGGCTTGGGGAGCCTGCTTCCTGCTCTGCCTGCTGCTCCCCCTGCCTGTGCTCGCGCTCTCTCTCTCCCTCTCTCTCTGAAAAATAAATAAAATCTTTAAAAAAAATAAAAAAAAGTTGGATCTCAACTGGAAAATAGGTAAGTTACCTCAACTAAAATTAAATCCTTTCTTTCCTCCTGGATTGAAAATTCTATGAGAACACTTGCTGCGTGTCTAATTTTTTTGTTGTTGTTGTTTTCACATGCAGTTTTATGTATTTGTAAGTGTTTGATGAAGGTAACTGCTTTCCAGTTCAGGACTACTTTTAGATATCTGCTGTGGGTTGATGAATAAGAATCATTGGGAACAAAATCCTTTAGGCTTCAGAACCTTTAACTAAGATACAGGACTAGGGGTCAGCCAGGATAGTGGGCCAAAGACATCTATACTACAGCCCCACTTTATTGCCTCTGCCTATGCTGAATTTGACAAGGCTTTCCTAGGAGGGGTGTGTTTGTGGTCTCCATATTTTTGGCTGACATAAGATTTTGAGAAATTGAGGCTGATCACTATGGCCTACAAGTTTCCCTTAAGTGATCAAGATTTAATTCCCCTAAGTGCTATTCTAGACATGTAGCATATGTTTAAAACTGCCAAGACTACAGTAGTATTTATTTTATATTCTTATTCTGATATCTTTAATAAAGTAAGTGGGTTGGATTAGATGATCTCCAAGGTAATTTTCAGTTTGGATATACATTTTTTTCTTTTTGAATATGTGTATATATCTTAATTATAAAATATTTAAAACACAGTAAATAATACAGCAAATACACACCATCCAGAACTGGAAATTCTGCCATTTTTGATTCTTTGGGAAGTAAATGTAGTCTTAGGTATTCACTTAAAGCAATGTCCTCCCAATCTTTCCCAGTCCTGTTACCCTCTGTAAGGTAAACTATCCTGAGGTTCTTGCATATACATCATATTCCTGTTTATACTTTTACTGTATGCCTGTTCAAGTATCCATAAGTGATAAGTATTTTGTGTTTTAAATTTTTACAGAATGGTACTTACTGTATTGTACATAATCTTTCATCAGATTCCTTTTTAAAGAAAATTTTTTTTTGAAATATATATGTATTTATTCAATTTGCTGTATGGTACTCCATACATAAAATGTATGTATTTCACTGTTGATGGATATTTTGAGTTATTTACTTTTTTTTTGTCATAAATAATACTAAAATGATTGCTTTTACAAATTTTTTGGTGTAGGTGTTTAAGAAGATTCATGAAAGTGAATTGCCTGGGAATAGGTTGTGAATAACTTTGATCTTACTAGAGATTTCTAAATAATTCTTTAACATCATTATGCCAGTATATACTTTATATTTGTACTTTGCTTTCCAGTATCCTAGCCCTCATTTGGGATTGTCCTATTTAAAAATTTTTGCAAACTTGAGATGAATGTGAAATGATACCATTTTTTTTTATATACCTCATTTTAATTTACATAAAATGGTGTAAGTAGTGGGTAAATGGACCTGAATTTTATTATTTGGTATCTTTTAAGTGTTTTATAAATTAAAGAATTGTTTTAAAAAGAATGAGACGTTAGCATATAGTATTTATGTTGTAAAGGACCTTAACATCATTTCATCCAACCTTCTTATTTTACAGTGCAGCCATGAAGGTTATCAGAATAAGAATAAAATACTGCTGATTGCCTATTAGGGTATTCTCTTTTGGGATTTGGAATCTCAAGTTTCAGTGTTGAAATCATGAGCCTTTTCCTTTATGATTTGTATTTTTTGTTCAAGAAATTCTCTTTAGTATTGTCTGCTAATAGATTTATGTTATTTGGGGTTTGTTTGTGTTTTGGTTTTTTTGCATTTAGGTCCATGTGGAGGGAGTTGGGAATCAGATTTTTTTTTTCATGATAAGCGAGTTGTCCCAACATTAAGTATTGAATTCTTCCCCTATAATTTTATTTTATTTTTTAATTGTCCATCTGTATCAGCTGCCATGTGCTTGGGTTTGATTTTAGTTTTTTTTTTTTTTAATTTTTTGGCTTTATCTTTTTTAAACACCAGTACTACATTGTTTTATTTCAAATAGTTTATATTAAGCTTTGAAATGTGGGAATACAGATCTCCCCTTTATTAATTTTCAGAACTATCTTGGTTTTTAGACTTTTATTCTTTCCTAATAATTTAAATCCTGTTTATCACATTTCTTAGGGGATATTATTTGGAATTGCTTTGAATATATAAATTGAGAATTGATATGGCTTATCTTGCTATTTGAATCTTCAATATTTTGCAGTTTTCATCATAAATGCCTTTTACACATACTTTATTAAATTTATTAGATATTTGATTAATTTTTTGTATTGTAAATAGCATCTTTTTTATTACATTTTATTATTGCTGGTATTGATTTTGTATCCATCAATTTGGGTGGTCTCCATCATTTCTAATAGTTTGTAAATCTTTTAAATTATTGTGAACAAATAATAACTGTTGAAAATAACTTTTCAAGTCACCTTTTAAAAATAGAATTCTAACCTTGTAACTTTCTATTTAAAATTCTTCCTTGGCTTCCCATTGCTTTTAGAGTAAAATTCAGAATCCTTTATTAGTTTACGAAGTCCCACATGATCTAGATATTCTGTACTTCCTCAGCCTTACCTTTCTCCACACTTCTCACTGAACAGAACCATCTAATAGTACTGGCCTTTTCAGTTTTTTGAGCTGTCTAACCTTTCTGTGCCAAACCCTTTGCCAGTGTGTTTCAGTTTGCTTGGAACACAGGCAACAAATTTCACCCATCCTTTAGGTCTCGGGGAATATTGCTAAATATTCCCAAATATTACTTAGGGAAGCCTTCCCTGAGAATCTCCTTGCACTCTTTGGTTTTAGTGCTTCCTTGTGTTATATGCTGTTAATGAATCTTGCTTTTCCTGAGTAAGTAATTTGAACTGTAATTAATTTCTTCACTCCTGAGTTGAAGATTCTATGAGAAAAGTAAATGGTTTCCTCTCTCTATTTTATTTATTTAAAGATTTTTTTAAAAGTAATTTCTGGTATCTGCTTTCTCATCTGCTTATGAGACCATAAGCTCAGTGGGTTGGAGCCTCTGCCTTCAGCTCAGGTCATGATCTCAGGGTCCTGGGATCAAGCCCCGCATCTGGCTCTCTGCTCAGCAGGGAGCCTGCTTCCCCCTCTCTCTCCACCTGCCTCTCTGCCTACTTGTGATCTCTCTCTGTCTGTCAAATAAAATCTTAAAAAAGAATTAAAAAAAAAAATAATTTCTGTACCCAACATTGGGGCTCACACAACCCCAAGATCAATCCAGCCAGGCACCCTCTCTCTCTTTTTTTAATGTGCAATTTCAAGCATTTGTGAGTGCTGGGTAAATGAATGAATGTTCATGTACTGATTGATCTAGAAATACTATTCCAATTGGTAACTGCTCAAAAGAATATAATTGGGCTGCTTTGAGGTATTTTACTAGACATTCATAAAAAGTTAAGTGCCTTCAATTTTTATTATTTAAGGCCTTCAAATATGACTGGTGTTTAGAACAACAATTTTCTGTCTTTTAACAAAGGCAGTCTAGTTGACTTAAAATTATATGTAGTAAGTTTTCTTAAAAGCATTTTGAACTTAAATTAGAAACCAGTCTTTTGTTACCCTTAAATCAGATTTTATGAGTTTTGATACTGCATTTGATACACAGATGAAATATAATAAACCTGAAAATATGTGTTCATGATTATTTTAAGGAAAACCCACCTACCTTTAGTTATTTTAGTATCTCGTATATATCTTTTGTGTGAGTATAACACAGGCTGAAAGCTAGCATAATTCTAGGTTTAATTTTAGGTTAGGCACTATGTAAGATTGAACTCAAATGAACTATAGTGCAAAAAGAACCCAGGGGAAAATTTCACAATAGTAAGTCCTTGGGACTATGTGGCACATTCGCTTCTGTTTTCAGATCATAGAGTTGTTGACCAGAATGAGTGATTTATCGTTAAAACCAGGAAATTGAAATAATTCTGGTAATTTAGAATTTCTAAAGGATCTTTGTAGATGATACTTGATCTACACTTAGATGAGATACTCTCAGTGCTACTAAGCCATGTAATAAAACACTTAAGTAAAGCTACCTTATTGGGAGAAAAATAGCATTTTAATATTGGCCAATCATGAGTGTACTTTCTGTAGTTACTCAAGTTGCTAAATAAGCATAATTTATTGGTGCGCCTGGGTGGCTCAGTGGGTTAAAGCCTCTGCCTTCAGCTCAGGTCATGATCTCAGGGTCCTGGGATGAGTCCCGCATCCGGCTCTCTGCTCAGCAGGGAGCCTGCTTCCCCCTCTCTCTCTGCCTGCCTCTCTGCCTACTTGTGATCTCTGTCTCTCTGTCAAATAAATAAAATCTTTTTTTTTTTTTAAAGCATAATTTATTTAATTTCTGAACTGTTCACAGAACCCAGAGGGAGAGCCAGGCCAATTGTCATTTTAGAGAGTTCACTTCTTTTCCAACGCACAGTGATTGTGATCCCAGAGTTATTTTTCTATATATAACTTGATTGTACAACCTAGATTTGCAGCACAGTCTCAATTTTAAATATCAGATTATTCCCATCAATCATAAAGCCAAGAATTCTATCATTTTCATATTTCCAGAGAGCCTCCTGTTATTTCCTGGTTGGTCCCCCCTCTCCTTTAATAGTGGTATGTAGAATTATTTTTGAGTGAGGAAATAAACAGCTGTATATTTTTAAGTACAAAAATAAATGAAAGTTTCTCTGTCTTAGCTAATCCTAAAACATAACAGTTGTTAAATGTAAGTGTAGAAAAACAGAAATAGCCTGGCAAATACGAAATAAGTTTATCTGTGTAACTAGAGATACATGCAGCTTTTTTCCTTTTTGAGAGGTTTAAAAAAAAAAAGCGTATAGTTTTTAGTTTCTACTTTATTGAGATATAATTCACATACCATAAAATTCACCCTTTTAAAGCATACGTTTCATTTTTAGTATATTTGTATTTAGTATATTTGGGTTTTCGTATATTCACCACCACTACTTTTAGAACATTTTCATCATCCCATAAAGAAACCCTATACCTGTCAGTAGTCATTCTCTATTTTTCTGTCCTCCAGCCTCTGACAACCACTGATCTGCTTGCTTTCTATATGGATTTGCCTATTATAGAAATTTCATATACATGGAATCATAAAATATGTTCCCTTTTGTGTATGGCTTCTTTTACATAGTATTGTGCTTTTCAGGGTTCACTTGTAACATATAACAGCATTTTATTTTTTTATGGCTGAATAATATTACACTATGAATATATGTACTGTTTATTCAGTCATCAGTTGATAACTTTATATTCCCATTTTTTGGTTATGAATCATGTTGCTACGAACATTCACATACAAGCTTTTGTGTGAACATATATATTCATCTCTAAGATATATCTAGGAGTGAAACTTCTGGGTCATAAGGTATCTATGTTTAACATTTTGAGGAGCTGCCAGAATCCTCCACGGTGGCTGCACCATTTTACCGTTCCGTCATCAGTGTATGTGTTTTTGATAGTTCTACTTCTGTGCCAAAGTTGATTATCTCTTCATTTTAGTAATTTATATGAGTGTTAAGGTATCTCTTTGTGGTTTTGATTTGCATTTGCTTAATGATTAATGATGATTACAACATGTTCTGTTAGGCCCTCTTTGGAGAAGATCTACTCAAATCCTTTGCTGTATTTTAATTGGATCTTTTTTTTTTTCTTGTTCAGTTTGAAGCATTCTTATACGTTCTGGTTATAAGTCCTTTATCATTCTGGTTACAAGTCCCTTATCAGATAGATGATTTCCACATAGTTCTCCCCATTCTATAGGGTTGTCTTTTCACTTGCATGATTGTTTCCTTGAAGCTGCCAAGTTTTAATTTTTGGTGAAGTCCAACTTACATATTTTTCTTTTGTTGCCTTGGGTGGTGTTATTTAAGAAACCATTGCCTCATCTGAGGTCATAAAGGTTTATGCCTGTTTTCTTCTAAGAATTTTGTAGTTTTAGCTGTACCTTTAGGTCTGGCATCTGTTTTTGAGTTAATTTTTGCATATGGTGTGATTTAGGTTATATCTGCATTTGACATGTTTTTGGATATGGCATACAAATAGATACCTTTTATTTTTTTCCACTTGGGTAGCCAATTCCCTGGACCGCTTGAGGGATCCTTTCCTCATTGTTTTAAAATGCCACCTTTTGGGGCGCCTGGGTGGCTCAGTCGTTAAGCGTCTGCCTTCGGCTCAGGTCATGATCCCAGGGTCCTGGGATCGAGCCCCGCATGGGCTCTCTGCGCAGCAGGGAGCCTGCTTCTCCCGCTACCATTCCCTCTGCTTGTGTTCCCTCTCTCGCTGTGTTTCTCTCTGTCAAATAAATAAAATCTTTAAAAAAAAAAAATAATAAAATAAAATGCCACCTTTTTATTTTATTCAAATATTATTTATTTTGTGGGGGGGGGAGAGGGAGAGAGAATCTCAAGCAGACTTTGCTGAGTGCTCAGCACTCAGGCCAACTTGAGGCTCAATCCCATGACCCTGAGATCATGACCTAAACTGAAACCAAGCGTTAGATGCTTAACCAACTGAGCCACCTAGGTGCCCCAGAATTCCACCTTTTTATATATTAAGTTTTCATAAACTAAAAAAAAAAGGGTTTTTGAAGTATAATTTATATCCTCTTAAGTATACCCCTTTTTAACTATACAGTTTGATGTGTTTTGAGGCATATATATGTATGTATTGTAACAACTACCACAGTTAAGATGTAGAACATTTGAATTACTCTCCAAAAATGTTCCTTTAGTCATTCCTCCCTTTTGGCTCTGGACAACCAATGATCTGCTTATTAGTTTGCCTCTTCTAGAAGTGCATATAAATGATATCATATGTTATATACTCCTTTTGGCTTTCTTCCTTTAGCATGTATTTGAGATTCTTCCATTCTGTATTTATTTTTTTAAAAAAAATACGGTATGGCTATGCCACAGTTTGCTTTTCATTTTTTTCGGTGAACATTTAGATTTTTTCCAGAATTAGACTTGTGAATAAAGGTACTCTTTGCATATGTCTTTGAACATATTTTCATCTCTCCAGGGTAAACACATTAAGATGTAATTGCTGGATCACATGACAAGTTTATGTTCAAATGTGTAAGGCATTATTTTCCAAATAGTTAAACAGTTTTGCATTCCCACCAGCAATGAATGAAAGTTCCAGTTCTTCCAAATCCTTGTCAGCATTTGATGCTCTCAAATTCTAGACATTCTGATGAGTGTGTGGTGGTATCCCTTGCAATTTCTTTTTCAACTGTAGTAAAATACACATTACATAAAATCCTTTTTAAGTGTACAGTTCTGTGGCATAAAGTACATTCATGTTGTTGTGCAGTGCAGCCATCACTCTTACTCATCTCTGGAACTTTTTTATAGTCCCAAACTCAAATTCTGTACCTGTTAAACAGTAACACTCCCCCATCCCTGTTATCTTCCCCCTCCTTCCAGCCTCTGGTGACCACTTTCTGTCTCTAAGAATTTGACTCTTCTAGCTACTTATGTAAGTGTAATCATACAGTATTTGTCCTTTTGCTTCTGGTTTGTTTCACTTACCCTGATATCCTCAAGGTTCACTGATGTTACAGCATATATCTGAATTTTTTTTCTTTCCTTCATTCTTTATTAATTCATGAGAGAGAGAGAGAGAGAGCGCACTTGCACCCACAGATGAGCAGGGGGAAGGGCAGAGGAAGAAGGAGAGAAGCAGACTCTTTGCTGAGTAGGGAGCCCAAAGCTTGTCTCGATCTCACAGCCCAGAGATCATGACCTAAGGGAAATCAAGAGTCTGATGCTCAAGTGACTGAGGCATCCAGGTACCCCTCCTTCCTTTTTAAGGCTGAATAGTATTTCACTGTATGTAAAAATACCACAGTTGTTTAACCATTCACTGGACACTTGGGTTGCTTTTTCCTTTTAGCGATTATGAATAGGCTGCTGTGAACATGGATGTACAGATAAATCTCTTCAAGTCCTTACTTTCAGTTCTTGCATGTTTAATTCTTGGGTATATACCTAGGAATGGTATTGCTGGGTCATTTGGTAATTCTGTTTAATTTTGGGGAGAGGTGAATCAATATAACCATTTTTGCAGTGACTACCCATTTTGCATTCCTACCAGTAATCACAAGGTTCCAGTTTCTCCACATCCTTGCTAACACTTGTTGTTTTGTTATTTTTAAAGAATAATTTTCATACTAAAGGTTGTGAAGTATCATGGTTTTTACATTTCCCTGATGAAGAATGACATTGAGAAGTTTTCATGTGTTTGTTAGCCATGTGTATATCTTTTTTGAGTATCCATATATTTTGCTCATTCTTTCAGGATACAAACTCTTTATTAGGTGTATGTATTTCTTCTGTGTCATTACTATTTTTCTTGGTTAATTATTTTATTAATTACCAAGAGAGGAGTATTGAAATCTTTAACAGTAATTGTGAGCTTCCTATCTTTGTCAGGTCTGTTCATTTTTGCCTCATGTATTTTGAAGCTCTAGATACTAGGTTCATTCAGGTTTAGGACTGTTAGCTCTCTTTGATGAATTGATCTTTTATTGTTACAAAATATCTCTGTGGTTCTCTGGTAATGTTCCTTGTCCTAAAGTCTACTTTGTCTGGTATTATTAGTATAACCACTTCTCCTTTGTTATGATTCATGTTTGAATATTACATCTTTTCCAACTTCTCTGTCATTATGTAAAATGTCTGTCTTTTAGTCAGTGTATAGTTGCATCTTTTTGGTTGATTTTTATAATTTCTTGCTTTATGAGTGCTCAGTCCATTTGCATTTATTATAATTGACTATATGGTTGGGTTTAAGACTACCAAGTTACTGTTCATTTTCTGTTTGTTCCATCTATCTTTCTCTCCTTTCCTGTTTTCTTTCGGATTGAGCATTTTTATAGAAGTTTGTTTGATCTTTGCTTATACCTTATTCTTCCTCTGCTCCCAGTGGTTGTGCTAGTACTTAAAATATCCCTTAGTTTATATCAGTCTAGTTTCATACATGTACCTCTTAGAATATATTGTGAGAATTCTCAGGCAGTATAAATTTGTTTACACTCTATCATCCTTTTTGGTATTGTAGTCTTATATTTTACTTCTATATAAGGTATAAACTCCATAGTTTTACTTGTAATTATGGCTTTTAAGTGGCCAGTTGTTTTGTAAAGACATTTAAAAACCAAGAAATTATCAAACCAAGTTATTAAACCAAATTTATCAACATTTTTTGATATTTATGCTCGTATTTACCATTTCCATTTTCCTTTGTGTAGATATGTATAGATTTCTTTATGTAGACCCAGGTTTGAAGAATTTAGAAATTTTTGAAGTGCAGATCTGTTGGCCAAAAAACTTTCCAGTTTTATTTGCATGAAAATGTCTCTTTCTCTTATTGTTTTATTAGGAAAAAATACATTCACACAGGTGTGAAATAATTGTAAAATGTAATTCCACAGTTAACATTTTGCTTTGTGTCCTATCTATCCATCTATTAATTTATTTTTTGATGCTTCTCAAAGTAACTTGCAGTTATTAGTATTCCTCATCCTTAACTTCAGCATGTTTATTGTCAACTAAAACTTAGTAATTTATTAAGTAACTTTAGTATATTGAATTTAACTGATTTTAGAATATTGTTCCAGTTATTTATTTCTATGTAACAAATCACCCTAAATAATAGCATTTAGTTTGCTTATGAATTTGTGCTTTATGCAGAGACTGGAAAACATAGCTTGTTTTGGCTTCAAGCACATCAGAGTGGCTTGATAACTGATGTAACTTGATAAGTGGAGGCTGGAGTCATCTGAAGGATGGCTCTCAAATCTGGAGATTGATGCTGGCTGTCAGGACTTTAGCTAGAGTTCAGGTCTAGAACACTTGCATGTTGCTTTTATATGTATGTAGTTGCTTGGCTTCCTTGCCAAGTGGCTAACTTATTCAATACGGCAATGGGATTTTTATGACCTAGCACTGAGTCACAGAGCACAATATTCTCTTGACTGAAAGAATCCCAGAGGCCACTCAAAGGAGAAAGGACATGGTCCCCACCACCTGATGGAGAATGCCAGTGTTAACCTTGTCAGAAGAGCATGTGTGATTATATTGTGGTGGCAGTCTTTGGAAAATAAAATCCGCCACATATACCATTCCATGAGTTTTGACAAATGTGTACACCTTTGTAGCATTTAAGTCCTATCAAGTTATAGAACCTATATCCATTCCTGGTTAGTTCTTGTCCACACATCACTTCTTCAAATCAACCATTGCTCTGATCACTTTCATCCTAGAGTAGTTTACCTTGCCCTAGAATTTGTATGAGGTTTCTTTTACTCAGCATAATATTTTTGAGATTCATCCATGTTACTGCATGTATCAGTTGTTTGTAATTTCATTCTTAAACTGTTTTCAGTTCCTAGCTACTATGAATAAAAGCTAAAATGAACAATCATTTGAAAGTCTGTGAATATATATGGTATCTTTTCTCTTGGATAAATGCCTAGGAATGTGATTTTTGTTTTATTTTTAAAGATTTTATTTATTTGACAGAGATCATAAGTAGAGAGAAGGGGAAACAGGCTCCCCGCTGAGCAGAGAGTCCGATGCGGGGCTCGATCCCAGGACCCCCGAGACCATGACCTGAGCTGAAGGCAGAGGCTTAACCCACTGAGCCACCCAGGCGCCCCAGGAATGTGATTTTTGGATTTCGGGGAGTTATAATACCAGATCTTTTCTCCAAATTTATTTGTTTTGTTTTACATTCCTACCGGCAGTATATGAGATTTCCAGTTGCCCAACGTTCTTGTCAACATTTAGGGCTGTTATTTGTTTTGATGTAGCCATTGTGGTAGATGTATAGTAGTTTCTCTTCATATTTTAAGGCTATTTTCACTTGATATATAATTCTAGATTGACCTCTTTTTCTTTCAGCCTTTGTTGTTTTTTTAAGATTCTATTTATTTACATATTTTTAAAAGATTTTACTTATTTTAGAGAGTGCACACTTGCGTGAGCAGGGGGAAGAACTGAGGAGAAGGAAGAGGGAGGGGGGAATTTATCTCAAGCAGACTCTGTGCTGAGCACAGAACACAGTGCAGGGCTTGATCCCATGACCACAAGATTGTGACCTGAGCTGAAACCAAGAGTCTAATGCTTAACCAATTCAGTCACCCAGCTGCCCCATTGTAGTCTTTGTATCCGATGATAAGTTTGTGGTTATACTTATCTTCCTTCCACTGTACTTAAAGTCTTTTCTTTCTGCCTCCTTTTAAAATTTTCTATTTATTACTGGTTTCCTTTGTGATTATCCTGTGTAGGTTTTATGGTTTCATCAAATTTGAAATAAGTGGCAACCATTATTCTATATATTTTTAAAATCACTTCTCTTCATCTTACACCGTCTCTTTCCTGGGACTCCAGTTACATGTGTGTTAGACCATTTGATCTTGTCTTTAGGCCATTAACATATTACTTGTAGTCTTTTTGTCTCTCTGTGCTTCAGTTTGTTTGCTGTTTCATTGTTTTTTCTTCCTATAGTGTCAAATACTTTCAGATATCTTAGTTTGTATTTCTAAAACTTCCATTTGATTTGTGTTTTCCATTTCTTACGTAGCCTTTGAATTTTTTGAGCATATTTTTAATAGTATTTGAAAACCCTCATGTACTGGCACCATCAGTTCCTTCATTTCAGGGTCCATTGATTGGTTTTTCTCTTGGTTTGGGGTTATATTTCCTTGTTTGCTTATTTAGTAATTTCTTATTGGATGCTACACATGGTAATGATCGGTCTATTGTTGAGTGACTAGATTTTGTTGTTGTTTTTTAGACTATTAAACTTTGTTTTGGCAGCCAGCTAAGTAACTTGCTGGTCACTTTGATCCCTCAAAGCTATATTAGGGTATCTTTGTGTAAGGCTAGTAGCTACTATAAAGTCATGGCCCTTCTTAGTTCTCTACAAAATATCCCCAGTGTCAGTTTTCATTCTGGTTAGGGGGATTTTAGGGATTTCCCAGTCCTGTATGAGCACTGGGAATATTTCAGCTCACTGCTCCTCTTTATCTAGCTTCAAGGAGTCTTTTTACCTTACAGTTTAGGAGCAGAATCAGACCAAGTGGCAGATTTCTGGAGCCTTTTCTCTGTATAGCTGCCCTTCTCTCATTCTCTTTTACAAATTCTACCATTCAGCCTCTGGAATCCTGAATTTTTGGTTTTCATTTAGTGCTACTGTTCTCTGCTTAGATTTCCCTTTCATTGGCTACAGATGAGAAAGTGCCTGCAGACAGAAGTCTGGGCATTGGGGGGCGGAGCGGGGTCACTTCATTTCTGTTGGTTCTCGCACTCTCACAGATCATAGTCCTGCGTTGCCAGATCTGAAAACAGCTGTTTCATATGTTGTCCTTTTTTTTGGAAAAGAACCAACTGTTAACATACTTTGGGATCTTTCTCTGGGGCTTACCTTTTCTACTTAACCTGCTGATGTAATGCTTACAGCTTACCTTTAAAAATAAACTTTTGATTGAAGTATAATATACATACAGAAGAGTGCACTTAAAATGTACACATAGTTTGTTGAACTTTCACACACTGAGCACGTGTTTATCCAGCAGTCTTATCAAGAAATAGCAGCAGCAACTCTAAAGCCCTTTATACTCTTTGTTACTATCTCTCTTCTCCCAGAGTAACCACTCTCCTGACTTCTAGTAGCATAGATTAGATTTTCCTGTTTTTATGCTTTATATGACTAGAATCCATCGTATTTAATTGTATCTGGCTTCTCTCACTTAACATATTTATGACATTTATCCACATCATTGGTTGTAGTCATTGATAGTTTATGATAGTTGTTGCATTGTATTCTACTTTAGGAATATACCAGGAGGTATTCATTTCGATGTTGATGGACAGATAATTTAGATACTTTCAGTTTGGAACTACTTAGAATATTGCTATTCTAAACGTTCCACTAAATATATACTCATTTCTGTTTGATGTATGCTTAGAAGTGGAAGTTTTAAGTCCTAGAGTATGCATGCATTTAGTTTTAGTAAATACTGTCATGTTTTTGAGAGTTGTACTGATTTTAATTATACTATTCTATGGTTTCATCCCTGATAGAACAAATTTCTTGGGAAAAAGAGACATTATTCTTCATTAGAAAGTGAAATTTTCTTGGTTATTTTGGTATATATTTTAGTATACTTCAGATTTTTATTAAATTGGTATTGGGTTAAATTTGTATTAGTTGGGAAAAAAATCATACTCTTGTTTGTTTATACATGAATTTGTATTTTGGATGTTTGTGATCCAAATTGTAATTTGGATGTTTATACATTCATTTGGAACTAGCCAAAATCCTTGTCAGGATCTTGATTCTTTTTTTTTTTTTTTTTTTTTTTTTTCCTTTTGTAGAGGGAAGTTAGTCTCCTAACATAGTCTCCATTAGTGACTATGAGAACATAGTTTCCATTACTATGACGGTAAAAATATGGATAAGATGAGCCATACCATGAACCAGGTTACAACTAGAAGCACTGATAAATGTATACAGATAGCTATAATACAAGGTAGAAAATAATAAATGATAGGGTAGAAATTGATAGATGTATTAGTAACATATAATAGGATTTAAAAGACTGTGATTATTTACAGAAGAGCTTAGAGAACCCTGTGAGATTTAGCCTTTAGAATTAATAGAGTTTTTAATAGGGTATGGTAGATTTTTGGGGAGTGGAATTTAGTTAGCAAGGGATAGGGAAGTATTCCTGGGTGAAGTGACCTGAGAAACAAAACATTGAAGTCAGAAATATTGATGGTTAGCATTTAATAACCAGTAATCCAGGGATGGGACTAGATCATCAAGTACCTGATAATAATGTTATGTTGTGGGCAGTAAGGCTTGTATGAGTGGGTAGGGATCAGTGACAAGGACCTCATATGATATATGGAGCTTGAAATTTATCTTGTAGGCATTGGGGAAGCATAGAATATTTTGAGCTTGAAAGTGATATGAACAAAGTCAGAAAGATAATTCTAGTAGAGGAAGTAAGGGATAAAGGAAAATGGGAAACCAGGTGAAGTAGTGAAGGTCTGTGCTCTTTTGGTATGCATGGAGGAAAAAAGAAGCAAGAGATATTTCAAAGGTAAAATTTATAGGATTTGATTATAAATCAGAAGTGTGGTACAATGGAATAAGCATGGCCTTTAGAATCAGACAACTTGTGTTTGAATCATAACTTTCATTTACTAGTTAAATGACCTAAGTGAAACAAGTCATCTAAGAGAAAACTCTCCTCTCTGTGAGCATCTTCAAGCATTAGAAATGTAAAAATGAATGATCCAGAGTTTGGACTGGCAGGTTTGGGCCAAATTTTGTATAGTTTGATCTGAAATGTTTGGGAAATTTGGTTTTATTCTGAAAGCAACCAAAAGTCAGCAAAGCAAGAATTGGGGGTACTGTTGGAATATGGGGGATTTCTGAGATAGAATTGGTAGCACTGGGTGAGGAATTTGCTGTACTGGGAAGGAGGGGCCTTCTGTTTAGAATATGACTCAAAATTTTCCAATTTGGGCAAATGGACTGATAGTGCTATTATTACCTCACGAGGTTTTTCGTAATATGTGTGATAAATCTTGATCATGCCTCAGAGCTTAGTATATTTGTCACATTATGAAGAATGCCTTTCCTATTTTCCTAGATTAAGTCAGAACTCTATATACACTTACCATATCCTTGCCATTTCTTACAGCACTTAATTATGCATTGCAATTGCATAATTTACTGTGGCTTATATTACTTGTGCCCTTTTTGCTTATTACACAAGGACAAGAGATTATGTCTTTAACTGTGTTTTTATCCACTTCATAGGCACTCAAGATCTATTGTGCTTCTTTAATTGAGATATAATTGATGTATAACATTGTATTAGTTTCAGCTAGTAGACATTTTTTGAATGAATGAATAAGAATTTGAAGATTAACAAGTATCAACCCACATAGTGGTTAGGCTAAATAAAAATGAAGGAGAAAATAAAGAGTGGCAACAATTTTTTTCAGACTATACCTAGAAGAATAGCAAGATGAAGCACATTTGAGGTGGAGTGAATTTCTTGGGAAATAATTGAGTTTGATTTTAGATGCTAATGATACATCAAGTGTATGTGTACCGTTGGTAATTGAGAGTAGCAGGCTTATAACTCGAGATAAAGGCTTAAAGATACAGAGTTAGAGATCCTAAGTGTAGAGGTGCTATAGAGGTGGATAGAATTGCACAGATAACTAATTTAGGTTAAGAAAAGGGACTAGTGCAAGAAACTTGAGTGACCCAAGAATGAGGAATGATGAGGAAGATGAACCAACAGAAGACCTAGTTGCTGTCACAGTAGTAGAATGTATTATGGAAGTGAGAGGAGGTGAGGAACTATTAGTGGTGTGAAATGCTACAGAAATAAAGTAGGATTAAGGACTACAGAATTTAGAATATACAGGAATGATGACTTCTAAAAGAAAAATGTCAGTAGGTGGAAGGTTGTGTATGTCAGCAGTTGAGCTAATGGTTTTCAAGTCTTTCAGCAGTTGAAGGAAAATGAAGAGCTGGTACTCAGAGGGGTTAATGGAGTTGAGAGGATTATGTGGGGAATACTATATGAAAGCAGTGTTTAAACATTTTAGCCTAACAACAGAATGGATGAAAATAGCCTTTGTTCAGTTGTGAAATTTATAAATGTGCAAAACTTAAGAGTTTCAACAAGTAGCTTTACCCGTAAATTTAAGATACAACCAAAGAAGAGAAGTGCTGAGGGAACACAACAAAAAAATGATAGAAAAGGTAGTCTGTGAAATTAAGTTCTGACCTAGGGTTAGAAGGAGGTGAAAGAAATAGGCTATAGGAGAAGAGATGAAGCACTTACTAGATGTAGTAATAATACAGAAACAGATTGTGTGTGTGTGTGTGTGTATGGAGAGTAAGAGTTGGAAAATGGGTTATTTTAAGAATAATGAGAACGTTAGAGGGACAGATGAATGTAGACCAATAAAGGCATTTCTTACTAGATTTCATTTTTTATTTTTAGATTATTATTAGATTGAGCCCTCTGTTGGAGAGGGCCACAGATATAAATAAAGACACTAGGTCTGGTATTAGGGTGCTGGTGGTAAATTTTCAAAGAGATTACCTAATGTTTCTGGTTCTTATAGTTTGTCTTACTTATCCTGTATCATTCTAGATTTGGTATATTTCTCTGTGATTATGTGTTCCTATTCTAAGGCACAGTTTCTCAAATTGGGATCTGTGCATTTCCTGCAATGTATGTTAAAAATACAGACTCTTGTACCCCCACTTTATGCACTGAATCACAGTCTTTGAAAGTAGAGATCAAGTACCACTTTTTTACAGATTTTCCCAGCTGATTCTATTATTGAATAGATTGAGACTTGGTCCTCTAAGATCTTAAAACTTGGTTAATTAAAAGTATGTGTATATGCTGAGCATTTTCTACCATCAACCTATAGGGCACTAGGTGGGTTTCTTAATCTTTGAGAGTTGGTTTCTTCATCTATGATGAAAGGAAATGGATTAAAAGATTGCAGTTCTGATTCCACTCAGAAATGCTCTGATCATATACAAATGAGTTAAGAATTTACTCATTTTTTTGGGGTGCATGCTTCAAGCTCAGAATTTGGTTTTTGGTGAATTAAGTTTTGATTTAAGAAATAGTCATTGCTACCATGTATTGAGCTCCTATTATGTGCCAGGAAGCATTGTCCTACATACTTTGAAAACATTTTCTCTAAAACTCAGAAGGACGTGACACCTGAAACTCAGAGACAAGCTGCTAATCTAGGAGGTAGTGGATAGGTGCCTGTAAAATGTACCTAATAGAGCAGATGCTCAACATAGAGAATTTAATTAAAAGCTAAATTGTTCCAGGCATTTGAAGGAATTAGAGGCATACAGTCAAAATAGTTTTCATACATTTTCAGCCCTTTTGGAGAGATGGAAGAGTAAAGAAATGGCAAGCTCTAAGCTCTGTGGATGAATATGGGAAACATGGCTCTGCCAGCTAAAAGCACTCAGGCAACAGGGCCTAACCACCCTTGTATGCATCCTGGCAACAACATTTGGGACGCTTATCTGTTCCTGTGTTTTTGGATATTCATAAATATTAACAAAATGAATTTCCTTTTAATGAATTTTGGGGAAAATTTTCTTCTGAGTTTACCCACTTGTTTATGTGAAAAGAATTGAGTGAGGTGTTTTATATTTTAGGTTAAAAATCTGTAAGAACCTGATTTTAGAATTCACCAGCTCCTCAGAAGTTTGGCGAAATATGGTATGTTTCTGTTTTTATTTTTTGGAATTCAAAATTGCATGTATATCTTAATGTCATAGTTACAATAATGGCAAACATTTTCAGCATATTTGAGTGCTTGCCATTTCTAAAGCATTGTGCTAGGTACTAAATCACTGTGCTACCAGGTAGACCATAGGGACATAAGTGGGCTTCTGAAAGAAATCAGAAAAGGATAGTGTATCATGAGAAGTGAAATCCTATGCATGAGGAGATTGGATGGGGCAGATTTGGCTATAGGAGTTAATAATAGCTTTCATTTGTTGAGCTCTAACTATGTGCCAGGCACTGTTGGTTTGTTCATCCTCAGAACAGCCCTCTGAAAAAGACACTATTACAGTCTTAGTTCTCCCTGTAAATGAAATGAGGCTCAGAATGGTTAAGAAACTTGCCCAAGAGTTGCCAGAAACTCAAGAAACTTGAATCCAAATTGGCTCTGGAGCTTGTTTGTGCTCTATTGAGCACTGGACCTTATAAAAAAGGAGACTGGTAGAGAGAACTTGATTCAATAATTTTCAAAAAGCATGTCGCTCTTTAACGAATTAATTTACTTCAGTCGGTTAGTTAAGAGGTATTTTAACTTGATTATTTTTATGTTGACAGATAAGAAAGTTAGATTTCTTTGGTTCTTCTAAATCTACATGCACATTTAGTCTTAATGAGAGAGAACCCAAGAAGGAATGTTGTTCATTTCAGGGACGTCATTTCCTCTTCCTCATGTGGCCTCAGTATGTCCTAGGCTCTTAGAAGATATGTAGCTGTGATAGGGAAATTGTATTATTTCTTCCAAGGATAATGAGTCCCTTTTATTCAAGTTGCTTAAAGTTATTTATATATACTAAAGCCAATCCTCACCCTTATTTGAATTTGAAGCCCAAGTTTATAGGCTGCTGCAGAGGTGTGGGCCTAAGCACTGATATTTCAGCTCTTGGTATTCTCAGATACCTTACTATTATATATTGAGTTCTGAGTCTATGCTGGTAACCACCTTTTATAGTTGTTTCTTGTTACTTTGAAGGTGTTTACTCTTAGGGTATTTGTTTCTCCCTCTTAATTTTCTTATTTTCTTTAGTTTACTTTTCAGATTTGGCCTGGATATACAGTTGATGGGGAAATAATAAGGGGGGAAAACTAGCTGCACAAAATGAGTTCTTCATACTGGAATATTTCAGATGTATTTCTTGGCCAGAATTATTTAGAATTAGGATGCCTGATAAATTTGAACCATCACACTCAAGAAAGTTCAGCTAGGCCAAGTAAGGGAATCAAAAGATATTAGGTTGAGGGAGGAGGACATATTTTTATGTTTTGCCAGTCTCTTTCATGAAATTAAGTATTGGTGGATTTATGGCTGAGAAAGAATAGAACAGATTTTCATTAAGTACCCAGGAGGTTTGGGCTAATGTTAGATTACCTTACTTACCTTATAAAATAAGTAGGACTAGACTTGAGTGTGTGTGTGTGTGTGTGTGTATGTGTGTGTAATTATTAAGCATTTGGCTACCTGGAAAACCCTATGACTGTTAGTCTCATTTAAACAATTGCCATAATAGTGGGATCTAAATCCATATTCTAAATCTTTGCTCAATTGCATATATGTAACTTATGAAACTCTTTTATAGTAAAACGAAGACCAAAAAATTCTAATCCTGGATAGGAAATCAGTAGATCTGAGTTTTAATCTTAATAGCACTAATTCTAAAATCTTGGGCAAGTCAATTAATCACTCTAAGTCTGCTTAATTTGTTTTTTGTTTGTTTTCTTAAATTCTTACTGTAGTATCTGCCCTAATTAGGTAGAGCCAAAGTTGTCATGAGACTAAAGCAAGATACTGTTGACCAAAGTTTATAAACTGTAACACTCCATAAAAGTGTACGAGATTATCACATTTTCTCAAGAGATCATTTAAGGGGAAAAATAATGCTAGAAAATAGTCTTTAAAAACATTTCTGTAATAATTACTCTTCTGATGAATGTTGCATTGACACCTAATTTGAAGCTTCGAAGATTATTTTTTGAACAATGAATTGGATTTATATATTAAAGTGTTCTAACTAAAGATTTGTTTAATTTATTAGAGTTTTTAAACCTACGCTCAGATCAAGTTAGCAGCTAGACTGGTGTGACAACCTGTTTTTAATCAGTGACTCAAAGCTGTGATCACCCTGATGTCACCGAATGGCCACAGCTTGTAAAAGGTAATTTTGAATGTTATTTTACAGCCTTTAAAAGGCTGTTATTGTAAAGTAAAATACTTGCTGTAAAAAATGAAGAAAATGTATAGTTGTCAGGAATAATGTGAATACCTAAGTGCTAATGTGCTTCTCCATTAAATATCCTTCCTAAAGTATTTTATGCTCCACCCCCGATCTATGTATATAAGTAAACAGGAAAGTTTCTCAAAAATTTCAAGTTTTTAAGTAAACATGTTATTACAAACATTATAAAAACTATGAAAAAATTCTCAGTGTGCATTTTATGTGATGAGAGTTTTAACTGAAATGCTTCTCTAGAAATTTTTACAACTTTAATAAAACTGATATAATTTTCTTTCCTAAAGAGTTACAGTGGGGAAAAAAAAGAGTTAGTGGAGGTAAAAGGAGTGAGTGGCTTGTAGACTGCACAGGCTGCACCCGTTATCATTGGAAATGAGCCTCCAATAATTAAATTAGATTTAATTAGAATCTAAATTAGATTAGGAGGCATTTTGTGATCACTTTTCTGTGATCCAAATCAATACCTAGAATAGAGGCTTCCAAGATTTATTTTTTATTTTCTAAGGTTACTTATTGTTTGTTTTAAAATTTCTTTTCTGATTTGTTATTGTGACAAACTTTAGGCTAACCTAAGTCAGTACTTTCTGGGTTTTTTTTCCCCACCTTTGATTATGTCCTGAATTTGGTAATGTTATGAGCATGTACTAGATCCTTACTTCCCAAAACTGGACAGTAATGAATAAAGAGACTCTTCAGTAGCCAGAGTAAAGCTTGGAAACAATTGCTAGATGTTAGGTAATTACATAGTTTTGGAAATGAATGCTAACTTTAGGATATATTTTGGTAAGTTATTTACACTATTACAGAAATACAAGCAAAATGACTAGACGTTTATTCAGACATCTACTAGTACTTATTACTGCAAGAAAAGTGTTCCTTTAGTTCTTTGTATATTCACTTTTCTTTTAATTAAAAACAATTTCCATTTTGAGTGGAAAACAACTTGGAAAATAACCATGTTTATGAGATACGGGATAGACCTGTTTTAGGGTAATACTCTTTCATTCTTTTCTTACTCTTTTGTCCTTCCGTTAGACTGAATTGGTTTAAATTACTTGGTTTGACAAATAAATGGTTTTTTGTAGCTCACTTGAATATGTTAATATTAAGTGACAATCCACAATATAATAATTTGGTGACAGTTTCATGTTAGTGTGTTTACATATTCTCTTGTTTAGGGAACAGAAACTGGAAAACAGAGTGTAGTTATGATTTGATGATGTATTTAACTTCTATCCCATTTCTCAAAACTTTGTAGCAATTATATATTGTGCTTCTAAGACTCGGATTTGTTTTCCTTCTGCTTGTGTCTTACCTTTTTGCAGTAGTATTTTAATTTTCCTGTCATTGTGTCCTCATTTTTTTCCCTCTCTCTTTTCTCTTTCCCTGTTAATTTTGAAAGTTTTGCCGCCTGCGTGTTTGAAAGCTTCTAATCTGCCTCTCTTCCCTTAGTGCCAGCAGGTTTATTTTTTGTTTTGCAAGCCTGCTCTGCCTCCTTACAGTATGACATCTGATGCTGGAGGGTCGCACTTTCAAAAATGAGTCAGCTGGTACATGGGGTTATCATCAGTTTTTAGCTCTTCTGTCTGAGACATACAAACAAGTTTGGAAGCAATCTTGGGGTACTTACCCACAAGGCTGGTGGAGACCAGGTGTGTCACAAAGGTGATTTGCTTGCTCCCTGGGGGAGAGGGTGGAGTGAAATTTTTGCATTTGTGTCAGTGCCAAGTCACTGCCACCTCCAGCATGCCCCAATTTTTAGTTCTAATATAACTGTACAAAATTGAAAATGTAAATATACTGCAAAGAGGATCTAAAATACTAAAATATTTGAAGTGCTGCTGCTGGAGTCTCGCTCTCTCTTTTTTTTTTTTTTTCTTTGCATTCTTGTCCTTGGACTCTGAATGAACTGCAGTGAGGGGTAATTTTGAAAGTCTAATAAAGAAGTAAGATTTTTAAAAGCTAAGATATGTGGAAAACAGTTTGTTTTTTTGTTTTTGTTTTTTTGCTGGTGGCTCTGATTTTAAGATTCTTTTGTTAAAGTGGTTCACAATTAGAAGTCTCAAGTCAGTGATAAATTTACAGATCAGGTTGTAATGTGATTTAGAAAATTTAGTTTTTGATCTCTAAAAAGTTTTTTTGAGAATTTGAGTGTTAGCAATCAATATTATGTTGATTTAACTTAACATTGATCGATGCTTTTTATAAAACTGAATAGGGTAACAGGAATTTATTTTTTTTAACAGCATGGTAGGAATAAGCAAAATTCATTCATACCCCAAAATGAAAATAAGACTTTTTAATGTCTTAGAATTTTGAATATTTCTGTGCAATATAGTAACAGTATATTAAAAAATAATAGAAAACAACTGGCAACTATTTATAACTGAAATCAGTTCACAGTTATCCATAGTAAAATTTTAATACCCCAGCTTGGTATGCTTTCGATAGGTAGTGCATCTTGCCAGTATATTTTCAGGGAATGTTTATTTCATTGTTGAACCAAGAGAATCATGATTAGAATGGTAAATCTGACTTAAAGTGTCTCAAATTTTACTTAGGCTATTAGATTAAAATTTAAATTATCTAGAGCAGAAGTTGGCAAGGTTTTTCTCAATGTGCCAGATGATAAATACTTTAGGCTTTGTGGGGCATATATCTCTGTTGGAGTTTCTCAGCTCTCCTCTTGTAGTGTCAAGGCAGCCATGGACAATATATGTAAATGAATGAATTGTGGCTGTGTTATAATAATACAAAAATAGGTGCTGACGTAGGCCTTAGTGTGTTGTCCAAGGAAATAGTTTGCTGACCCCCTGACCTAAATATAGTTTGGGACTATGAATACCAGTGAATACTTTTGATATTTTAGATAACTAATAGTTGGCTACAGAAAGTTTCATAGTTGTATGTTTTTATAATAAATACTTGATTTGTGAATAATTATGATTTATTATACATTTTACTCCTTTGTATTTTGGTATCTAAATGTAGTGTTTACAGTTTCCTTTCCTTAAAAAAATGCACTGACTTTTTTTTATTAGTCCAGCTTTTATAATAAACGTGTTGAATGGCAATCTCATTTGATCACTTTTTTCTTCTGTTGAAATCTTTAGTTACTTTTAAAACTGTTAACGATTAAATCTTGTTTTCAAATTTGTCTAGTAGTATAACATGTCTGCCCCTTTTTGGAATATGGAATATTTTGCTTAATTTTCCTCAATTGCATTTTACAGATCACCAGGAGAACCTCAGTCTGACGACATCGAAGCTAGCCGAATGTAAGTGTAACCTGGTTGTGGCTGTGGTTGTCTTCTAAGTTACCCTAGATTGCTTTAAAGGTATTAAATTATTTGAAAACAATTTCTAGTTATAAGAGAGTAATATGTTAAAAAATAAATTGGGAGAGAGGAGTGTGCCTGCTATTTTTCCTACCAAATAAATACCTCTAAACTTTGGTACCATGTCACCAGATTTCTACTTTTGGGTAGATAGTTGTAGACTCCTGGATTATAATGTGTTTTTGGTTACCTAGCAGTTGTGGGGAAGTAGATAGGGGAAGGAGTTCAGGTTAACAGTCATTTATTAAACACTCACTATTGTGATGTGTTGTGGATACAAAGATGTGTAATAATTAGTTTCTAACCCACAGAATTTTATAGTCTACTTAGTGTGAAAGACAGAAGCAAATCTTTAGTCATTGTGATAGAAGGATACCAGGATGCAACAGGAAAATAAAGGAGTACTGGGTTACCTAGGTATATAGTAGAAAACTAATCCATGTGGCAGGGAAGTAGGGGTAGCTAGGGTAGGCCAAATTAAATCTTGAAGTGTAACTGGGAGTTAGGTAGCAGAAAGCATTAGCAGGATTATTCTAGGCAGAAGTATGGGTGAAGTTATAAAGCAGCATAGTGAGGATAGGGAACAGTAGGCAGTTGAGAATTTTTAGATCATAAACTGATTGAAAGGCAGGAAAATGAAGGAGGTAAGACTCGAAGGAAGAGCTAGAGCTTTGCATGCTAAGTGAAAGACCTAGGCTTGTCTCATAGATATTTGGAAGTCAATAAAGAATTTGCTAAGGAAGGGTAGTAACCTTGTTAGACATAAAATTTTAGTAGTTTTGGCAGCAGAGAAACAGAATTGAAGAGAAGTGTGTGGTGGTAAGGTGACCAGGGCTTTAGCAGATAAGTCAGTGAAAGCCTTAAGAAGGACACTGACATAATACAATTTCAAGATAATGTTCTCTGACTGTAAGAAAAATATTTAGAAAGTGAAATAGATAAGACTTAAGTGTTGGTTGTAAGAATTGAAGAAGTTTAAGGTAATGGAAGGTGGTAATTATTGAAGCAAGGTTTTTGAGGTAGTAAGGGTTGGAATGAAGAATATAGGCATAGGGATTGCTCTTGACCGCATCTTTTTAAACTAGAAAGAGGTAAAGATGGATATGTGTTGTTAACGGTGTTTGCAGGTGAGAATGGGGAAGACAGGGTCATTTTTACCTGAAGTATTTCCTCAGTAAATTAGTTTAGGTCCACTATACCATTGTTTCTGTCTCCTTTGAGATGATGCTAGATACTTCTTGAAAAGGGGGTTCAGTGGTTGAGTAAGTTTAAAAACTGTAAACAGGTTTCTTTACTGAAGGTAGTAGAAACATACTTTAAAGTGCTGATATACATTGTGAATCTCCAAGAAGGGACTATAAGATGTATTTCTCAAATTTATGTATCTATATAACTTTTTTTCCCCTACAATTTTTTTGTGGTAAAATACATGTTAACAAAGTTTACCAACTTCATTATTTTTAACTGTGTAATTCCATTACATTGATATTGTTGTGCAACCATTGCTACCATCATCTCTAACAACTCTTCATCTTGCAATACTGAAACTGTATCCTTTAAACAATAACTCCCAATACCCCTTTCTCCCCATCCTCTAGCAACATCATTCTGCTTTTTAGGGCTATGATTTTGACTACTCTATCTCATGTACATGGAATCATTTTTATCTGTCTTTTGTGATGGCTTATTTCACTTAGCCTAATGTCAAGTTTCATCCACATTGTTGCATATGTCAGAATTTTCTTCCTTTTTGTTGCCGATTAATATTCTCGTGTGTGTGTGTTTGTATGACATTTTGTTTATCCTTTCACCCGTTGATGGACACTGTTACTTTCATGTTTTTGCTATCATGAATAATGCTGCCATGAACATGGGTGTACAAGTATCTCTTTGAGACCCTTTCATTTCTTTGGGTATATACCCTCAAGTGGGATTGCTGGATCATGTGGTAATTCTTTTTTAAATTTTTTTGAAGAACCTCCATACTGTTTTCCACAGTGACTGTACCATTTTACATTCCAACCAAGGGTTATAATTTTTCCACATTCTCGTCAGTACTTGTAATTATCTGTTTTGATAGTTGCCATCCTAATGAAGTTATTTTTTAATTGTACATTTGTGGCCATGTAACTTTTTAAGAAAAATGTTTGGGTTTTTTTTATGTTTATTTTTTCAGTGTTAACAAGATTTATTGTTCATGCACCACACCCAGTGCTCCCCGCAATACATGCCCTCCTCAATACCCACCACCAGGCTTGGCCAACCCCCCACCTCCACCCCTCCTAAACCCTCAGTTTGTTGCTCAGAGTCCACAGTCTCTCATGGTTCATCTCCCCCTCTGATTTCCCCCCATTCACCTTTCCCTTCCTTCTCACAATGCCCTCCATGTTGAGAAAATGTTTTAATAGTATTTTGTGGAACAGAGTTTGACTAGGGAGCTTGAGGATACTATGAAAACTTGGAAAGTGTCTGGGGGGAATGGGTGAAGAAGTAGACCAAATATTATTGAGTCTTATGCTACTGAGTGGTCATTTGAAGTTAGGAAATTTATCATACTTGGAGTTTAAAGACTTTTTATAACCAGAAAAGGGGCATGGTATTTCAAGGTTGGGTATTAGCAGAGCAGATAATACAGAACCACTACTAATGGCATGTGCATAGGTTGTTAACACTGAAGTAGTTGAATTTATGTCATTGGTGATGGCCATAATTAGGTAGGTTATAAAAAGCCATAAGTCAAATAAATAGTTCAGTGTAAATGAAATTTTTTGGAAGGATATAGATGATGATGATCAAGGGTTGGGTGTTTAATATGCCTATGGTAGTGATTGGCTGACATAGAGAGGAGGTGAAGCTTTTTGAAGAAAGTCAAGTATTTTGGGTGAGAGGGGAGCTAAAGTGTTGGGATAGATCATGAACGTAGACATTGAAGTCAGCATCCCCATGATGTAACTGGGGGCAAAATGGATCCTTTAGTATAATGGGTATAATTTACCAGAAGAGAAGGGAAAGGTATTCAGGTAGATAACATGACTTTCAAAGTGTACGTTGTGTTTGTGTTATGTTTTATTTTGTTTGGATGGACATTGTTGTAAATACAAGGAATTAGAAGAGTAATAGTGGACTTTTGGATTTTAGTTGTCTATGAAAAAGTTCACAGAAAAAGGAAACAAACAGTGTCTTTTGGAGTAATCTAGACTTTAGTGAAAGGTAAGAGGTTGGGGGGAACCATTATATAAAGCAGTTGAAGATTACAGATAACCTGTATTATAAGTGTTTTTCTAGAGATCTTAGTAGAGTTAGATTAGTGGGACAAATCAGTAGTAAAGAACAGAAAAGGGTAGGTGAAGCTTAGTACTTTGTAGTAAAACTCAAGGATGGCAAGAATGTGAGGCATGATAGAATATTTGTCACAAGATTCCAGATGAAAGCTCTGGTATTAAGTTCTGGTTGAGTTCAGCAAACTTATATTGTTTAACTTGACCATGTTAAGGTAGAATAGCAGGAAATTAGACTTACCACAATGTCTCAATAATAGTGTGTAAGGTTCCAGACATAATCGCTATATTATAGCTCTTAAGTCTTCATGTCTGCCCCCATTTCTCAAATTCCTATACCTGTGGAAACCATACCAGGTAGTAGTTTAGCTAGGTGAATAGGTCAACGTTTATTCTACCATAATTTTGTGAGTCTTGATTTACAGAATAGATAATGAAGGATTCTTGGTTTTACCTAAGAATTAGTTGTGGTCTTTGATTAATGGCAGCATCTTACATTTACTGAAGTATGATTTTTTTGGGGTACTTACAGACATGTTTACATTTGGCATCTTTTAGCTAGGGAACATCTTGGGTGCGTTTTAAATGGTAATTATATAAAATTAAAGACTATACTATACCTCTTTGTTTTTAGAAATTCTTTGTGCTGTCTATTCTCTAGGGTGCAGAAAAACATAGTAAAAAAAATTTAAAGATATTATTTATTTGACAGAGAGAGAGAGATCACAAGTAGGCAGAGAGAGGGGAAGAGGCAGGCTCCCCGCTGAGCAGAGAACTCAATGCGGGGCTTGATCCCAGAACCCTGAGTTCATGACCCGAGCCGAAGGCAGAGGCTTTAACCCACTGAACTACCCAGGCGCCCCCACAGTAGAAATTTTTAACATTTGCATGCCATTGTATAGTTTAGCCTAGAAATAGAACTAACACAATAACCCAGATCTTTTTTATCCCTTTGTGTATATATTCTCTCTCTAGTTTGTTTAAACTTATATATTAGTGGCGTCTTTTTGCACGCATTAATGTAGACTCTTTAATTTTTTTAATGATTTCAAAGCAGTTTCTAATAACTTCAGGTTTCTCATCCTTTGGTATTTACTCTCCACCCTTATTTTTAATGATTAGGTTATTTTCAGGTGTATGACCCAAACAGTAAAAGGAACAAGAGTTAAAAGTATCAAGTGATTTATGGTTCAGTATATATCAAGGCTATTTCAATAAATACTTAGTTTTTATAAATGTTGGTATGACCTAAGACCGAGGTCCCAGGCCCATCATTATCTGTTCTCTCTAGGTAAGAGCTTTATCAACTCTCATATTTTTACCTCCAACTCTGTCTTACCCTCTAAATTGTAGATTCATAATATCCAATAATTGAATGTCTGATTCTCAAACTTAATAAGTCTAAAATAGTTCTCTCTTCATTTTCATCCTCTCAAATCTATTTGTTATCTTTTTACCATCTCAGTTGGTAGCAACTCTTTTTTTTCTTCCAGTTTATCCAAAACTTTAGAAGTATCTTTGATTTCAACTCATCTCACTCAAATTATCAGCAAATCATGTTGGCTCCACCTTTAAAATATATTTCAACCACCTGTCTTTTTACACCATTTCCACCTTTGTCACTGATTAAAGCCATCATCTTTTGCCAAAAAAATGAAATTGTTTCCCAGGAGTCTTGCTGCTTCCATCCTTGCCCCTTTCAGTGTATTTTCTATGTAGCAACCAGAGAGATTTTTTTTTTTTAAAGATATATTTGACAGAGAGACAGAGATCATAAATAGGCAGAGAGAGCGGGGAAAGCAGGCTCCCTGCTGAGCAGAGAGCCCGATGCAGGGCTCGATCCCAGGACCCTGATCTGAAGGCAGAGGCTTTAACTCATTGAGCCACCCAGGTGCCCCTAGAGTGATTTTTTTTTTTTTTTTAAGATGTATTTATTTATTTTAGAGAAAGAGAGAAAACGAGTGAGAGAGAAAGAGGGAGAGAGAATCTGAAGCAGACTCCATGCTTTGCATGGGAGCCTGACACAGGGCTTGATCCCGCAACCCTGAGATCATGACCTGAGCTGAAACCAAGAGTAGTTGGATGCTTAACTGACTGCACCACATAGGCCTGCCCATAGTGTTCTTTTTAAAATCGAAAAACCATGTTATATATGCTCAAGACCTTTCAGGGGCTTCCCATCTTAAAGTCTGAAGATCTGCAAGGCTCTGTATGAGCTCCCTTGCACTTGTGTGGCCTTTCCATTTCTCTTGCTCATCTTCGCACTGGCTTTATGGTCTTGTCCTTATGTTTTGATGTTCTTAAGACTCATGCCTATTGTTTGTGACTCTTCTCTGATACCCACATGGCTTCCTTTTAGTTGCCTCAGAGCTCTCTGCTCAAATGATGCATTATCAGAGAGGCCTTCATTGACAAACTTCATCAAAGCATGGCCATGTTCTGCATTCTCTGTTACCCTTACCCTGTTAGATTTATCATCAAGGGATTTAATGTCACTTGACTTGTTGCATATTGATTTCTTTGTTGTTTTGTTCATTTAATTCTAGAGTGGAAGCCTAACGAGAGTGCCTGGTGTACAATAGGTAGTAAATACTTAATATATGAAAGAGTGAAGTTACTAAATTAATGCAAAATGTTTATTTCCGCCTTCTTAATTCCCTTATAGAAATGTGGGAAGAATTTTCTAGCATCAGTTTATGTGTAAATAAGTGATAAATATGTACACAGCCCATAGAACTTGTGTAGTACCACCTAATGTCTTGAACACTTACCATATGACAAGCCACTATGCTTAGAACTCTACGTGCGTTCTGTTATTTGATAGGAAAGGTGAGCCTTTTTTGAAAACAGTAACCAAAATATTGTTTTATTTATTTCTTTAGGCATATAAAGTTTAATTTCTTAAATTTGCATTTATTTATTGACATATAGTTGACACATAGTGTTAAATTAGATTCAGGTATAGAGCATAGTCATTCAACAGCTTTCTACCATGCCCACCACGAGTTTAACTATCATTTGTCACCATACAATGCTATTACAGTACCATTGACTATATTCTCTGTGCTATACCTTTCATCCCTGTGACTTCTTCATTCTATAACTGAAATCCTGTACCTCCCACTATCCTCTCCCACCCCCTCTCCCCCAGTAGCCACCAGTTTCTCTGTATTTTTGGATCTGTCTCTGCTTTTTGTTTGTGTGTGTCTTTTTGGTTTGGTTTGGTTTGGGTTTTTTTTTTTTTAGATTATACATGTAAGTGAAATCATATGGTCTTTGTCTTTCTCTGACTTGTTTCACTTAGCATAGTGCCCTCTAGGTCCATCAGGGTTGTCTTAAGTGGCAAGATAATATTGCTTTTAAAGATACATCTTTTAGGGGCGCCTGGGTGGCTCAGTAGGTTGAAGCCTCTGCCTTCGGCTCAGGTCATGATCTCAGAGTCCTGGGATCGAGCCCCGCATCGGGCTCTCTGCTCAGCGGGGAGCCTGCTTCCCCCTCTCTCTCTGCCTGCCTTTCTGCCTACTTGTGATCTCTCTTCTCTCTGTCAAACAAATAAATAAAATCTTAAAAAAAAAAAAAAGATACATCTTTTAATCAGATTAACTATGGAGATATGGCTTGTATCCTCTTAGAGGGTAGGGAATTGGTACAATTTCTTCCTTAAATTTTTGGTGAAATTCACCAGTGAACCAGTCTGGTTGTGGCACTTTCTGTGTTGGAAAGTTATTTATTCAGTTTTCATATCAGACATAGGCCTATCGGGTTGTCTCCTGTGAGTTTTGGCAGATTGTGTCTTTACAGGAATTGGTTCATTACATCTGGGTTTTCAGATTTGTGGACAAAGAATTATTTTTAATGTGCATGTGATCTGTTGTAATGTCTCTATTTCATTTGTGATACTAGTAATTTGTGTCCCTCTTTTTTTTTTTTTTTTTTTTAGTTGGCCTGGCTAGAGGAGTATTGACAAAGAACCAACTTTTGATGTTGATTTTTCTCTGTTGGTTTCCATTTTTCATGGACTTGTGTTATATTATTATTTTTCTTTTGCTTACTTTGGATTTAAATTGCTTTTTTTCTGGTTTATTAAGATGGGAGTGTAGATGATTAATTTTTTATCTTTCTAATACATGCATTCAAAGTATAAATTTTCCTTTAAGCACTGTTTTCAATGCATCCTACAAATTTTGATAAATTGAGTTTTCATTTTATTTAGTTCAAAAAGAGTTTTTAATGTCTTTTCCAATTTCTTTGTTGACTTCCTTTAATCTCCATGCATTTTGAGATTTTCCAGTTGTCTTTCTGTTACTGATTCAGGTTTAATTCTGTTGTAGTCTGAGAGTAGACACGATATGATTTCTGTTCTTTACATTTGTTAAGGTATGTTTTGTGGCCTAGAATGTGATACATTTTAATGCATGTTCCCTATGAGCTTGAGAAGATTGTGTAATCGGCTGTTATTGGATGAAGTAGTCCAGAGATTTCGATTTATGCCTAGTTGATTGATGGTACTGTTGAATTCAAGTATGTCTTTACTGATTTTCTGCCTGCTAGATCTGTCCATCTCTGACAGAAGGATGTTGAAGTCTGCAACTACAATAGTGGGCTCATCTGTTTTTTTTCTTGTAGTTCCAGCAGTTTTTATGTAGTTTGATGCTGTTGTTAATTATGTACACATTAAGGATTGTTATGTGTTCTTGGAGAATTTATCTATTTATCATTATGTTGTACCACTCTTTAACTCTGATGATTTACCTTGCTTTGCAATCGGTTCTGTCTGAAATTAGTATAGCTACTGCAGCTTTCTTTTGATTATTGTTAGCATGGTACATTTTTCTCTTTATTTTTAATCTGTATCTTTATGTTTAAAGTGTAAACAGTATATAGTTGGATCTTATTTTTGATCCACTTTGGCAATATGTATCTTTCAATTAATGCATTTAGACTAATAATGTTTAAAGTGATTATTGGGGTGCCTAGGTGGCACAATTGGTTGTGTCCAACTCTTGATTTCAGCTTGGGTTATGATCTTATGCTCCTGGGATTGAGCTCCACCTCGGGCTCTGCCCTTAGCATGAAGCCTGCTTGTTCTTCTTCCTCTGCTTCTCCCCCACTCTTTTCCTCTGTCTCTCCCAAATAAATTGTGGAGTTAAGTTCAGTTTTTAAGTAATTAATTCTAACCATAAGTTAGTGTAGATTACTGTTCCTCCATGACAGGCTTCATTTTAAGCCAGAAAAAGACAGGCCTACGCCACTGGCGTGAAACTTCCTGGAATTTAGGCTCTTCCTCTTTCCTGTGTAACGCCTAGCCCCTGAGTTACTCAAATGCACCAATGAAATGCATAGATTTAGGTAATTACCATATAAAGAATAAGGAACTCACAGTGATGTATGTGCTTGTTTACTCGAGTGCATAAAAGTGCTGTGAAGGGGAGAGGCGGGGCTTCTCTCCTTAGCACTGCGCTGCTTCGTATGTGCCGGTGAGAGCCCCAGCTAGCTGGAAATAAATCCTCTTGCTGTTGCATCCAGCCTGCCTTTTGTGAGTTGTTTTGGAGAGGGTCTCGATCCGGACTCAACAAAATAAGTAAAATATTTTAAAAAATTAAAAAAATGATTATTGATGTATACCTAACATTTTTGTTACTGTTTTCTATTTGTTGCCCTTATTCTTTTCCCTGTTTTTGTCTTCTTTCTTCCTTTTCTGGTTTTAATTGAGCATAATGTTCCATTTTCTCTCCTTTGTAAGTAGAATTATCCTTCATTTGTACTTTTCTTTTTGGGGTTGACCTAGAGTTTCTGTATTTTTTTTTTTTTTTAAAAGATTCATTTATTTATTTATTTTAGAGAGAGATCAGACGAGCACACAAGTGGGGAGGGAGTGAGAGGGAGAGAATCTCAAGCAGACTCCCTGATGAGTAGAGCCTGACACCACGGGGGCTTGATCATGAGCTGAGCCAAAATCAAGAATTGGCCTCTTAATCGACTGAGCTACACAGTTGCCTTTTGAATTCTTTGATCTTAACTCACTCTCCCTATGATATGATACAGTGTTATTTAAAATTAGAGTTCCTTATAATAAGAAAATAATCATAGTTTTTTTCTTTGATTATCTGTAGTTTGAAAGTGATATGCCTAAGCATAGTTTTTTGGTTTGGGTTTATTTTTTTTTGTTGGTTTTGGTGTGAGTGTTTTTGGTTTTTTGTTTTGGGCGGTTTTGTTCCATTTTGTTTCGTTTTTGTTTGATTTTTTACATTTATCCTTCTTGATGTTTTCTGAGTTTCCTGGACTTGGTGTCTGATAATAATTATAAAAGGGGCATTCTCAGTCTTTATGGTTTCAGATATTCTGATTCTGTCTCACTTTTTTCTTCTAATATTCTCATTTTGGGTATGTTCTACTTTTGTAGTTTTCCTACAGTCCTTGCATATTCTGTTTTGTCAGTCTTGTTTTCCCTTTGCTTTTCAGTTGTCGAAGTTGCTTTTGATATATCTTCAAGTTCAGAGTTTCTTTAGTTTCTAGTTTGTTATTAAGCTCATCAAAGGTTTCTGTTACAGTGTTTTGACCTCTGGCTTTTTTTGTTTGGGTCTTTGGTTTTTCTCTACTTACATTGCTCAGCTGTTCTTTCATGCTGTCTACTTTATCCATTAGATCCCTTTCATGTTAATCACAGGTGTTTTAAATTTTAGGTGTGATAATTCCAACATCCCTGCTATATTTAGTTCTTATGCTTGCTATCTTTTCAGATGAGATTGGGCGTGTTCAGGATGGTATGCCCATAGACGCTTGCTATCTTTTCAGACAGTTCTTTTGCCTAAAGGCAAAATTATGCCTCATAACTTTTCTTGATAGCTGGGTATGACTTCCCAGGTAAGAGGAATTGCTGTAAATGGGCCTTTAGTAGTATGGGGGAAAGGAAGCCTTCTATAGTCCTATATTTCGGTCTCAGTCTTCTAGTGAACCTGCCTGTGTCTCTGGATTGTGAACTTCACAAATATTTCTCATTTTTTTCCTCCCCTCTTATGTGGAACAGGATGACTAGAGTGGGCTAGAGTTGGATGTTTCTCTTACACAAAAGTCAGTTAGGGTCTGAGAATACCTGGCAGATTAGGCTTTGGTTAACTAGTTTCTTCTGAGGCCAAGCCTCATTAAGAATAAAGTGCTCTGGTTTATCTCTTAATGGTTCCTTTTTCACTCCTACTAGAAGCATGAGGGGATTTTTCTCCCAACATTTGCTCTGAGAATGTGGTCGAGCTTCTTCACATAAATATCACAAAATATTGTGGCAGAGTGGGGGCTCTGCTTGGACTAGGTACTCTAGAGTTTTTAACAATTAATTAGACTTCTGTGCTGAACCACCAGGAATTTGTGCATGGAGTTTAGGTTTTCCTATTCCATCACAGGTTCCTCTGGTAATTTCCTGCTCTCTGCTTCAGTAAGCCATGGCTCCCTGTATTTGCCTTTCTTTCTAGTCTTTGGGGCTTCAGTTTGTTCTGTATTTCTTGTCTGTCTCAATAGAAGAGTTATTTTTTTTAAAAAAGTTACTAATTTTTTAGTCTCAACAGCTTTTTACTTGTTATTAGATTAGAATAGCAGCTTCCCAGCTCTTCTGTGTGGAACTAAGAAGTCGGAAATTGAGATATAGCTTGGATGCTTTTATTTTCTATATGGAATATAAGAAAATATTTCTGTATGACTTCCAGTTGAGGTATACTTAATGTGTATAATAGCGTTTATGGATTAAATAACATCTTGAAGTACATTCTGAAGTAAAAGACACAAATCTCTTTAATCAGAGATCTTTTTCATGATACTCTCCTATAGATTCTGATGTCATGTTCTTTCCTATTCTTTTTATACTTCTGATACACCTATGAAACTGGGAGGTTTTTAAAAAAATACTTATTTTTATTTATTTATTTTTGTTCCATTTTGTTTTAAATTCCAGTATAATTAACATATACTGTTAGGTCAGTTTCAGATGCAGTATAGTGATTCAACAGTTCTTTGCATTACTCAGTGCTCATCACAGTAAGTATATATTCATAATCCCCTTTACCTGTTTCATCTCTCTCCCTGCTCTTGGTTACCATCCCTTCTGGTAACCATCAGTTTGGTCTCTGTAGTTAAGAATCTGTTTTTTGGATTGTCTCTTTGTTTTGTTTTGTTTTTTAATTTTGCATATGAGTGAAATCATAAAGTATTTGTTTCTGACTGACTTATTGCACTTAGCATTATACTCTTTGGATCTATCCATGTTGTTGCAAATGGTAAAATTTCATTCTTGTTTTATGGCTAAGTAATACTCCAGTGTGTGTGTGTGTATGTGTGTGTGTGTGTGTGTGTGTGTGTGTGTGTGTAGATACTAGATGTATAGATATACACACTCCCCACATCTTCATCCATTCATCTGTTGATGGACACTTGATTGCTTCTATATCTTGGCTATTGTAAATAATGCTGTAGTGAACATAGGGTGCAAATATCTTTTTGAATTAATATTTTCAGAGGGTAAATACCCAGTAGTGGAATTACTGGATTATATGGTAATTCTGTTTTAAATTTTTCTGAGGAAACTCCATACTGGTTTCCACAAGTTTGGAATGCACAGTTTGCATTCCAACCAACAGTGCATAAGCATTCCTTATTCTGAAACTGGGAGGTGTTATGGTTAAATACTATAAAAAGGTAGGGTTAATTGACACTGTTATCTAGATAATAGCAAAGAGAAGTGGAAAGATTTTTATTCAAGTTTCATAATTTTCTAGGTTCTGAGAATATAATTAAAGAAGTTATTTGGTCATGTGTCCCAGGGAGCTTACCATTTAAATAATAGGCAGTTATAATTGGGTGGACTGAGTGTAGGTACAGGTTGCTGTGGGAGCAGAGAAGGGATATGTAATCATCTTGGAAATTATATCTAAGCTGAGTCTTTGAGGATGACTTGGTATAAAAAGAGATCATAGTATTCTAGGCAAGAAGAAAACTTATGAGACCTGGAGCCAATGAAGACAGCAGGAAAAAATCAGTTGAACTATAGGAAGTTTGATATTGCTGGAATGTAGACTTAGGAGATAGGGGGAGAAGTGTAAAAAAATGTAGCTGGAAGTAGAAAACCTTGATTAGATAGTGAAAGGTCTTGACACTACTGAAAAGTCCTGGGTTTTCTCCTGTTAGACATAGGAGGTAATGAAAAATGTGAGGCATAGAAGTCACTTAAGTCATAGTCTGTTTACTTTTTTACCAAATGAAGCATCATATAAGCTTATATACATTCTCCTTAATTTTTTTTTTAATTAACATATAATGTATTATTTGCCTCAGGGGTACGGATCTATGAATCATCAGGCTTACACATTTCATAGCACTCACCATAGCATGTACCCTCCCCGGTGTCCATAACCCAGCCACCCTATCCTTACCTCCCCACCTCCCAGCAACCCTCAGTTTGTTATGTGAGATTAAGAGTCTCTTATTATGGTTTGTCTCCTTTCTGATTCCATCTTGTTTCATTTTTTCCTTCCCTACCCCCCAACAGCCTCCCACCCTGCCTCTCAAACTCCTCATATCAGAGAGATCATTATGATAGTTGTCTTTCTCTGATTGACTTATTTTGCTTAGCATAATACCCTCTAGTTCCTCCACGTTGCAAATGGCAAGATTTTGTTTCTTTTGATGGCTCCATAGTATTCCGTTGTATGGCTCCAGGCCCAGTGTGGAACCTGCAGGCTGGATCTCACACCTCTGAGACCATGACCTGAGCTGAGATCAAGAGTCAGACTTAACCGGCTTAACCAGCTGAGCCACCCGGGCACCCCTATACACGTTCTCTTTTAAATAGAGGGTACAAAGCATGTTGTTTGTGGTAGAGATGGATGAGTAGATGAACTGCGTCTGGCTGAGTCTTAGAAAGTAGAATGAGCAAAACATGGCCATTTTTGTTGAGGTACTCTAATGAAAGAGTTTTTAGAATCAATGTGAATTAATGGGTTTTATTCATTATATCTTAATGTGTCCCTAAAAAGGTTTTACATTAATGGAAATGGTGTACTTTTATTACATAGAACTTGTTAGCTATAAATGGGATTCAAAGCTAAAAGAGGTCAATGAAAAGAAAAAGGATGCTATTTGCCCTAAGTTAAAAGCAGGACTTTCTGATTTACTAGGTCCTTTATTGGCTTCTCCAGTCTCCTTCCTAGGATAATTATAAGTATTAAAGGACACAACATAACAAAAACTATTCACCGTAGGTTAATGAATGTTCATTATTTTTGTTATTTCAGTTTGTAGCACTATCTTCTACCCAGTTGCCCGTGACAGAAACATAGGCATTTAGCTCTTTCCACCCTTTTATCCTCTAAAAACTACATCTTTTAAATATTTCTTGCATTAGTTTTCTTCTCTTCAGTCCTGCTACTACTAATTTCTTTCCTTGGTCTCTTACAGTAGTCATCACCTAACTGGATTGCCTGCCTCCACTTTTGCCAGCTTTGATCCCAGTTTATATAATGTAGTTAATCATAAAGGCAGATTTTTTTAAGATTTTATTTATTTATTTGATGGACAGAGAGAGATCACAAGTAGGCAGAGAGCCCGATGCGGGGCTCGATCCCAGGACCATGAGATCATGACCTGAGCCAAAAGCAGAGGCTTTAACCCACTGAGCCACCCAGGTGCCCCCATAAAGGCAGATTTGACTTAATCACTGACTTGCTTAAACCCAGACTTGTATTGCAGGTGTTCTTATTTGTTGGTTTATGAATGGTATGTGAATCTTCTGAAATTTTTTGCAAGATGGAGTACATGTGTATTTTTATGAGGAGAAAGTCGCCTTTATTGATTACTCTTCTGACTAAAATCAAAATTACTTATTTCTTGTAGAGTCTCATAATCTGGCTTCTCCCTGCCACTTTATATTTTTGAGGTTTTTTTGAACTTTATACTATTGAACCTAAGTTATCATAGGCTGTTTGCAGGACCTGTGCCTTTACTCCCTCATTTTCTTCTTACCAGAAACATTCTTTCTGGTTTTTGTGTAGTCAGCTGCTAGTCATCCTTTGTGACTTATCTTGGCTAAGTTGCCTTTCTTTAAATTGCCATACCTCTGTATTTCCTACGATATTAAAGTCATCTGGCTCTCACCTCCTTAAACAGTAAGTTTCTTGAGGAAAGAGCCTGTATGAAGGTAGTCAGAGGACCTGGAATAGTACTAGTTTCTCTATCTGAGTTTGAACTCTGCTGAAGGAGACATTTGGAGGTCATCAGGTATTACCTTGAAAGAAGATGAAATGGCCCAAAGAGAATTTAAAAGAGGAAGTGTCTAATGGCTGGTCTTTGGGGAGTATAAACATTTCCAGATTAGGAAGGGAAATCTCTGAAGAACAACCAGAGAGAAAGGAGGAAATCAGGAAATGGGTCCTGAAAGCCCACAGTAAATTTCCAGAAGGTCTACATTTCTCAGCAAGGTTATACAAAATAAGGAGTGAGAAATGAGGACTCAGCAAGAATAGTTTTAAGTGACTAGATAGAGAAGCTAGGTTATAGGTGCAGTAAGCCTTGACCTGTTTGTTTCCCACACACTGTTACTCTTGTTATCCACTGATGCTTCTAGACTGTTGTTATTCTCTAAGCATGGAAATTCCTCCTCCTTTGAAGCTATGCATTCTGTGTATGTCATCCTCTGTCTTTATTGTTTAGTGATCTCCCAGTCACTTCTTAGTCTTTGAGGAACTCATACTCTTCCACTCTACTCCAGAACCCTGATGTCTTTGTTTATATGCTTAATTTGCAACTCCCTAGCATTATAATTCCCCAACCATTTTATCTTTAATAATCTTCACCTCTGCTTTGCTGCGCCTTCCCATTCCCTTGGGCATGCTAATGTTTATTGTTTAGTGTTAATTAAAACACTCATTTCAGGTTGTGGTCTTTTTATGCTTTCTTACTTAACTTTCTCTCATCCCATTTATTTTTCCTTATCTTTGAGAGGTGTTCTGTGGCCCCTCTACTGTCTTCCATTTCAACCCTCTGGTTCTTCTGCTTCCTGACATGGAATGTTCAGACCTAGGAGATTGAACAGATCATATTTTGTATGTTCCCTTTTCACTCAGTTGATTATTTCCTTTGCTGTACAGAAGTTAAGTTCACTGGTAGTCCTGTTTGTCATTTTTTTGCTTTTGTTGTGTGTTCTTTTGGTGTTATATTGAAGAATGTATTGCCAAATCCAATGTCATGAAGCTATTTCTTTGTGTTTATTTTGGGAGTTTTATAATGTCAGGTGTTATGTTTAGGTCTTTAATCCATTTTGAGTTAACTTTTTTTATAATGTAGTATAAGTTGTAATGGTCCAACTGCATTCTTTTACATATGGATATCCAGTTTTTGCAGTACCATTTGTGGGAGAGACTCTCGATTCCCTGTTGTGTAGCTTTGGCACCTGTGACAAAGTTCATTTAATTAACCATATATGTAAGGGTTTATTTCTTATTTCTCTGATGTGTTCCTTTGGTCTGTGTGTTTTATATTTATGCCAGTACCATACTGTTTTGATCTCTGTAGCTTTGTAAGATGTTTTGAAATCAGGAAGTATGAGACTGGCTTTGTTTTTCTTTAAATTGTTTTTACTGTTTGAGTTCCATTGAGATTCCATATCCAGGAATTTTAGATTTTTTTTTTTTAAATCAAAAGCCATTGAGATTTCAATAGGAATTGAATTGAATATGTAGATTGCTTTGGGTAGTATGGACATTTTAACAATATCAGGTTTTACAATCCATGAACACAGGATCTTTACATTTGTGTCTTTAGTTTCTTTCAGCAGTATTTTATAGTTTGCATTGTACAGTAGTCTCCCCTTATCCGTGGTTTCAGTTACCCATCCATGGTCAACTGCGGTTTAGAAGCAGATGATTCTTCTTAAATATTGTCAGAATAGTAGCCTAATGCTACATCACAATGCTAATGTCATTCTCCTCACTTCATTTCCTCATATAGATATTTTACCATTTTCATATCATCACAGGAAGAGTGAGTATAAGATATTTTGAGAGACCACATTCACATAACTTTTATTATATTATAATTGTTCTATTTCATTATTATTACTGTTAGTCTCTTGACCATGGCTAATTTATAAATTAAATTTTATCATATGTATGTATGTATAGAAAAAAACATTATATATAGGGTTTGGCACTTTTGTGGTTTCAGGCATTCATCAGGGGCCTTGGAATGCATCCCTCATGGATAAGGGGGACTGTTACACTGTCTTCCACCTCCTGGGTTAAGTTTATTAGTAAAGTATTTTATTCTCTTTCATGCTGTTGTAAATGGGAATATTTTTAAAATATCCTTTTGTTCAATGTTCATAGAAACACAGCTGGTTTTTGCATTGGCTGACTTTTGTATTTTACAACTTTACTAAGTTTGGTTATTTATTTGGTTTGTCTTTGGGGTTTTCTACGTAAAAGATCATGTCATCCGCAAATAGAGATAATTTTGTTTCTTTCCAATTTGGATGCCTTTATTTACTTTTCTTGCCTGATTGCTCTGGCTAGGATTTCCAGTAGTGTTTTAAAAAGAAATGATAAGAGTGGGCATCCTTGTGTAGTTCCTGATTTTAGAAGGAAAACATTCCGTTTTACACCATTAGGTGTAAACTTAGCCTTTCATATATGGCCTTTATTATTTTGAGGTAATTTCCTTCTTTGTCTAGTTTGTTGAGTTTTTATTATGAAAGGATGTTGATTTTTGTCACCTGCTTTTTCTGTGTCAGTTGAGGTGATCGTGTTATTTTTGTCCTTCATTTTGGTAATTGAGTGTGTTAGATTGATTGATTTTTGTATGGTGAAGCATTCTTACATTCCAGGAATAAATCCGACTTGGTGATGATAAAACTCTGGAAGTTAACTTCTACTTGACTAGTATCATATTGAGGATTTTTGCATCAATAATCGGGGATATTGGCCTGTATTTTTCTTTTCTTTATCTTGTTTTGGTATCAGGGTAATGCTGGCCTCATGGAATAAGTTTGGAAGTGTTTTCTTCAGGTTTTTTTGAGGAATTGGAGAGGGATTTTTATTAATTCTTTTTTAAATCATTGGTAGAATTCTCCATTAGAACTATCTGGTTCTGTGTTTTTCTTTGGGAGTCTTTGGATTACTGATTCAGTCTTTTTAATAGTTACAGGTTGCTTCAGATTTTTTATTTCTTCATGATTCTATTATGTTAGATTATATATTTCTAGAAATATATTCATTTCTTCTAGGTTATCCAGTTTGTTGGCATATATCATCAACAGCAGTCTCTAATGATCCTTTTTATTCTTGTGGCATCAGTGTAGATATTCCTCATTATTGAAAGTGGGGTATGGAAATGTCTTATTGTGTTACTGTTTATTTCTCTTTAGTTATTTGTCATTGTTAACATACCTGGGTGCTCTTTTATTAGGTGCACATATATTTATAATTGTAATATATTTCTGGTGAATTAACCCTTTTATTATATGATGTGTTATTTGTTTCTTACTATAATTACTATAATTTTTTACTTTCTGTGTGTGTTTGTGTGTGTGTGTATAAGTCATATATGTATTTGGTATTATATATGTATGAGACCATTCCTTCTCTTTTTTGGTTATTATTTGCATAGGATCTATTTTCAGTCCTTTCATTTTCAGTCTGTATATCCTTATATCTAATGTGAGTCTCCTGTAGGTAGCATATAGCTATTTCTTTTATTAAATCCATTCCGCCACTCTATATCTTTTGATCAGGGAGTTTAATACACTTAAATTTCGAGTGATTACTGATGGGGAAGACTAATTATTGCCATTTTTTTGTGTTTTGTACATCTTGTAGTTTTGTTTTGTTTTTTTTCTTCTTGTCTGTGTGATCTACCTTTATGTTTCATTGATATTTTTTGTGGTGACATGCTTTGATTCCTGTCTCACTTTCTTTTGTGTATCTTCTGTAAGCATGTTCTGTTTACCATGAGGTTTACATAAGACATCTTACAGTTGTAGTCTATTTAAAGCTTAACAGCAATTTCAATTGGATACAAAAACTCTACTCTTTTACGTCTCTTCTCCCCTTTGTTACTGATGACACAAAATTACATCTTTTTATGTTTTATGTCATTCAACATATATTTACAGTTATAAAAAATGTTTTCATCTTTCAGATATACCACCATTATAGTATTACAAGATTCTTCATTTGCTATGTATATTCTACTTTTTACTAAACTTTATACCAAAATTTTATATTTTTGCCTGATTTTGTATTGTTTACAGTTTTTGTGTGTGTGGGTTTTTTTTGTCTTTTTTTTTTTTTTTTGGAGGTCTTTATTTCTTCTTCATTTTTGAAGGTCAGTTTTGCCAGATACAGTATTTTTGGTTGGTAGTTATTTTTTCAGCACTCTGCATATATTGTCCTACTTCTTTCTGGTTTTTCTGCAAGATTTCTGCTGCAAAGTCTGATGATAGCTGCCATTTACCTAACTAGTCATTTCTGTTTTGCTGTTCTTTTTTTCATTTTTATTTTGCTCTGAAATATTGAAAATAAAATTTTCAATTTTATTTTGACTTTTGATAGTGATTATAAGTGTGTTTTAATATCTACCTCTTTGGGTTCATTATGGTCCTTCAAACCTCCTAAAATTAGATGTCTACTTCTTTCTTTACATTTGGTAAGTGTTTGATCATTACTTTTTCAAATAAGCTGTCTGCCACATTCTCTCTTCTCCTAGGATTCACCTAATGCATATATTGGTCAGCCTGATGGTATCCTCTAAGCAAGCTTAACAGCACTTTCAATTGGCTTTCTTCACTTTTCTTCTTTTTTTTTTTGAATTTCCTCTGACTCAGTAATTTCAAGTGGCCTGCCTTTGAGTTTATTTTCATTCTTCTGCTTGATTAAGTCTGCTGTTGATCCTCTCATGAATTTTCAATTCAGTTATTTTATTCTTTACCTCTAGAATTTTTGTTTGGTTCTTTTTTATGTTTTCTTTTTGTTGATAGTCTTACTTTTTCATGCATAGTTGCCTTCTGTGTTTTCTTGTAGCAAATTGGGTTTCCTTAAGGCAATTATGTAGCATTTTTGCCAGGTAATTCATTGATCTCTGCTTTTTTTTTTTTTTTTTAGAGGGAGAGAGAGAATGAGTAGGATGAGGGACAAAGAGAGAAGCAGACTCCCCACTGAGCAGGGAGCTCAGCAGGGGCTGATCCCAGCACCCTCACCTGACCAAAGGCATACGCTTAACTAGTCTTGAGCCACCCGCATGCCCCAGATCAGATTTCTGCTTCTTTAAGGTCATTTCTAGAGCTTTATTTTGTTCCTTTGATTGGAATTGGACTGTGATTCCCTCTTTTTTTGGTTGATTTTTTTTTTTTTTTTAATGCCTTTTAAATTTTGTGTGGATTTTGCTTTTGTAAAAAATAGCCACATCTTCCAGTTTCTATGAACTGGCTTCATAGAGGGGCATCTTTCCTTAGAGATTCTTGGTATCTCTAAAACCTTTTATTAGAGTGTATCGTTTTTGGACTTCATCTTTCCTTAGAGATTCTTGGTATCTCTAAAACCTTTTATTAGAGTGTATCGTTTTTGGACTTATACTTGTAGTTTCCCAATTGAAGGGGTTGTTGATTTCTTTTGAAGAGCTTATAGCCTTTTGCCCTCTTTCTGCTGTACTTCAGGTTCTCTGGTGCTGCAAAAAGCCAAAGGTGAACTGTCTTTTGTTTTCTGAAGCATCCAGGCATTTAGTGTATGCTCGTTCCATCAGTGCTCCAAGTCAGGCCAGACAGAAACTGGTCCTTCAGCAGCTCCCTTCACCCCCCAAAAACAGGAATGTTGGACATAATTAATAATAATAAATAATTCCAGTGGGTGAAGCTGCAGGTTGGACTTTTTATCATGTTTATGAACTGTAACCCCAAGGTTTACTCAGCTCCCTAAACCCCTGAAAAAGATTTTTTTATAAGAGTGATCCAAATATTTATAATGCAAAATAAGTAACCAGACCTTTATCACAAAATTCATAACATATTGCCTGGTCAGTGGTGAGATACTCAATTAACTAAGGAATAAACAGCCTGTTTTGATTATATTTGAATCAGAAAAAAAAAATCAAAGACTGTATTTCATGGTTATCACAGAGAAGTGATAGATGCACTACATTAATGCCAACAAGTATTTTGTTTCTCTCCTTTTAGGATCTTATTGGAGGGAAGTAGATGGATATAGTTTGTTTTTTGTTCATTCTTCACTGTAAAATGTGATGCTTTAAAAAAAACAAAAACAGGTTAAAGTTGAATAATTTTATATAAATAATTAGTTCTACAATTTGACTTCATGTTTAACGTATAACAGGCATTCTGGGCATTGAGATTATAAACCTCAATAAAGTAATACTTAGGGATTATTATTATGTTAAAAGTGTTTATTATAGTAAAAATACTGATTTATAAGTACAATTATTTCCCTGAAAATTATATCTTGTTCTCTAGTTAATGGCTTATTGGTTAGATATGATAATAATGACTTCATAATCATAGATTCAGTCTTTTTTTTTTTTTTAAGATTTTATTTATTTGACAGATCACAAGTAGGCAGACAGAGGGGGACGGGAAGCAGGCTCCCCGCTGAGCAGAGAGCCAATGCGGGGCTCAGTCCCAGGACCCTGAGATCATGACCTGAGCTGAAGATAGAGGCTTTAACCCACTGAGCCACCCAGGCGCCCCCATAGATTCAGTCTTGTAATAATCTAATATTTTGTGCAATTCTGTTGTAACAGACCCAACTTTAAACCTATCGTACCTGTGTCACAGATGTCTTATGTCATCCATTTCTAAGAGGTGTAATATATCTAGAATACCATTATTCATTTTTCCAAAATTTTTGTGTTAAATGCAACTTTGAGGGAGGGGGTGGAATGTTTACAAAGGCAACATCTGAGAAGGAACAAAGAGATGAACTTACTTTGAGAAACCATTAGGTAAGTGGTTGTTAGCTTTATAGACATTATATAAGCCTTTTTATCTCTGGCTTTCTAACTCCTGACATCTTTATTTAATTTCATATTCAATTAAAGTTACTTTTCATACATTGACTTTTTTTTATCTTTGCCTTTTTAATTATTCTGTACTTTACCATTAGTTTTTATGTTGCATGTCACAGTTACTATTTCGTTTATGTTTTATCAGTGTTGTTTTTAATTTTAATTTCAGTCTTGTTTGCTCATTGTTCACTGACACATCTTTGCTTTCGGACAGTAGCAATTTTTGTGGCTTCATCTTCACTCTTGTATTCATTACGTATTTTCCAACTACTTGTTAAGCTTAAGATCTTTTTTTTCAACTTTCATCTTCTACATTGTTGGCAGCCATTTCAGTGGTTCTAACCTCAATGGCTTGCCATTGGCATAGGAATATTAAACATACTTTCCTAGTGTTTATCTCCACGATAAGTAAATTAAGTTGCTATGCATAGTTACAGTCAGCTTATAAGTTTTATTTTTATCATTATCGTAGGCAGTTTTTTTGGTTTTATTGAATACTGGATTGATTCAAAAACTAGATTTAAAGTCAGAAAACACAGTAATAATGCATTGATGACATGTTGGTTTTCCTTTTTCAGCTACTAATGGCTGAGACCTTTCTTCTGCCTGTTGATGGCTCTGAAAAGTTACAGTATGGTGACAGGATTTTCTTCCAGTGTTTTATTTTGAAAACTTAACAAACATGCAGCAAAGTTGAAAGATTTTTGCAGTTGACACAATAAGCCTATCATCTAGGTTTTACTAATAATATTTACCTTGTTTTATCAGATATCCTTTTGTCCTTCATTCCATCTTTTTTGTGTGTGTGCATTTCAAATTGCTGACCTCAGTGTCCTTCCCCCTCAGGTGAATCTATTTTAAAGATTTCTGTCAACTTTTCTAGAGTAACTTTGGCCCACCACATGTAAGTTATTTGTAGTACTATCTCACTAATTGAGCCTTACAAATAAAATAAATAGAAAGTGGTTGTCTGTTTTAAATGCATATTTTCACTTGTCTACTTTAACTTTGAGAGCTTTCTCACTAGAAGATCTCACTTGCCCTCCATCATTATTGACTCAATAAGAAAAGTACATGAAATGTGAGGAAATTATAGAAAGTAAGCCATATTTTTAACTTTTTGAGGAACCTCCATATTGTTTTCCACAGTGACTGTGCCAGTTTTCATTCCCACCAGCAGTGCAAGAGGGGTTCCCCTTTCTCCACATACTTGCTAACAACTTGTTGCTCTTTGTGTTGATTTTAGCCATTCTGATACATGTGAGGTGATACCTTATTTGATTTGTGCTGCCCTGATGATGAGTGATACTGAACATCTTTTCATGTGTGTTGGCCACCTGGATGTCTTCTTTGGAAAAATACCTATTCATATCTTCTGCCCATTTTCAAATTGGATTATTGAGTTTTTTTGGTGTTTTATAAGTTCTTTATATATTTTATATACTAACCCTCTATTGAATATGTGATTTGCAAATATCTTCTCCCATTCTGTGGATTGCCATTTAGTTTTTTTGATTGTTTACTTTGCTGTGCAGAAGTTTTTTATCTTGATGAAGTCCCAATAGTTCATCTTTGCTTTTGTTTCCCTTGCCTCAAGAGACATAGCTAAAAAGAAGTTGCTATGGCTGATGTCCAAGAGGTTACTGTGTGTGTTCTTCTCTAGGATTTTTGTAGTTTCGGTTGCACTGCTAGGTATTTACCCAAAGAATACAAAAATACTGATTCAGAAGGATACATGTACTTTGGTGTTTATAGTAGCATTATCTACAATAGACAGATTATGAAAACAGCCCAAGTGTCCAATAACTGATGAGTGGATAAGGAAGATGTGGTATATATACAGAACAGAATATTACTCAGCCATAAAAACAGAATAAAATCTTGCCCTTTGCAACACAATGAATGGAACTCAAGAGTATTATGCTAAGTGAAATAAGTCAGAGAAAGACAAATATCATATAATTTCACTCATGTGTGGAATTTAAGAAAAAGCCCAACAAACATGAGGGGGAAAAGAGTGAAAAACCAAGAAACAGACTCTTAACTATAGGGGACAAACTGAGAGGAGATGGGTGGGAGGATGGGTTGAATAGATGATGGAGATTAAGGAATGTACTTGTGATGAGCACTGAGTGTTGTGTGGAAATGTTGAATCACTATATTGTACACCTGAAACTAATATACAGTGTTAACTAACTGAAATTTAAATAAAAACTAAAAAAAAAGTAAGCCATAGCTCCTCTTCTTGTAATTTTGATTATGAGTGGCAGGTAAGGTGTCCCTGAGGGGATCTGGTTAGGGAAGGAGTCTCTTCATTTCTTTCCTTTTTTTTATATTATTTTGTTCCTTTTCTTTTTCCTCTTGTCTTCCTCCTTTTTCTTTCTCTCTCTCTCCTTTAATCATAGTTGGGGAAAAGTACACATTTTGCTGCATTGATTTGCTGAGGAGAAAGAGTGAGCAGGCCATGTGCTCAGATGAAAATGTCACTGGAGAGTAAAGAACACAGACTCTAAGTTAAGAATTGGGAAGTTTTTTCTGAAAAGAGCCGGGTGGTATTTATTTTAGGATTTGCAAGCCATATAGTCTCTTCAAACTACTCAACTCTCCTGTTGTAGTGCGAAAACAGTCATAGACTATAATTAGATTAATGGCCTTGCTTATGTTTTAATAAGAATTTTAGTCACTGAAATTTGATTTTCATATAATTTCTGCATGTCATAAAACATTTTTTTTCTGATTTTGTCAACCATTTACAATTGTGAAAAACATTTTTATCTTGCGGGCTACAAAAACCAGGTGGCAGGCTAGGTTTGGCCCACAAGCTAAGATTTGGTGACTCCTACTATATAGGGATTAACCTTGTACAACTTATTTATAAAAATGTCATTTGTGTACACATTCCCAACATAGTAGCCTTTTATATGCACTATTTCACTCGTGTGGAATTTAAGAAAAAGCTAAATTAGGTTGTACAGAGATACAAAATTGTACAGAGATAATTTAGGGTATCATTGGTGTGAGTAAAGAAGAAAAATGTTTAATATGGTTGATTCTGCTGATAACGTGGAGGTTCTGGCATGGCCTTTCAGTCCTGTCTCATCTGTGTAGCTGCTATTTCTAGGTCTTGGTTAGAGAAGTAGACTGAATGGAGGGTCCTGCTTTCCTCCATCTGGTATTAAATCTCCCCTTAGTGGTATTAAAACCCAAGTTTTGAGTCAAGCCTGAGCTCAAATCTCTTAGTAGATGTGTAACTTGTTATATAACTGCTCTGATCATCAGCAGAATGATAGTTTATATAATAGCTAATTCATAAACTTAATGAGGATCTTGGAAATAATCATAACAGTAATAGCGAACTCATGGTGCTTACTAGGGGCCAGGCAGTGTTTTAACTATTTTATATATATTGACTCATTTAATTCTCTCACAGTCATGATAATTGTTATGTATACCATCACTTAAATGAAGAGGAAGCTGAGATAGAGAAATGTTAAGGAACTCATTCAAGGTCACATAGCCAACATATGAACTTGGGAAGCCTGGCTTCAGAGTACAAGCTCCTAACTGGTAGGGCTTACAGCCTTCTAAAGTGGGAACATCTATAGCACATAGGTTCTCTAGAAATTACAGATACATTAACTTTACAGAATACTGTGGTATCTCTTCCTTAAAAAACTTCTTATACTTGTGAGATAGCAGATATGCATAAATATCAGATTCAAATTTTGATTTTTCAGTTTTTGCCTTTTTTTCAGTTACATATTATTTATGGGACTTTTTTTTTCTTTAGGAGTTTTTAGTACTACTGTTGTTAAGAATTATTTTGAAATGAATCACTTTCTGTGAGACAATATAGTGGAATTAGACTCCAGAGCCAAGAGGCCCCTGGACTCCTATTCTTCTCCTAATTCTGCATTTTCCTTCATGTAATCTAGGGTACATGATTTTACTCTTTCAGTTCTGTCTCTTTTGACTGAAGATAATCCTCATCATACGATTCAAATGAGATAACCTATGCCAGAATGCCTAGCACCATGTCTAGTATGTTACCAGACGCTCATCAAACACTAGTACTGTGTTTGCCTATCTATTATGTATAATAACCTAAACTTTAGAACTGAAAGATGGGAAAACTGAGGCTCAGAGAATTACTTATTTAGGATTGTACAGGTTATTAGAGGCAGAAGGAACTGTCACGTAATGCAGGTCTGCTAATTTCTCAGTCTTGTCTTATTTTTGTTGTTCACACTCCTTCATGCATTACACACAGAAGCATTAGGTAATATGACTGGGTTTTTGGGGATTTTTCTTAGGACAAAACCTGATATTCTTACTAAGAAAATAACTAGTGTTTGGTATTTTGAATTTTGATAATCATTAAAAAGTCATATGAACAATTCAGTAAGCCTTGAGGCTATTCAAATCAAAATGTTAATACATTTTTCCATACTTATTTACTTTTAATATACAAGTAATATGTTTATTACAGAAGAATAAATTAGAAGCAAAAACATGGAAGAATTTTTTAAAAACCCATTTCGTCACATCAGTTAGAGAAAATGTTAACACTGAAATAGAAGTGGCCTCATCGTACACTTACAACTTTGGAACTTCTTATCAATTAGTGATGAATGAGGAAGACTATACCTTGCCAAATTCAGATGTTGGTAATTTCCATTTAGTCCATTCTGTGAATGATTATCAGTTCATTTAAGTAATCCCCTGTTGTTGGGCTTGTCATTTTTTCCAGGTTTCATAGAAACAATGTATTTTTGCAAATTGTCCAGTTATTTTCACTTGATCTCTGATTTGTATGATTCATTCTCTATTAATTTTTAAGACTTTGATGTATGGTCATAATTTTCCTATAGAGTAGAAATACATTCCATTTACATTTTCTTTAGGGGAGGCTACTGTATTTCCAGAGAGAATAGCATTATTAATCTCCCATTCTTTAGTAAAGGATAGCAACATATGGTATATATAAATCTTCTAGATTCGGTATTTCTCTTTCTTTACGTGTTGTTACTTCAGTATTTTGTATAGTGATATATCTGGAATAATCTTGAATTTTCAAAAGTTGGATTGTTTGTAGCTACATATAATAAAATAACTTAGGTGATGCCCATGCAGTTTTTAAGTGTGTTTTGTAGGGTTTTTTTCTCTTTCTCTCTCTTTGCATGCATAGGTTTGCATGGAACATTTGAAAAGTAGAAGCATCAGAATGAATTGAATGTTTTTGAATTACAGTTGACCCTTGAACAACATAGATTTGAATTGTGCAGGTCCATTTAACATGTGGTTTTTTAATATAAAAATACACACACATATATGTAAGATATTGATAAATCCAGTATAGTACTGTAAAAGTATTTTGTCTTCCTTAAGATTTTATAAATATTTTCTTTTCTCTAGCTCACTTTAATGTAAGAATATAGTATATAATACATATAACATATGAAAGTGTTAATTGCCTTTTTATGTTATTGGTAAGGCTTCTGGTCAATGGTAGGCTATTTGTAGTTAAGTTATAGGGTAATCTCAGGTTATATGCAGATTTCAACTGTGCAAGGGGGTGGCACCCCAATGCCAACATTGTTCAAGGGTTAATTGTGCTAGTCTTTGTCACTTAGCTTGATAGTTTAGAGACAAAGTTCTACTTTGAGACAAAATTGGACTTAATAGTATGCCCCTTATCTACTACTCATTTGCCTTCTTGTTCAATTTCTCATGATTAACAAGATATATCTCAATTAACAAGATGTAAACTCTATTGCCATTTGCCATTTAGTCTTACATGTTAGGAAAATAATTGTAGGAACATTTTGGGAGTCAGGTAATTTTTTTAATAGTTTTGATTATTTGTAGTTTTTATTCCTGTGCATATGAATTTGAGACCAAAAGGAATAGCTATGAATTATGTTTCTTTTGATCTAGTAGATTACTTTCTTGAATTATGAAAATCTCACATCATCAGACAGTAGAAGCATAGATCTTAGAGTTGAATAAACCATAGAGATATTGTAGCCCAGCTTCTTACTTGATGAAATAATTTCTTCTTCAGTATCTTTGCAAGCTCTGCTGGAACAGCCAGTTAAGAACATGAATCTACATATTTTAGGTTCACAACATAGTGCAACATAAGACTTTGCCCTGAGGGAACTTAAAATATTCCATGTTCCTGTTGCATGGGATTAAAGAGCAAGTTCAGTGACATGTTTTGGATTCAAGATTGTATGCTGAGAATCATTTTCTTACAGTATAACACAGCTTTGGATATTTCATTTATAAGTTTATTTTTAAATCTTATGTGGTAGGTAATTGGAGAAAAAACTTTCTTTCCAGATATAAATTCAGTGTTAACTATAAATCAAGTATTTACAAACTATTAAAACAAAATACTAATTACATAAAGGGAAGTTGGATTGGTACTTTTAACTAGACTCTCATTTTCTCAATGTTAGTTTTTTTAAATGATTAATACTAAAAATCTTGGCCATAAACCTTCTGATTTTCATCTGTTCTGCTAAATAATTGAAGTATATACACCATCAAACAAGTTTTTTTCTCCCTTTTTTTTAAACCGAAGAAAAGCATATTTTATTTTAGCAATGATTTTGATAAGCATTGCTGTTCTTTATCATAGTATCTTAGGCAGTATTTTATCAAACATTTCACTAGTTAAAAGTTTTATATAAACAGTGAATCTCCATTTTCTCCACCTCATCTTAATATGCATATTTATTACTTTAGTGCGTGACTAACTTGCCTTGCTTTAAGATCTGTTGAGCTTTATACATGAGAGCTATACTAATCTTAATCACTGTGCTTATTGTTTGAATGTTTGCTACAGGAAGCGAGCAGCTGCAAAGCATCTAATAGAACGCTACTACCACCAGTTAACTGAGGGCTGTGGAAATGAGGCCTGCACGAATGAGTTTTGTGCTTCCTGTCCAACTTTTCTTCGTATGGATAACAATGCAGCAGCTATTAAAGCCCTCGAGCTTTATAAGATTAATGCAAAACTCTGTGATCCTCATCCCTCCAAGAAAGGAGCCAGCTCAGCTTACCTTGAAAACTCGAAAGGTGCCCCTAACAACTCCTGCTCTGACATAAAAATGAACAAGAAGGAAGGACAAGGAGCAAGAGATGATTTTAGAGGTAAGATGTTCTATTTTTGAGAGATTTTGACTGAAAACTGGATTGGAGATTTAAATAAAATGTGTTGACGTTTTTGTTTTGGTCTAATTGTGTGACATTAGGACATAATAGTATAGTGGTATTTCTTTACCACTCTATTTATTTATTGCGGTAAAGGACAGAACTAATAATTGAAGTAATGATTTAACAACATTTTAGTGTTCTAACGGTCCCTGATTAGAAGCAGATTATATTCCAAAAGTTCCTTTTTTAGTGGATTGATTGGAAGTCTTGAACATTTTCCGCTAGGAAAAATGTATTAAGTGGTAATCTCCTAGACCACAGAATCTAATTAAATTATCAAATAGCTGGACTAAATATGTGAGATGAGTTGTGGAACCTAGAACTATGAGGTGAAAAGCAGAAAGAAGTGTTGGCAATCTTTTCCATTTCTAAGGGCAAAGCAAAATTTTATAGCCATTACTTGAGAAATAATTCAATTTTTCTTTCTAATATTCTTCCCATATCCTGCTCAGATAATCTTCTAGGCATTTGGCACACTCATGCTGCCAAGAATCATCACCACCTACCAGTGGCAGTCTTCACCTAAGCCCTTGTTTTCTGATGCAGGAATGATCTTGCATTTCAAAATTGTTTAAAATATACATATATTTTAAAATCTTCAAATCCAAGCTTTCTTTTCCTCAGTGAAGATAATCAGTGTTAGTAACAAGGTAATTGAATTTCTGAATAACTGACCGGGCTCGGCCCTACCAAAGGTAATTGTATTTTAAAAAAGGAAGCTTTTTGTTTAAGACATGTGTAAGTTGGAGAACACTTCTGAAATTTTCAGTAGCATGACTTAAATACAGATTTAATTTAATTGGTGACATGGAATTGTGTTTTTATCTTTTACTCTAACCTCACAGTAAAGGTGTTTTCATAACTTGATAACTTTACACAGCTTCAAAATGTGTAGTTCTGTTACATGATTTATTTTAGCTCCTACACTATGGATAAGTAAGTGAATGTTGTCAGTATGTATAACAGGGAAGTTGCAGTGACTCCATTATACACATTTCTCCAGCAAGTGTGCACCACAGAGTAATAATTACTAAATGTAGAATGTGCTGGTGCAGTTGAATGCAGCCAGCTGTAGGGGATTATATAGTAAAGGGTGGATGGACACATCTTTGCTATGTGCTTCATCATACGTGCTTATTGAGTGTTTATTCCCAGTCTTTGTTTCCTATTTTTTCTCAACTCTGTAATTTAGCAATTCCTTATACTTTATTCCAGTATGCTACTCTATCCTCCTACACCCTTTTTTCTGTAACTTTCTATTTACGGTAGTATTTTTTTCTACTAGGAATTACAAATGCATTAACCACACTACTACTTTTATTTTAATTGTTAATTATATTTGTTGGTTCTCTTTACAGAATTCTATATGTATTGAATAGTGTGCCCAAACTGTTTTGTGTAAAAATTTTCTTAAATATAAAATTTTGTAGATTAAGTGTATTTTCAGGAACATACATACATTATAAAATATACAGATATACCATAGAGGAATGTTTCTTCATTTAATATTTTCTCAGTAGAACATCCCTTTTTATTGATAAACATTGTGAATGTTTGTGTCTCTAATGTTTTTTAAACTAATTTGTGTCTGAAAAACTCAGTTCAACATTTTAAACAAAACACTATCCAGGGAAAGTATTGGTACATTTTATATGGAATTAGTAGAAAGAATCACTTGAAGGCATTCTGAACAGCATGTCAGCGAAGGGTATCTGGGTCTGGATTATTGCTGTCCCTTAAGACATGTCATGTTACTCATGAAAAATAAGTTTTTGTTAATAAGTTTATGATTTGATGATTTAGGAAACAGTGTTTTGTGTCTTAGCAAGGTAGTTACTTTATAATAGTTATTTACTCTATTTTGGTTACATTTTAGGAAATAGAGGGTTTTTCATTGTCTTGTAAGAAGGTGTTATAATTTTTTCCAATTAAAATAATGGGAAATAAGCTTCCAGTTAGCAGTTTCACACTATTCAGAAAGAGATTACCATTGTTTAGCAGAAGATGTCTATACAGTTTCCCCTACTCTGAAAGTAAAGCAGTCCTATGAAACTCTTATGAGCCAAAATGGCATACACAGTGAAGAAGCAATTATCATTAATTTAGGGCTCCTCTGTGGCTCAGTGGGTTAAAGCCTCTGCCTTCAGCTCAGGTCCTGATCCCAGGGTCCTGGGATCAAGCCCCACATTGGGCTCTCTGCCTTCTTGTGATCTCTCTCTCTCTCTCTCTGTCAAATAAATAAATAAATAAATAAAATCTTTAATTAAAAAAATTATCATTAATTTATACAGAAAACGTTTTGAGATTACCTTATCTAAAAAATAGCCTCTCTCAGGCTTTTCTGATACTTTAGGACACATTTTGCTAACGGGTGCACAGAATGTATTGAAATAAACACAGACGCCCACAGACACAGTTCAAAGCTATGGTGACTGGAGACTGAAATGCTGAGTGTAATTCCTGGGGAAGCAGATTGTCAGTGCCACTCTTGCTCCTCAGAGTATATGCTGCCTCTATAATGGCTTGCAGTAAAACAAACCCTAAATGCTTTTTTGCTTTTTAACTTTCTTACTATAAGTGAAGTTGTCTAGTGGGAACTTTCTAAAAGCAGGAGATAATCTACCTATCATAATAGAACAAATCTAAAGATTAACTCTTAAAGAGTTAAAGCCCATAAAAGAAACTATAGGTGTTGACAGTCTGGTAGCAGGGGCCAAAGTTCAGATTCATGGTGTGGTAACCTTTGGTATTTTTGTGGTTGAACTTTTACAGCTGTTCATTTAGTGATCATTTGCATGTATCTTATCTTTTACTGTGAAACAAATATTAAAAGAGGTAGAAATTTTATATGTTGTGCAGTACATGTATATGAGTCCATTTGTCACAACGAAGATTGAATTACCTATATGCCTCTAAAAATTATCCTCTGCTTCATTTAAGTATTTGTTGACAGACCTACCACTTCCTTGATAGATTAAGACTTTTATTATAGTGTGTTATATTTAACCAATATAATCTCCATAAAATTAATAGACAAAATATATCATTTGTTCTCTTTCCTGTAAAATAATGTATCTCAATTGTTTATTCAAAATGAAGAGACTATTCGGGGTGCTCCATTTTTATTTCTTCCACAATTTGATGGTGTTTTTTATTGGCTTGTATAGTACTGCCTTACGGAAAATGGTCTTGAAATATTAGTAAACATTGTTTTTTACTTTTTAAAGGACAGTATTTTATAATTCGTAGAGACATGTATAGCTTATGCTTAGATAATTTGAAAATATTAGCTTATTTGATATATTAATAAAAATGAGATTCGTTTGTTGTACTCACAATATGAGTTAATCATACTTGACCCCATTTATCAGGAAAATAAACCCTCAGAAGTGCATCAGTGGACTTCCACTTAGGTAATTGGCAGACCTGTGTCACATGTCATCCCCCAGGTGCAAATGAGGATTAGAATACTAGTGTTTAGTTTTTACAGTTTCTGTTATGATGGCATGTCAGAGAAGAAGAGGTGAATAGATTTGGAGTTAGCCAGCCTACAGTGTTTGTCCAGATATATTAGAATTGGAAGAAGAACAGAGTTTCATAAGATCACCTTTTAGATACTGAATGATTAATAATTCTAATTTGGAGTTATAAATGATCTCAGTAGAAAATTTAAGGTGGCATATTCTTTCATGTGAACTAAACTAGGATAACTCAGGACACAAAACTCTTGTGGAACTATCCAGCATTGAATGTAGACATCTTTATATGAGTTGAAAATGATGTCCTTTGGTCAATCATTAATGGTTTCATATCCTTTTAGTAATTGGTTAGTCTTACCTGTCTACCAACATTTGAATATTTTCAGCAATAGCAGATATGTGTGGTAGTCCTTAGGGATCACAAAAAACACACATGTACATATAAGTAACATGGAACTTTCAAGTTTTTTTAATTATCTTTGCCCAGACCCTTCATTCTTCCGTTAGCTATTAGAACAGGTAATATAGTTTATTTGTAAAGTGAAATTCGATTATCTAATGTTTAAAGGATATTTTTACTTATTAATGAGGTTGTTTTACTATAGGGTCAGAATGTTTTTATTTCTGTATTTTCATTTGAAATACAATCATTTATGTTCTTGTTTGAATATTAAAACAGTTTATTTTGGGGCCTGCTTCCCCCTCTCTCTGCCTGCCTCTATGCCTACTTGTGATCTCTCTGTCTGTCTGTCAAATAAATAAATGAATAAATACATCTTTAAAAAACAAAAAAACAAGACAGTTTATTTTACCCCCCGTTACCTGATATTCATGTAAGTCATAAGAGAAAAATAGTGAAGGTATATTTCTTAGCTTTGGTTAAGGTGACATTCTGTGATCATTTAGCTTCTCTCAGATTATAAGTGAGAAAATGAAAGGTGGGTTTTTTTTGGTTTGTTTTGATAATAGACCATGAGAGTGAGTACATGAGAGCTAAGCTAATTTTAATTTTAAAATTTTTTTCCCTTCTTCTTTTAAATTGAAATTCATGGTAAGTATCAGGGAGTTTATTATTTGAGGTGTTTAATCTATGAGTTGTCACTTGTATGCTGTCTCCAAGCACTGAGATTGTTGGAATGTTTTACATAGTTTTCCTCTTCAATCACTGTATTCAGTGCTTTCTATGAAAAAGTTAAATATTATGAAAGCTCCGATTAAACTGCATGAAATAAATTAACATTTCAGTAGAAGATGACAACTTGGAGTTTTAGAAAACAGCATGTTAAAATTCTTTTGTGTGTGGGTGAGTAAGCAAAGCATAAGCAAGGCAACACACATGGAGTTTTTCTTTCTTGTTCTAAGGTGTTTCATCTAGTGGCATTCCCTTTTGGGAGTGGAATGCATAAGCATTCCATAACCTCCAAACTTAACTCTTCATTCTTCTCAAGGGGATATATGTACAGATTTAAATTTTGTTGATGAAGAGAATTAGAGCCATATGTTTATCTGGTTTTTGTTTGAAAGGGAATAATGGCAAATATAAAAAGAGCAAATATAAAAGTACTTAAAAAGGTAATAAAGGAGGTCCAAGCTACTATTTAGAGACAGATGTAAGAGGAAAGTAAAATGCATGCCAGCAAACTGCTATAGACTCTTTTACCCCTCAGTAGTCTCGGGAGTAATCCCGAGATTTTTATCTCAAAAATCCTTGAAATGTTCTTTTCTTTTTTGTTTCTTCTGTGATTTCGTTAGAATTTCAACTTGTTAACATTAGTATAACTCTGAAAATGTGTAATAAATTGATATTTGGTCTGGTCTTTCATTGGCTCCTGTCATTTTTGCCTCTTATAAAAGGTTACTTCTTTATTGGGAAGAATGGATGTTATAGAAAAACATAATAAAACTTCCTTGGATTTAAATAATACAGACTACAAAAATAATGGTAATCAGCTGTAAAAACAATCAGCTTGTCTTACCTATAAAATTTTTACTACTAGAAAAGTACCAAGAAGGATTAAACATAATTTAGACAGTCTACTGGTATTTTAAGACTTAGAAGGCAAGGTGGGAAAAGGTGAAAAGCTTCTTTCTATATTAGTAAGGATCAACTAGACTACAATATTAAGTTCATACCAGAAAGAGCATTAGCTTATTAAACAAAGTGGAAATTTATTTCTAGGTTATCTAATAGCCATGATATTCTAGGTTGGCGAAGTTCTGCTTCACATAATCATTCAGAAATGCAGCTGAGTGACATTGTTAATCTTCAACACATGGCTTCCCAAGCATCCTGGGTGCATCATCCCATTAGCCAGAAGGAAAAGCCTTGGCCTGAAAGTAGCACTTAACCTCAAAAACTTGGGAAAGCTGGGAGATGTGGGCCAAATCTGCCCAGAAAGGACAGGGAAAAGATTTTGGTGACTACATAGTAATCTGTTTCACTTGTCTGCTTTTAAGTTGCCTTCTACCACTCTTATTTTTTATTACTCTATAGCTATTTCCTGTTTATTCCAACCTGATCCTGGCTATAGATGGCATTGTTTGTCAACTTCAGATGTTATGAGAAATGGTGTAGTAATTTCTCAATCACCCACAGAATGACCACCCTGGAAAAAACTGAAAAGAAAGACTCAAAAGGAACCAGTTTGATTTTAAGATATATAAAAGAGCTATTTCCTAAAGAGGGCTATTTCCTAAAGAGGATGCTGAAGGAACCTTTCTTGACTTAGTCTTTTGGGAAGAGTAGTGAAATAAGAAAAACCTCTCAGAAGAGAAGTGTTTCTTCTCTAAAGTGAGGTTGTAAGAGGTGTATTGTGATGAATCAAATCAGCACAATTGTCTTGGTTCATATTTATAAGTTACGGCTACATGTTAATTTCCACTACATATTATTGAAAGAATGTAAAAAAGAATGGGTGAGGTTTTTGCTATTGTAGTAGTTCATTGACAAAAATAAATAAATATGTTTTGTTTGTTGAAAAATAAATCTGTTTGTTGAATATCTAAGTATTAGATATGTTTTAAAAGAGTTGTAAGTCATAAATGGTATTGAGTACAAAATGGCTGTTTTACTTTGCACTAGAACTTAAGACAAACTAAACATACTTAGAAAAATAAATGTTCTCTTTTTTTTCTCTAATTTTTTAGATGTGACTTACCTAACAGAAGAGACAGTATATGAAATTCTTGAATTATGTAGAGAGAGAGAGGATTATTCCCCCTTAATCCGTGTTATTGGAAGAGTTTTTTCTAGTGCTGAGGCATTGGTACAGAGCTTTCGGAAAGTCAAACAACACACCAAGGAAGAACTGAAATCTCTTCAAGGAAAGGATGAAGACAAAGATGAAGATGAAAAGGAAAAAGCTGCATGTTCTGCTGCTGCTATGGAAGAAGATTCAGAAGCATCTTCTTCAAGGATAAGTGATAGTTCACAAGGAGATAACAACTTACAAAAATTAGGCCCTGATGATGTGTCTGTGGATATTGAGGCCATTAGAAGGGTCTATACCAGATTACTCTCTAATGAAAAAATAGAAACTGCTTTTCTCAATGCACTTGTATATTTGTCACCTAATGTGGAATGTGACTTGACGTATCACAATGTATACTCTCGAGATCCTAATTATCTGAATTTATTCATTATTGTAATGGAGAATAGAAATCTCCACAGTCCTGAATATCTGGAAATGGCTTTGCCTTTGTTTTGCAAAGCAATGAGTAAGCTACCCCTTGCAGCCCAAGGAAAATTGGTTAGACTGTGGTCTAAATACAGTGCAGACCAGATTCGTAGAATGATGGAAACATTTCAGCAACTTATTACTTACAAAGTCATAAGCAATGAATTTAACAGTCGGAATCTAGTGAATGACGATGATGCTATTGTTGCTGCTTCAAAGTGCTTGAAAATGGTTTACTATGCAAATGTAGTGGGTGGGGAAGTGGACACAAATCATAATGAAGAAGATGATGAAGAGCCCATCCCTGAGTCCAGTGAATTGACACTTCAGGAGCTTTTGGGAGAGGAAAGAAGAAACAAGAAAGGTCCTCGAGTGGACCCACTGGAAACTGAACTTGGTGTTAAAACTCTGGATTGTCGAAAACCACTTATCCCTTTTGAAGAGTTTATTAATGAACCACTGAATGATGTTCTAGAAATGGATAAAGATTATACTTTTTTCAAAGTAGAAACAGAGAACAAATTCTCCTTCATGACCTGTCCCTTTATATTGAATGCTGTCACAAAGAATTTGGGATTATATTATGACAATAGAATTCGCATGTACAGTGAACGAAGAATCACTGTTCTCTACAGCTTAGTTCAAGGACAGCAGTTGAATCCGTATTTGAGACTCAAAGTCAGACGTGACCATATCATAGATGATGCACTTGTCCGGGTAAGTTGGGCTTATGCTTAAAAATTAGTACTAGAATAAATACCTAATACTGGGGAGATTGTAATACAGTTTAGTGAATTAATTTTATAAGTGACTGAAAAAATATAGCATTACATGATATAGGAATACATGGATGTTTTTGTATTATAAATATACTTTTGTTGTTCCTGTCCAAATTTATAAATGTGTTGCACAAAGTATTGGTTGTCTTGAATAATGATCACTCTCTCTTTGAAAAAGAATAGATTTTCTAAATATTGACAGGTAACCCCAAAAGTTTCTTCTGTTCAAAAGACAAGTTGATGTTGGGAAAAGACCAGAGCTCAGGAACAAGGGGAATGTGGAGATACCCAGTAATACTTATGAATGTCAAATCTTAACTGAGAAGAGTGATACAATAAAATCATACCATAAAATAAGTGGTATGCAGAAATTCCATGATATAAAATTTAGAATTGTGTTATCGGGAAGATGAAGTGATCTGGGCAGTTTAGTGTGTGTGGCTAGTGATAGTTCCTACTAGATCACTCAGAATGCCCCTGTATAGCACTGCCTGATTGTGATATTTTCTTACCACCTAAGTATCTTGGAGTTGGTTGGAACTCTAGGAATCTTGAAATTAATGGTGCTTTGTATCATCAACCCAATCCAGAGAGATTGAGCTGGGAGAATATTGAGAACACAAATACCCATCTCCTAACTTCCTGTTTCTCCAGATTGACTGTCTTTTGTTACTTTTTGTGGAGGCAAGCAATTAAGAATTTTAGTGCCCCCATTTAAGAATGCATGCCTGGCCAGAAGACAGATACCAATTGCCAGTCACATAGCAAAATTTGCATTTGTCCTAGGGTACTTTATCACAGGTTATTTGTGTTATGTGTGTTTTTAACATTTGATTTTTAAGTAATCTCTACACCCAACATAGGGTTTGAACTCAGAACCCCAAGATGAAGAGTCTCATGCTGTACCAGCCTGGGGCCACCCCCTTTATTACAGAATTTTATTGTATTTATGATATTACATACACCCATCTTTACTAGTTTGGTTTTTTTTAACAACTTCAAGTAAAATTTGATGTCAGGTAAAATTAAGATACAGTCACCCTTCCATACTAATAAAAGATAACCCACCACACAACTAGCAAATAGTGATACTTATTTTGAAGTATATATTAGTATATTTTAGTTTTAGGATGGATTTGTCTAAATCTAAGTATTCATAAAACTGTAAACCAGTAGAAAAAGTTGTTTGATGTCTCAGAAATTTAAAAGTTGTAGAGATTGTGTACCTCTTTTGTTTGTTAACTGGTTTTTAAAAACACCAAATATATTTATCGTGTTGAGGAGAGATTCTACATTACTTAAGCAACTCAAGCAATTTTTCAGGCGCAGAAAGGCATTAGTTGTTGGAGTAATTATCATTGCTTTCTGGTGTTCTTTTTATTTTACTCTTGTAGTTTTGAGCTACATGAATAATTAATATAATCATCAGGCAGCCAGCAACTTTTACATAGTTTAGTTTCAGAATGATGGGGTATCATATAAGGACATGAGTGATGTTTTGTGGAAAGTACGTTGAGGTCAATCTTTGAATTTCAGTTGTTAGAGCAGAACTATAAATCCTAAGACCATGCATTTTATGTTTGGCTTCTTGGATTAGGATCTTTTCATCTATTTCTAATAAAAGCTATGCCTCACCTCTAAAAAAACAATGAAATTACTCCCTATGTGATTAGTCCAGAGTTAGAAATAAAAAGAATTGTCCACCTTCCTTATCTGCCTTCAGCTAAGAAATCTACCCAGCCTTAATTTCCTTCCCCTGCCTTGTTTCCCACCACCACCCCCTCTTAGTAAAGCAAGGCTAAGAACCAAGAAAAGTTTAAGTACTTGTTGTATATTTACTTTATCATCTAGAATTTTGAGGAAACAGCCATTCTGGTTTATAAGGCCTTAGTCCACAAAAGCATTTACTTCAGAAATCTTGTGTGTGAGGCACTTTGCTAAGCAGTAGAGATGTAAATGTGAATTATGACCCCTGAGAAACTTATTAGTGGCACTAAATGCTCATACTAAACAAATTTTACTCTTTCGTTTTTTCTTCCTTTTTTAAATAACAATGTGAAAAGTTTAGGAAAAAACATCACAGTAGGCCTTGTGAGTCAGTCAAATTGAGACTATTTTTAAAAAATACTCACAGTGGTGTGATTATGATAAAGTCATAGTACTTTAGTAACAAAAAGTAGGTTTACAACAAAAAGTAATTGAAGGTCATCCGTTAGCTGAACTCTCAAATTACTGATGGATTTTTAACATCTTATTCCTCAAAGATCTACTGTGGTTTTTTAAAGCCTTATTCTTCTGTAACAGTTTGACAAACAAAATAAACCTATTGACTACTTTTTATGACCTGCTAATTTGAACTACAGAGTAGTGTTGGGAAGAGAAGAGGAAATGAGAATTGTGGTGAGCTCAATATTAATAATTGAATAATTAATGTTATAGAATCATAGAAGGTAAGAGCTAAAAGGAGCATTGGAGTTCCATCTCCTCATTAGTTTACAAATGAGGCCCAGAAAATAATGACTACATATAAAACACTCTTGAGTACGTTTTCTGTTAGGTCTTATTTTTTAGTTATTAATTGTAAGACTGGCATGGTGGGAAAGGGAGGAGTAGTACCTTCCATTAATAATTACAGATTTATTTATTTACTTACTTATTTATTTTAAAGAAAACTATTTTCCTCACTTTCATGTACCACGTAATTCAAACCAGACTAGCCAATTATTTCATAACGGGAGTTTTTAGAGGAACTGAGTTTAGTTTGTTTTAAAGATTTATTTACTTATGAGAGAGAGAGCATGAGTGGGAGAGGCAGAGGTGAAGGGAAGGAGAATCTCAAGTGGACTCCACGCTGAGCCCAACATAGGGCTTGAGATCACGACTTGAGCCCAAACTAAGAGTTGGATCCTTAACCAGCTGTGCACCCAGGCACCCCTAGAGGAACTGTCTGATGACAGCTGAAGAATTAGTGTGCAGTATTTTATTGAAACTTAGATACTGTTGATTGTAGAATACACTATTATCCAATGAGTTGTGAGATGCTGCCAATTATTTGTGAGATGCTACCAGTTTTATGGTATATCCTGATTTCAAAGATGTTAAAATGTGAAAACAAATGAATTTTAGAATCAATGAACTATGGTAAAATATAAGTTGCCTTTTCACAAGTAGATGTCTCAGAATCATAAAAGAACTAACCCACACTTATAAATTATTGCCATATTTCTCCCTAGGACTTATTTTCACTATTTGTTGTTGTTTCTTAGAAAATAGCACATTGATACTCATGAGCTCACTTGAATTAACGATCCAAACCATGATAAGGCCTTTACCGTATTTTACTAATAACATTTATCTATTTGTGTATTTTTTTAAAAGTAGATATTTTGTCATTTTTCTTAGACAACATTTCCAAAGGAAAAGGGCCTGAAATTTTTTTTTCATTCTTTTTTATTTTAGGAGATTTGTTAGTAGAGGATGAGTACCATGGAAGACTATTGCCCTCTGTGACATACCCCAAACTGTCTTCATATCTGAACAGGAAATAGGTTTTTAAAAAATCCCAAGTTTCTACCGTCTAGAGATTCAGATTGGGAGTTCCAGTGTAGAGCCTAGGAGTTAGATTTCTGGTGATTCCCCCAGATACTCTGATAAAGCCATACTGCAAACCAGTATTTGGGAAGATGGCTATTGGTACAGTTTCTATATACATATTTATTGAGGCCATTTTCATATACAACTACATGTTTAGGAAACTGGCAGTCTTTGAGAGGATGATGAAAATAGGTTTAGTTAGAGTAAGGATTGACGGTGGTGTGTGACTTGGTTCAGATTAGTCAGGGAATCCTTAGAAATCTGTGTAGGGATCTAAAGACTGAAACGAATGGCTGAAATGGAGAACTGTATAGGAGAATCCAACAATATGAACTAGTATAGGAGGGTCCAGAAATATGAACTAGAACAGATCAAAGTGATAGACACAAATGAATAGCCCTACTATCAATTGGTCCTGTTCAATCCTCCCTAAAAAAATCATTTTTTTCTGGGCTCTAACAGTGCTATCTGTTGCAGTCCCCATCATTTTCCTTGGCAAACAACCTTAGTTATTATTGAAATAAAACTTGATTCTTTTATTTAATAATTGACCTATAGTGCTTTAAGAATAAGATTATTTGCTGCTCTGAGTATGATTAATTGTATCTTATACATCCACTATATTGTTCTTAATGCAATGACCGTTAATTCTTATAATTTATTCTAAATGAAATGAAGAACTTCATGCCTATTTTATGTCCTCAAAGGAGAGATTAAGATAATTAAGTAGATTACTTAGATTCTCAGCATTGTCTAATAATTTAAAACAATGAAACTTGTCAAACTCCTTAGCTTTATATGTGAGAAAGAAGAAATTCGGAGAGATTCTGGCCTACAGAAATTAATGGCAGAATTGGAAGTAGTAGTCATGGTTCCTGGTCTCACAAGCAAATGTGATTATGTGATATGGCTGTTACCCAAACATGTAATGTAAACTTTATACGTAAGATATAAAAAAAACTTTCCTTCATCTGTTTTTAAAGAAATGAAAAAAATTAAATATATCTGGATAATCTAAATATCTTATTCTAGCCCATATCTTAAAGGTAAACAAAATGTTTAATCATAGAGTCTAGTAAGTTAATAGAAGTTGCTTAAGCCAGCCATTCTTAGAGATGCTAGGTATTCTTAAGTATTAGAGAGGTCTCTTTTATGTAACTACTACTACTACTTAAATATCTTTACCATTAAGGAATTTTTTTCAGTTATGGATAAAGATGACTTTATCATGAGTAATAGCCCAGAATACTATAAGATTTTAAACAATGGGGTTTTCCTTTTGACTCTTGTAAATCTGGCAAGTGTGATATTTTTATATTAAGATGTCATCCTACCTAGGTATTCTGGGAATGCTTTGATACCAGATCAATTTTTTAAAAAATGATCTCTCTAGGATTTCATCATCATGGCCAATTAAAAGTTCAGAAATTGAAAATCGTTTTGTCCAACAATTGATGAAATCAAGAGTCTTAGTAAGAAGAGGAAGTCATATAAGGAAGAGGTAGATGTCATTACATCCAGTCTATTTTTGTTTATTTTTTCCCCAGCAATCTGTCTTTTGCCAGTCTCCATATTAAATTAATATACCCTCCTTTAAGAAATTCTACATGTAAAAATGCAGGTCTGTATTTCAAGTGATTTTAGTTCAAGGATGCATACAAATTCTCCTTTTCAGAATAAATGTTCAGTGACATATACTCTTTTAAGTTTCCAAATATCCTACTGCATTCAAGACACCTTTTGATTTTCAGAATTCTGTTTTAAATGGTATGTATATATATTTCAGAAAGTAATAACACCTTAACCATTCAATTCAATGGGTCAGAAGTTGTTTTAAGGAAAATAAAATAAATGCAGTCCATTACTTAATAATGGCCTTTGTCAAAATGATAACTGATAACTTTAATGTTATAATTAAAAGTAAAAATTGTCTTTTAAAAGTAGGCTACCCATGTGTACATAAATAACAAGTATTATAGAACTACTTAATATATATCTGAGAATGATAATATAGATAATAGTGGGAAATTTTTACCAGCAGAGTTCATTTGTTACCTATTTTTCAAACCATTCTTTTTACATATTTGCATTTGACATCCTGATTCTAAAATATATGTTGATTGTAAAAAAAAAAACTTAAAAATATAGAAAAGCATAAGAAAGAAAATAAAAGTTACTTGAAATCTCAAAAAAAATTACTGCTTATCATTGAGGAGAGCAGGAAGGCATAGTATTGAAGAACTTGCTGCCTGGATTAGAACTCTGTTCTACCATTTACTAATACTGAAAGCAAGTTATTGAATCTCTCATTACTATGGGGTCTTCATCTGTAAAATGGGGTTGATATTACTGGCCACATAAGGTTGTGAAAATGAAGTGAATTGATAAATGTAAAGTGCTTAGAATAGTCCCCTGGCACATAAGTGCTGTATATTATTGTTGTGTTATTGTTACTGGAATATTTTTTTTCTGTAATGTCTGGGTTCAGTTTTCAGGCAAGCCCAAAAACATTTTTAGTATAAGTTAAAGTGACAATAACAAAAAAAGCTAGTACTTAAAAGGCATTGTTGTACAAGGAATTCATCTTAAGTGCCTCACATGTATTTCTTCATAATATATCATTCTCATTTTATAGATGAAGCTAACAAAGATAAAGCTATATGTTTACAATTATAATTATAGAACATTGCATTGAATTATTTTGGCACTCAGGGTGGGGAGCAGAGTGGAGATTGGTAGAGATGGACAGACAGTAATATTTAATATTAAGATAAATTTGTTTCAGTGTCATATAAAGTGTCTCTGGTGGAGCTAAGACTGCAGCACATGGTCTCAGAATTCTGTAGAAACACCACCAAATTCTTTAAAAGATACTGTCACATTGATAATGGAGTCTGCTCTCATGAATGTTAATGAGGAAGAACTATAGGAAGCATAGTTTAAATATCAGATAATTTTTTTCACCTTGGAATGCATTATACTTTTGATATAAGCAGGTTTGTCTTTGTGTTATAAGGGCATATATAAACATTGACTTATATTCCTTTAACACCTAGGCAGGTGGGAACTGGAAGAAGGAAACTAGGAATGCGTTCCATGGCAATATGGGATGTTGGCGTGATGGGTAAACCACATTGGAGCTGATAATTCTAATTTAGTTCTCAGCATTCTTTATTTTCTGTGGCTTGAAACAGGTTTCCAACTGGAACTATTTTTCCCCAAGGTTATTTTCAAAACTTGGGACAAGGCTATAAAACCAAATTGTGAATCTTTTGTTCAAAGATCAAAGTTGTTTTAAAAGGTTGCAACATGATGTGTTACCTTAATATTGCCCACTCTAGAACTCTTTGCTATATATTTTTATTAAGTCTTCACATCTTTTCAGTATGAAGAGTACTATTCCTTTTTTTTCTTTGCAGATGAGGAAACTGAGGCTTACCTGAGTCGCTTGCTAAAATTTAAAGCTTAACAGTTAAGTGATAGTCGGAACTAGTACAGAATATTGTCCCAGTATCCACAATACGATGTCACAAAAATAAGTTATCCTAATACAACTTGCATAAAAATGATTTTGTAAATATTATAGACCACTGTTGTACAGGACATTTTTTAAGGCTAAAGATCCTAAATTCACAGAATTACAAAACCCAGAAGTTAAAAGATATCTAAGAGGTCATTTCAGCCTTTGTTCTTAAAATCGTTTTGACTGTAGTCCCAAGTAAGATATTTTGCATAGCATTAGGTATACACATGCATTATATCTGTCTCTATATATAATTGAAATAGAAGTTTCATAAAACAGTAGATGTCATTACTTATGTGGAATACATTGACTTTTTCCTCCCATTGTTGGTTTTAAACCACCAAATGAATTGGGCTACTCACTAGGGAGTTTCAGTTGGCAGTTTGAAAAACATTAATCTAGGGCAACTGACTTGATTTATGAATTCAGAGATTTTATTTTATTTTTTATAGACATACTGGAAGGTTCAAACCAGGGCTGTTACCTAAAATCATTACTTTAGGACTAGCACAGTTACTTTGTTGATGTTTGAATTACTCAAAAACATTTTTAAAGTTCTAGTTGGAATAGTTGCAGTAACTTGAACACCCTTACTAAATATTTCTTTTTGGCAAATTAAAAAAAATTTTACCAGCCAAATGGCATTTAAAGTCAATTGTAACAAATAAGGTGGGTGAACAATCAGGCATGCTGTTAGTAAATTTCAGATACATTAAAGAAAAATGCAGTATAATTATTTCACCTTAGAATCTAGTGTGGATTTTCTGATTAATCTCTTAATGACTGAGATCAGTTACTATGTATATTATTCTATAGATACAAAAAAGTATCTGGTAAAGATTTAGTTAAAAATTGCTAGGTAGTAGGGTTCGATAACTGTTAGTAAGAAATTAAGAGTAAGGATATGAGCAAGCCTATGTCTCATCTGCTTCCAAAAAAAAGTGTATATGAGATATGTTGTGATCCATTAAGAAGTGGCAATTTACACTAAGCACTATAAGAGACTATAAATTGTTTCCCTGTTTACTCAGTGTGTTTTTTCTCTTAATTGAAATTATTTTCTTAGTTTCTGTTCTATTAAACGTAAAGAACTACTAGTGAACAAATTTGAAGCCAAACTTTTATACTCCATTGTTTTTGTTGAAATGATTTAGTTTGAGTAGTCTCTTAGGTATTTGGCTGTCTTGACTTCTTTCCATGTCCTAACCTTACAACCCAGGTTTGTTTTAGAGAAATAACAAAAAAAACATCTTTTAATTTTCTACTATATGTTAATTTCATAACAAATCCGTAGTTAGAAAGTAACCTTTTATAAATCTATGCTGGTTTCTTTACTGTCCTATTTTTTCCATTATCTGTGAGACTGAATCTTTGCCTTTACTGGCTTTTTACCAGTTTGCTTCCTGTTTCTATTTAAAACGGACCAAAGTCAGTATTTTTTATTTGCTCCATAGCCCTACTCCTCGTTTTTATTTTTTGCTTCTCCTTATTTTTATTTTGCTTTCATCTTTAAACTGGCAGTCATCTTCTTTTTACTTTATCTTTTCACTCATTAGCTAGAGATGATCGCTATGGAAAATCCTGCAGACTTGAAGAAACAGTTGTATGTGGAATTTGAAGGAGAACAAGGAGTTGATGAGGGAGGTGTTTCCAAAGAATTTTTTCAGCTGGTTGTGGAGGAAATCTTCAATCCAGATATTGGTAAATATTTTAGTGATGTCATCTTTTTTAATCAAAGATTATTTACCAGGGTTTATAAATATTCTCAGTCATGAAGAACAGTAATATGTTTTGATGTGGATTTCCTAGAATCACAGGTAATGACTGAATTTGTGGGTTTGGGTACTGATTTGTATCATTCATTCAAGTTCTTATTTAGCCAAATATTTTACTACAGGAGATAGTTAAATAGTTAAAAGTTAGTTAAATAAACAGAAAACACTTTAGAGTGGTACATTAGAACAATTGAAAGATTTCTTGCTCTTTTAATTCTAAACATTCATCAAACAGCATTTCTGAAATAAGAGTTTCAAACAACAGTGGTCTGAAGAATATTGAGAATGTCTCACAAGTATATCATGCTCAAAGTTTGGAAACCCTGACTGGTATCAAATTAATTAGGTTTTTATTTGCTGCAGGGTTTCATGTACTTTTTGAACTCCAGAACCCTTTTTCCACCCCATATCTAATAACATTTGCCTCCCACAAATGTTTTTTATTGAACAGTTCAGGAAAAACTGATCTACATATGTCAGTCTGAAAGTGAAGGATTTGAGTTTTACTGATAGGCAAAATGGGTAAAGTAGAACTGGTAAAAGACTGCAGCTTCTTGGATTGTATTCTTAAATGTGTAGTTCTGAACTAATTGAGTTTTTATAATCACTAACTTGGTTACTGGGTTTGCCTATTTTTGAAACTAAATGTATGAATGTATGACAATTACAGGAAAAGGATTCCGCTTAAGGTACTGTCAGAATTGTGAAGAATGTGAAATAGAATAATGCATATATCATTTCCATTAAGATTTGAGAATTGAGTGTGTTAGTTCTCAGTATGTACGTTGAATTGAGTTTTCTTTTATTCTTAGTTGGTCATATATATGCATACATGTAAATGGAAGTAGACATTTTGAGTTCATGACACAAATACAGTTAAGACTACTTAGCTAATGTTTATAAATCAGAAGCTTTTGTAGTTTGCATGTAATTGTTCAGAGTAAATCAGGACACCTAAAACCGTACCTTTTTTGTGTGTGTGTGAAAGAAAATTAATTTGTGAGCGTCTTAGGTTTTGTAAACCTTAGCTCTAGGTTCCTTTGCATCTCGTCACGTTAAACATTAGCTGTAAAGCATATTTACATTATACGCAGAAATACTTTTAAGAGAAAAACATACATTTAATAATTCCACTTAATAGTAAGGTAATTGAGGGGCGCCTGGGTGGCTCAGTCGTTAGGTGTCTGCCTTCGGCCCAGGTCATGATCCCAGGGGCCTGGGATCGAGCCCCGCATCGGGCTCCCTGCTCGGCAGGAAGCCTGCTTCTCCCGCTACCATTCCCTCTACTTGTGTTCCCTCTCTCGCTGTGTTTCTCTCTGTCAAATAAATAAAATCTTTAAAAAAAAAAAAAAATAGTAAGGTAATTGAAATGATAGCAGTTAAAACTATCAAAAATGATTATTTTAGAAGAGCCACTCTTTATGGTGCATTTCTTCCAGAGACTGGCAAAAATGTGCCCCAAATGTAATCAGTTTGAACCTTAAAATTACTGTCTTTCATACACAGAGATGTTCGTAATGACCTCTGTAATTTATATCATGATTAATTTGTAGTTTATTGCTCTTGAGACCAAGGACATACATTTGAGAGATTGCATCAGATTTATTAATTAATTGTAATTATTTTTGACTGGTTCTTAATAAAGTTTAAATCAAAACAAATTCAGGTGAGAATTGGATAATTTTCAAACATTTATTTCGTGAACATTAACTTTCATTAAAAAAATGTCCTAGCTTAAAAAAAAAAAAATGTCCTAGCTTACTTTATATACTCTTATGATCCAGGGAACATTTTATAGTTCCTTTTGTATTTAACTTAAACTAAATGTTAAAAAAAAAAATTTAAAGTTTCAAAAATCATGTAAATTAATGTGTTTATGTGTCATACTGATTTCTGAAGTTTGTTCTATTGGATGTTGCCCCTTTTTTCAGAACTAATTCGTTTTTGGTTTTGTTTTGTTTTGTTTTTTAAGATTTTGTTTATTTGACTGAGAGAACGACAGTGAGAGAGGGAGGGAATACAAGCAAAGGGGAGTGTGAGAGGGAGAAGCCAGCTTCCTACTGAGCAGGGAGCCCAATGGGAGGCTTGATCCCAGGACCCTGGGATCATGACCTGAACCTAAGGGAAATGTGTTATTAATGGACTGAGCCACCTAGGCGCCCCTCAGACCTAATTCTTAAAATATTTTCATTCAGTTGCACAATAACAATTGAAAGGCATTTTAGCAAAGTGAGAAAGGTCACAGATTGATAAAATGTCATGTAACCTTTTCCTTAGGTATTCTGTTTGTCTAAAGGGAAGAAGGTAATTCTGCCTTAGTAATGGTATTCAGATAGGTAAAACGAAACATTCCTAGTTGTCAAAATGAATGATACAAAAAAGATCTCTAAGATTGGGTTTTGAATAGTAAAGACCATATGAAATTGAAATAAGACTACAAATGCAAACTATTTTTGTTTTATTTATTGGCTTACAATTAGTGTGTGTATTAAATAGCATTGGGTTTTGGATATATTCTAACTTCAAATTTATTTAAGCTTATGTACTTGGCTTCATCTGCCTTTGTTCAAAAGGTGCTAGAAAAACTTCATGGGATCATTGTGAAGTTTCGAAAAACAAAAACTTTTCTTTGGTGAAATTCAAAATTATATTTTGAAATCACATGTAAATTAAATATGTTTTAATAAGGCTTTATTCCCCTTTGGTTTTGCATTTATTTTCAACCATTCTGTGGATTAATTATCAATACAAATTAAGTTATCATTTGTATTAGAAGATTAGAGAACTTTAATGAACATTTTCACTAACTTTCTGGAAAATGCAACCAAAATTGCTTATTGCTTATTTGTTTCTGTGGCTTCTTAAAATGACATACTACCATTTGCCATAGTTTATAACAATCATATATATTTGAACTTTTGTCTCTCAAGTGCTAATGTAATGGAGAAAAAATTGTACACTTACTACATATACATTTTTGTAATTATATTTCTATTCATCAGTAATAAAGTATAAAAGTAATATATTAAAATCATTTTTTATAGGTATGTTCACATATGATGAATCTACAAAATTGTTTTGGTTTAATCCATCGTCTTTTGAAACTGAGGGTCAGTTCACTCTGATTGGCATAGTGCTGGGTCTGGCTATTTACAATAACTGTATACTGGATGTACATTTTCCCATGGTTGTCTACAGGAAGCTAATGGGGAAAAAAGGAACTTTTCGTGACCTAGGAGATTCTCACCCTGTAAGTCTATAATTTTTTATTTGATGTTTAGATTTTATTTAAAAGCAAGACTAAAGTTTAACTTATGTAAAAAATTTAAAGTTTTCATTTGGAATCATTTTCATTTGTTAATATTTATACCTAGTGAGATAAAGTTGTTTTAATCTGTTGAGGTACCATGAACATTTATAAACTCAAAAGAGGAAATTTAGTATAACTGTCAGCAAGCAGGTTTTGTAGGATTGATTCTGTAGGAAAGAGTTTTTAAAAATGTCATTTTGGGTTTTGGGGTTTTTTTCCATTTCGTTTTGTTTTTTTAATGAAGCTACATGAGATGGCCAGGTGAAATCAGAGCTGCTCTGGATAAGGAGTTTGGTGGCTACAGTTAGTATGTCTGTTTCTGTCTCCACCCACTCCCTCACTGTGAGAAACCTCTGAGGTTCTGTCATAGAGCACAGTATAAAATCCATTGCTAAACTGACGCTGTGGTTTTCTCAGCAGAGAATTGGACAGATCAGGATCTTGTTAGTCTTTCTGTATCATAAACTATTTGGGGGACAGAGAGGATACTTTCTATGCTTTAATTCTTATTGTCAATTTTTTTTTTCTTCCCAAAAAGGGTACAGACTGTTGTATTTTGTAGTACTGTAGTAACCTAATTTTTCATTTCTGGTTTTTAGGTCCTATATCAGAGTTTAAAAGATTTATTGGAATATGAAGGGAATGTGGAAGATGACATGATGATCACTTTCCAGATATCTCAGACAGATCTCTTTGGTAATCCCATGATGTATGATCTAAAGGAAAATGGTGATAAGATTCCAATTACGAATGAAAACAGGAAGGTAATAAGTGTTTTAATATCATCATTGTCTTTGTCTCTTTATTATAATGAGTCTTAAAGCATATATGCTTGTAATTTTTAAAGAAGTATCGGATACTTCATACAAAAACTCAAATCAAGTAATCAGATTCTTATGAAATAGCTAGTTTTTTAAATCTTGGATATAAGCTGGTATGAGAGCCTATAGTTGGGCACTTAACCCCTCTTTAAGAAAGAGGACAGGAGTAGGAGATAGTGAATGACACGGCTGTAAAACAAGAAATAGTGTATTTCTAATACTGGACTGCACAGGGGAGGGGAAACAGGGACATCATGATTAATATCCTTCTCACCCAACAAGTGATCATTACCTTTAGTTGTATACACATATATACACTAGTAAAAAGTGTTAAGTCAGATCTATGTTTTCTGTATCTATCTGGAAATGGGAATAACCCAGAACATGATAGGAAAATTAAGATAAATATATAGTAAGCCTTAAAAAAACAAAGTTTATAATAATATAATTTTTGATAAAATATTCTCTAAGTTAGGATACAAAGTGCATTTACCTTTTATGATTTGGTACAATAGCTTATGTATCAGGTAAAACACCAACATTTTTGCTGAACTGGATACAGTAGGCCCCTTCTCAAATATTCTAGCATAGACAACATGAAGCTTCCTAGTTTACTCAAATTAGGTACATTGCAATTGTTAGCTTTTGTAAATTGATGTATACATGGTTTAAATGTCTCTGTGTTTGCATACCTGGTTGAGAGACAATCAAAATTGTATTGAGGCCCAGCTTTTATATTCAGTCTTGCTTAATATAATATCAAAATTAAAACTTATATGTATATTTAGTTTATGTACATGGCCTTTTCATAGTTCAATGTTGGCTATTCCAGAGAGCTGTGAAATTGTTAAAGGTACAGGCATACCTTATTTTATTGTACCTTATTGCACTTTGTAGATGTTGCATTTTTTTTTTTATAAATTGAAGGTTTATGGCAACCCTGTCTTGAGCAAGTCTGTCAGCACCATTTTCCAACAGCATTTTTTTACTCTTGAGTCTCTGTGTCACACTTGAGTAATTCAAACTTTTCAAACTTTTTCATCATTATTGTATTTATTATGATGATCTGTGCTCAGTGATTGTGACTCAAAGCTCAAATGATGCTTAGCATTTTTTAGCAATAACATTTTTAAAATTAAGGTATGTACATTGTTTTTTTTAGACATTCTGTATTACAAACTTAATAAACTACAGTATAACATAATTGTAACTTTTATATGCACTGGGAAACCAAAAAATTCATTTGACTTGCTTTATTGTGATACTCACTTTATTGCAATGGACTGAAACCAGATCCACAGTATCTCTGAGGTATGCATGTATTTTCCTTGTATGTGTAAGGTTTGAATCTCTAAAAATATTCTTGAATGTTCTTGGGAAAATAAAAACAAAAGGATATGCAGCCCAGTATCTTGTTGTGTTTTATTTGTATAGCATATTATAAGAAGTTCTTGTGGTTAATGTTTTCTGCAGGAATTTGTCAATCTCTATTCTGACTACATTCTCAATAAATCAGTAGAAAAACAATTCAAAGCCTTTCGGAGAGGTTTTCATATGGTGACCAATGAGTCTCCCTTAAAGTATTTATTCAGACCAGAGGAAATTGAATTGCTTATATGTGGAAGCCGGGTAAGAAAGCAAAGTGTCTGCAAAAATATCCTATTGATTTATTGTTTGTAATGGTGTGGTATATATATTAAGACATATTTTCTTGAATTTGCAGAATCTAGATTTCCAAGCACTAGAAGAAACTACAGAATATGACGGTGGCTATACCAGGGACTCTGTTCTAATTAGGTGAGGTGCTTAATTCTTGAAAGGAAGATTTAATTCATCAAAGGGGTGTGTAGTTTATGCTTTAGACCTTCATCTCTAAGTATTACTTACCAAATAAACAAACTCACAGATTCTCAATCTATATTAGAAGTGTATTTGTAATATAATCACCAGTTTTTATTATTTTTATGATTTATTTATTGAATGAAGTGTTTTATGTAAGTCATGTTTTCTTCTGCATTTGGATTATAAATTATCTAATATTCCTAGTGATTCTGATTAGCATATTCTTACTGCTGGTTAGAAAACGATGAAAATAGTTATCTCTGAATATCTCTCTTTTGAATTCTGTGTTTGTAAACTGTTATTCTCTATCCTATATGAAGCACTCTTTGTGTAAAATGTTACTTTACTTAATCATTATGATCACATGCCAAGATACATATTAGTATTTGTTTTACCCCTGAAGAAACTGAGCCCCAGATTTTCTCAGAAAAAGGCAGAGATTCCCAGTCTTTTCTGCTTCCAAACGAATGCTGTTCTTACTGTACTATCTCCTTTCCGTACTACACAATTCAGTCTTAAAAAGACATGGGCTTCCTCCCTTGTGGAGATTGGTAAAAGGGGACAAAGATGCTTTTTTGGTGCCCCCTACTAGGATAAGGTAAAAGAAATGCAAACGTAACTTCCTGGAGGTTGTCTCTGAAGGTTTTTTAATTTCTAGAAGATAATTTTATTTGAATGTAGGTATTTGAATGAAGGTAATTTTATTTCTAGCTTATAATAATATAATCCTTACTTGATAACCTATCTTAAGATCATATGTTAATGTGATTTGAAAGGCACGTGAAAAGAGTTTTCTAGCTTCCAGATCATTCTCACCATTTAATGGTATTCTAAAAATCTTTTTAAACAAAATTCAAACTTATTTTGTCAACGTATATATGAAAATATTAATTAAATAGAATCTACAACTAGTAGGAAGTTGAAAACTTGGAACAGTTATTATAATACCAGGGAAAAGTTGGCAATATTGGTATCTTGGTTGGTATTTATGTCATTTAAAGTATTCAGGATTCATTGAAGTGAAGTGAGTAAAAAAAAAAAAAAACAACTTTGAAACTGTTTAATACATTTCAACTAAAAATTAGTAGCATAACATTGGTGTAATATAAAATACCAATAGAAATATTTTAGCTTTTAATATTAAAAATATAATTCTAGTACAACTTTTACCACTAATGAAGTTTAATGAAAATAAATTATTCAGAAAGGAACTATATGTAAAATGTGGACATTTAAAAGTCTAGCCTTAATAAAAATAAAGTGTGAAAATGTTGACTCTTAAGCAAGTTTTTGTGTGTATATGTTTTCCAGTAGCTGATAAAGCTCTCTCTTATTTCATTTGACTAAGACTTAGAAGTATCGTTTTAAATGGTCCTCCTTAGTGTTTTCGGGTGAGAGGCAGGGACTGGTTTCTTTTTAGTTGGTAGTTCCTGTTTAAAAGGCTTGGTCAAATTAAGATTTGATTATCCTCTCTTCACAGTTAATGTGATTCATTTCATTTAATTTTTCAATGCTACATCAGCCTTTTATTTCTAGATAAGCCTAACATAACTGTGGCCTATTAGTTTATAAATATGTTGCTCTGTTTATTTTACTAACATTTTGTTAAGGTTTTTTTGGTCTGTATTCATGAGGAATATTGACCTGTAATTTCCTTTTTTTTTTTTTTTTATACATACCAGGATTTTGCTGCCCTTTTATAGTGAGTTAAAAGGAGTACTGTTCCTCATTCTCAGAAATACTTGTATAAGATTGGTATTTTTTTCTCTTAAATATTTGCTCAAATTCACCAGTGAGACTATCTGGGCCTGCACATTTCTTTGTTGGGAGGTATTTTGTTTTGGGGGGTTTTTAAGAATTTTATTTTGAAAGAACTATATATTTATTGGACTTTTCTTTTATAATACAGGTTGGAGGGGCACCTGGGTGGCTCAGTAGGTCAAGCATCTGCCTTTGGCGTGGGTCATAATCCCAGGGTCCTGGGATTAAACCCCACATTGGGCTCTCTGCTCAGCAGGGAGCCTGCTTCCCCCTCTTCTTCTCTGCCTGCCTGCCCCTCTCTCTCTCTGTCAAATAAATAAAACCTTAAAAATAAATAATAAAATACAGGTTGGCCCCATGGACCCTCCATCCACCTTCTCACAGTGGTAACATTTTGCATTACTATAACATAATATCAAATTCAAAAAAATTGATATTGGTTCAATCTATAGACCATAGTCAGATTTCATCAGTTTTTCACACACTTAATTCTATGTATGTGTAGTTGTGTGTACTTTTATCACATTATATAGATTTGCATAACCAGTATTATAATCATTGTGTACAACTTTTTCATCACCGGAAGAGTCCCTTTTGCTCTCTCTTTTTAGGCATACTCATACTCCTCCAGCACGATTCTCTTGAGATCCATCAAAGTTATTACATGTATCAAAAGCTCATTCCTTTTTGTTGCTGCTAGTATTTCATGACATAGATATACTACATTTGGTTTAACCATTCATCTGTTAAAGGACACTTGGATGTTGTCAGTATTTAGCTATTAGAAATAAAGCTACTAAACATTTAAGCAAAGATTTTTGCAAGAACCAAAGTTTTCCTTTCTCTGATATAAGAGCTCAGGAGTGTAATCCTAGATCATATGGTAAGTACATGTTTAGTTTTTTTAAGAAACTGCCAAACTTTTTCCAGAGTTGCTGTACCATTTTAAATTTCCCTGGGGAATATATGAGTGATCCAGTTTCTCCATATCATTGCCAGCATTTGATGGTGTCAAATTGTTAGCTTTATCCATTCTGCTACATATGTTGTAATGCCTCGTGTGTTGTAATTTGAATTACCCTTGATGACAGTGATGAGGACTTTTTGTGTACTTATTTGCCATCTGTATATTGTTTTTGGTGAAATGTCTATTGTTTTCTTAATTGTTGGATTTTGAGTCCTTCATATATTTTAGTCCTTTTGGAAGTGGGTGGTTTGCAAATACATTCTCCTACTCTTGTGGCTAATCTATTCATCTTAACAATGTTCTGCATGGCAGAAGTTTTTAATTTTGATGAGCTTTGATTTTTCGTTTTATGGATCATGTTTTTATAGTAAAATCAGATATAAAACTTGGCCATCCTTAGGTCCTGAAGATTCATTTATTCTTTCTCTCTCTCCCCCTTACTCTCTCTTTTCCTAAAAAAATTTTTTTAATTTAATTTTATTTTTTCAGTGTTCCAAGATTCATTGTTCATGTACCACACCCAGTGCTCCATGCACTTTTCCTAAAATTTTTATAGTTTTACATCTTATGTTGAAGTCTTGGTCCATTTTGAGGTGATTTTTATATAATATGTGAGATTTAAGTCAAGATTCACTTTTTTGCCTGTGACTGTCCATTTGTTCTCATATAATTTATTGAAAAGAGTATCCTTCCTTTACTGAACTGTTTTTGCATCTTTATTAAAAATCAGTTTATAATGGGGGCGCCTGGGTGGCTCAGTGGGTTAAAGCCTCTGCCTTCAGCTCAGGTCATGATCTCAGGGTCCTGGGATCCAGCCCCGCATCAGGCTCTCTGCTCAGCGGGGAGCCTGCTTCCCCCTCTCTCTCGGCCTCTCTGCCTGCTTGTGATCTCTCTCCTCTCTGTCAAAATAAATAAAGTCTTTTAAAAAAATCAGTTTATAATGTTTGTGTGAATCTTTTTCTGAAATCCGTGTGGTCTTCCCTTGATCTGTCTGCCTATCCATCCCTCTGCCAGTACTGCACTATTAGTACAGGTAAATGGTAAGCATTAACATCAGATAGAGTGCTTACTCCCATTTTAAATGAAAGATTTCTTGCCTTTTTCTTATTTTAGCTATTCTTTGCTTTAACATAGAAGTTTCATATTCACTTTGTCTATGCCTACAAAAAACCTTGATGAAATTTTGATAGGAATTACGCTAAGATCAATTTGGGGAGAATTGGCAATTTTATTATGTTGATTCTTCCAACCAAGAATACAGTATAGCTCCCCATTTATTTAGATATTTTTTTATTCCTTTCATCAGCATTGTAATTTTTAGCACATTCTATACATGTTTGTTTGATTTATACCTAAGTAGGTGATTTCCTTTGTAGTGATTGTAAATGGTATTGTATTTTTATTTTATTTTTTTAATGGCATTGTATTTTTAATATTGGTTTCCACGTGTTAGTATATAGAAATGTGATTGGTTTTTTTTTTTTTTATATGTTGACCATATATCCTTTGACCTGGCTCAACTCTTATTTTAGAAGGCTTTTTGTTTTGTTTTGTTTTGTTTTGAGACATCTTGGAGTTTTCTGTGTAGACAATTATGTATTCTGTAAATAAGGATAGTTACGCTTGTTTTTAAATTTGTATGCCTTTTTTCCTGCCTTATGCTGGCTAGAACTTTTAGCACTATGCTGAATAAGAGTAGTAAAAGCAAAAGCCTTGACTTGTTTCCAAATTTAGGAAAATGCATTTATCTTTATTAAGCTTGACATTATTGTAGTTAGTGCTCTCTCTACAAATTGAGGGAGGTTCCCCTCTATACCTTGTTTGTGGAGTTTTATTATGAATAAGCTTTTCGTTTTTGTCAGATGCTTTTTCCGCATCTATGATATAAGCATGATTTTTCTTTAATCCTCTATTTGATATGGCACATTGCATTAATGGATTTTCCATTATCGAACCAGTGTTACATATCTGAGTCATTTCCGTTTAGTTCATTGTCAGATTTGACTTGGTAATTGGTTAATGATTTTTATGTCTAAATTGATGGAAGATACTGGTCTATAGTTCTATCTTTTTTTATGTTGTCTTGGTCTGGTTTTAACATCAAAGTTAATTCTGGCCTCATAAAGAATTGGGAAGTGTTCTGTTTTCTAGGAGAGATTGTGTTAAAGTGGTACTAATTATTTCTTAAATGTTTGGTTGAGTTCTCCCAAGAAACCATCTGGGCCTAGAAATTTCCTTTTTGGGGAGGATATTAGTTTTAAATTCAATTTCTTCAGTGTTTATAAGATTATTAAAATTATCTTTCATATTTGGTGGGTGGTGGTATTTTGTATCATTTAAGAAGTTGATCCACTTTATTAAGATAGTCATTTATGTGTGCAGTGTTCATAATCATTTTTCTCTGATGTCTGCATATTTAAACTGATCATACCCTTTTTTATTCCTCATAGTAGTAATTTGTGTTTTGTTTTTTTTTCTTAAACTTTTTAGTCTTGCTTGAGAGGCTTGTTGAAATTATTGATTATATTTTCTTTTCCTGTTTTTAATTTCATTGATTACTGCTTTTTATTAGTTCCTTCCTTGTTTTGGTTTATTTTGCTCTTCTTAGTCTAGGTTACTGAGGATAGAAACATTGATTTGAGACCTTTCTCCTTTCCTAATGTAAGCATTTGGTGCTTTAAATATTATTCTCATCCTTGCTTTTAGCTATATCCCACATATAGTATTGTATTTTCATTTTTTTCGTATGTATTTTTTAAGATTTATTTTGAGACGTCCTCTTTGTAATTTAAACAAAATTATGTTAATTTCCAGGGGTTTTGAGTATTTTCCTCTTCTTTGTTACTAATTTCTAGTTATATTCTTTTAGTCAGAGAACTTACTCTTCCTGACTCCTCTAATACTTTTGAATTTGTGTATTCTGCGTGTTGAGTGGAATGTTCTATAAATGTTGACTTAGATTCTGTTTGTTGATGATTTTGCGTATTTTCTGATTTGTATTTTTATCAGTTGCTCAGAGAGAGGAGTGTTGAATGTTCCATAATGGTGGATGTGTCCATTCTTCCTTTCAGCTCTATCAGTTTTTACTTTATGTGTTTTGAAGATCTTTTGATTGGTACATACACTTTGAGCCTCAGTATGTCTTTTTGGTGGATTGATCCTGTATTGTTACGTGATGTGCCTCTCTGCTGATTTTCTTTCCTCCAAAATGTACTCATCTGATCTGTTAATCTTCTTTAACACTTTTTTTAATTAAGCTTCTTATTGTGAAATAATTATAGATTGGCATACAGTTAACCATTTTGCCCTCAGTGGCAAATTTTTATAAAAATATTAGTACAGTATCACAAGTAAGATGCAGTTAAGATACAGAAAAATTCTATCACTACGAGAATTTCTCCTGATGTTGCTCTTTTATAGTCAGTCACACCTATATACCCATACCTTTAGCCTATCCCTATCCCCACTCTATTCTAGTCTCTAACCCCTGACCACCACCCATCTGTTCTGTATTTCTTTAATTTTGTTGTTTCAAGAATTGTTAAGTATTATATGTCACTTTGGGGATTGTGGGTTTTTTTGACTCAGCCTTGAGAATTACCCACATTTTTTCCACAAATCCATAGTTTGTTTCTTTTTATTGCTGAGTAGTATTTTTAACTAGTCACCAGTCTTTTTAACCATTTGCCTGTTGAAAGACTTCATGGTTGTTGACTTCATGGTTGTTCCTAGTTTAAAGCTGTTATGAATAAAATCACTATGAATAATCATGCACAGTTTTTTAGCTAAACACAAATTTTCATTTCTCTGATAAATGCCAAGAGTGCACTTGATTGTTTTTTACTGTTGAGTTTGAGAGTTCTATGCAAAGTCTAGGTATTACCTCGTTATCTGTCCTCCAGTGAATTACTTTTTCATATATGTTAAAAATCAACTGAGCATATTTCCATAGATCTCCTCTGATATTTATCTCCTCCTTTTTTCTCTCTGTCAGGTTTTACTTCGTGTATTTTGAGGCTCTGTCTTTTGGTACATACCTTTTTTTTTTTTTTTTTTTTTGTACATACCCATTTGGAGTCATTATGTCTTTTTATCATTGTATAAGATCCCTTTTTATGATTTGTAATTTTCTTTGCTCTGAACCTAATATGAATATAACCATTCCTGGGTTTTTTGTTTTTTTCTTAAATGTTTGCATGATACCTTTTTCTGTTGTTTTACTTTCAACCTATCTGTTGCTGAATTTGAAATGAATTTCTTAGAAACAGCTTACAGTTGAGTCTTTTTTTTCCATCCACTCTCTCAGTCTGCCTTGTAATTGGTATATTTAGACAGTTCATATATAAGGTAACTATTGATACTTTAGGGTTTATGTCAACCATTTTATATTTTCTGTTTCTTCTTTATGATTGCTTGTTTCTGTATTTTTGCCTTCCGTGGGTTATTTAGTTAGTCAAACATTTTTTTTAGGATACCCTCTTAATTTATTTTTAGTGTTTTTTGGGCTGTATTATTCAGTATAGTGTTCTTCCTGGTTGCTCTGGACATATGTGAAAGTGGATCAACACCTCTTCCAGTGAAGTGTGGAAACCTTGCTTCCATTTAGATTTCTTTCTTTTATTCTTCTTTTTTTTTTTTTTTTTTTAAGATTTTATTTATTTGAGAGAGAGCGTGAGAGAGCATGAGAGGAGAGCGAGGGGGTCAGAGGGAGGAGCAGATTCCCTACTGAGCAGGGAACATGATGCGGGACTCGATCACTGGGACTCCAAGATCATGACCTGAGTCGAAGGCAGTCGCTTAACCAACTGAGCCACCTAGGCGCCCCCGTATTTAGACTTCTTTCCCCACTTTTAAATATTGTCTGTCATATAGGATTTATAAAATTCATGAGAATGGTAATCTGTTGTATACGCCTATATTTCTGCTATTTCCATTCTTATTTCCATTTGCCTTAAGAGTCCCATCTTTTATTACTCCTTTAAGTCATTCTTCAAAGACAGGTCTACTAATGACAGATAAAGAGTTTTCCTTTATTGCTGAAGAGTACTTTTGTTTATGCCATATGGGGTTTGTTCAGCTTCTTGAATTTGTGGAGTTTTTTTTGCCCAACATGGAAAGTTTTCGGCCGTTATTTCTTTAAATATTTTTTCAACCCCACTCTTTCCTTTCTTTTCTGGGCCTCTAGTACCAGTGTTCAGTCATTTGTCATCACTCTGCAAGTACCTGAGACTCTGGTTTGTTTTTGTTTTTTTATTTCCAGTTTTCTCTCTTGTTCAGTTTTTTAACCTCTGTCATCTTTATTATCGAGCTCATCTAGTATTTTTCTCTTACTGTGTTTTTCAATTCTATTAATTTATATTTGGCTCTTTTTTTTAGGTTATAACTTCTGTTTCTTTCTTGAGATTTTCTATTGTTTTCTATTTTCTGTTTCATTTGTGAAACAATAGAACTTGTAGAATCATTTTTATGATGACTACATTAGAATCCTTATCAGATAATTCCAGCATCTTATGTGGGGTCTCAATCCCAGGACTCTGAGATCATGAACTGAGCCGAAGGCAGATGCTTAATCAACTAAGCCACCCAGGCACCCCAGTTCTAACATCTTATTCATCCCAGTGTTGACACAGTTTGATTTTCTTTTGTAGTTTTGGATTGTGTCCGTTAGGAAATTCTGGGTTCTGTTTAAACTTTTTTACTTGAACAGTCATCCTATTCAAGTGTAGCTTGCAGGTCCTGGCATACTTTTTGTGAGTTGTAGTTCCAGTGACAAGTTTTAGTTTTCAGAGCCTTTGTGACTCTGCTTCATTTATCTAATTCCATGTGACTCCCTGTGGTCCATGATGGTGTTGCTTGAGGGAGGTGAAATGAACAGCTTCTCCAGGCTTAGTTGCATGGTGTATCAAGCCCATGGTGCTGGAGAGCTCTTCCTGGGCTCTGTGCCTATTGTAGCAGGATCCCCCTTGCTGGTGCTGATGGCCATTCAGTGTCTCTGGGCTGGGAGAGACACTCAGGCTCCACAAGAAGGGGAGCACTTCCCAGGCCTGCACCAATTGTTTCAGAAATCCCCTGCCAACTGTGTTTCTGGTTGAGAAGGAGACTGTCAGGCATGGCTTCTTCTTGATTCAATTTAAGTTTCTTATCTTCTGTTTCTGTGATACTGTCATTGTGCTTATTTATCCTATAAGTTCCTCTAGATTAGTTTTAGCTTCCTCAATTTGACTTGACTTTCTTTTTATTTCCAGTTATTCCCTAGTTCTGTCATATCTTCCAAATCTTTTCTTTAATTCTGAAATTTTTCTGAAACTTTGTTGGAAATTTTCTGTTTCTGACTTAGTTGTCCTTTCATAGCCTCTACTATTATTTAAAAATTTTTAACTTCATTTGAAATTTGTTTACCATTTTCATGTGTTCATTGGCAGATCTCTTGATGTAATTTTATTCTCTATAGAGTCAGCACTCTTATGCACGTATACACATATTACTCCTCTCTAGTAACTCTTTTAGTGTTCGTGATCTTTTCTTGGTGTGCTTTTTTCTTTGTTTGTTTGTTTTTGTTTTTAGTGAGATGAGTTTTCTCATGTTTGGAAGGAGGAGAGATAGGCCAGGGCAGCTTTTTCATGCTTCAGGAAAGCTCTGTACATTTTGTTTTTGCAAAATGACTTTTTTTTAAAAAAGTACATTTATTTGAGTTTTTCTTGGCCTTTTCTTCATTCAGTCAGTTTGGACCTTATTTCCAGCAGTTTCTCCTCAGTTTCAGAAGAGAATTTTGGTGTTGAAGAGCTTTAAGGGCCCAGAGCTTTTTTACTGTATCATGATCTCCTTTCATTTGCCTACAAATTGTGTGACTCTCTTTTAGCTGTCTTCTCAAATTGGCTTGTGCTTTCCAGTGGGTTGGTGGTTTTGAGGTTCCTTTGTTCCCAGGGCTGTAAGAAACCCAGTTGCCTTCCTTTTGCATCCTCACCCACTGACATGGATACCAACCAGGTATTCTAGCTCCTGTTCATTTATGTGGATTTGTGGGGGAATATCTTGTCACCTAGTTTTGTTTTTTAAAGATTTTATTTATTTATTTATTTGACAGAGATCACAAGTAGACAGAGAAGCAGGCAGAGAGAGGGGAAAGCAGGCTCCCTGATGAGCAGAGAGCCCGATGTGTGGCAGGACCCTGGGATCATGACCTGAGCCAAAGGCAGAGACTTAACCCACTGAGCCACCCAGGCGCCCTTTGTCACCTAGTTTTGAAGGTGTTATCTATAGGTCTTCCATTTTCCCATCCAATTAGCTCTGGTTTTATGGGAGAGAGCAGGAAGATTGAAAGGAAAAGCAAAAACAAAATAACGGTGTCACTGCCACCATCATCTTCCCCAAACCTCTTAATCTGTGTGTCTTCCGATTTTTCATATCTATCTATTAGTATCCTTACCTGAATCCATTGTTTCCCTGGGGGGTTGCAAAATGGTGATTTGGAAAAAAAATTTCTTCTGTTCATTCTGCATATATACCTGCTGTTCTTTTTCTTCATCAGTGGTTGTTACTTGATTACTATGTAAAACAATTTTACTGAAAAGGCACAATAAAATGTAATTAAATATTTTAAATTAAGGAGTTAATGTAATAATTTCAGTAGTAGCAGTTGAGTTTGGATTTTAGTTGTCTTTTGGTTTTTTGTTTTTGCCTCTTTCCAAATATTGTGAACTCCTAGATTTTTATATATTGAGTGTGTTTCACAGTCATTATTCTTAGTGACATTCATACTGCTTAGTCTTGGTATGCTTTTAACATCACTTCATTTTACACTTTGAAATTTTTTTTCTAAAGATTTTATTTATTTATTTGACAGAGAGAGATCAAGATCTCAAGTAGGCAGAGGCAAGCAGAGCTGGGAGGAAGCAGGCTCCCTGCTGAGCAGAGAGCCTGATGCGGGGCTTGATCCCAGGACCCTGAAATCATGACCTGAGCCAAAGGCAGAGGCTTAACCCACCGAGCCACCCAGGCGCCCCTACACTTTGAAATTTTTAGCTCATCTTGAGCATTTTTAACTGTAGGCCTGAAATAAACAATTTTTATAAGAAATTCTTGGGAATGGCATCTTTAAAAGTCAGTTTGGGGCACAGGATGTGACCTTTGTTATTAAATGTTAGTGCATGCAGACACTTTCTAGGGGACAGAGCAAGGAAGTTTTTTTCATTATATTTTGGAAATCACTCCATATCAAAGTAGAGATATCTTCCATATTTTGTGTGGCTGAATACTGTCACTGTGTGAAACCATATAGATTATTAATATTCATGGACATTGTATTTATTTCCAGTGTTTTGCTATGAGAAGTAATGTCATAGTGAATCATCTTATACATGGATTATTCCATATATATATGTTCCAAATATATATATATTTTCTTGTTCATTTGTGATCTCTATGTCCCTCCTAGAAATTTTGGTCATACTACTTTTCTTTTGGTCACCATATAAGTTAACCTTCTGTTTCCAAATTTATTTTGCATCTCTCTTGAGTATATTTGAGTATTCTCATTTCTATTTCATATTTGTTTCTGAGTTTTGTATTTCTGATTAATGGTGTTCTTTTCTATTTGCTGTTTCATTTTCTCTTCATGTTGAAATATGGGAATTACAGGTTTTCCATTTTTCATGACTGAATTTTTTAAGTACACTTTTTTCTGCTAGACAATTTAGTTTCTTATTTATTTGCTGAATAAATAAGCAAATTTATTTTTTTAATAAAAAAATTTATTTTTATTAAAATAAATAAAAAATTTATTTTTAATAATAATTTTTATATAAAATATAAAAATTTTTATATTTTTTATATTTTAAAAAATATAAAATATAAATTTTATATTTTATAAATATAAATATATGTTTCATAATATCTTTATTTGGATTTTGGAATTCTATTTCTCCCATTTATGTTTCTATTGGTTGAGTTTTTCTGGACCTGCTATTAGTAGATCTCATGGTAGAGTGGGGAGAAGTTTGGGTCGCTTTAGTGGTCTCTTGATTGAATGGTTCCCTCTTTGTTGTTATGGTCACATCAGTTTCTTTAATATATGGCTATGTGACCTAGCACCTTCTGATTCTTCAATTCCATCTTATTTAATTAGGGTCTCTTTCATTAGTTGCTTCCATTCCTTTATAGCCAGAAGCTACTTTCAGGGGACAACTCTGCCTCTCAAGGTACTCTCCATCACTTCCAGGCATCATGCCTACCTGTCATTTCTACCCTGATACTTTTCCAAGGCCTCCCCTTTTTAGCCATCCCATTCATCTTACCTTTCTTTAGCAGGTTACTCTTGGGGCGGGGCTCTGCCCTTCAGGGGTGAGTTCAAACCCAAATTATTCTGCATACCCCTGTCTTCTGTATTGCTCTTGTAGGATTCTGCTAGTTTGGGCTCACGTGTTCATACTCCCAATTTACATGTCAGTTGGGAGTTTGCTGCTCTATTTTCCTAATTTTATTTTAACGATTTTATTTATTAGAGAGATCACAAGTAGGCGGAGAGGCAGGCAGAGAGAGGAGGAAGCAGGCTCCCTGCTGAGCAGAGAGCCCGATGTGAGGCTAGATTCCAGGACCCTGAGATCATGACCTGAGCCGAAGGCAGAGGCTTAAACCACTGAGCCACCCAGGTGCCCCTGTTTTTCTAATTTTAATCTAAGCTTAGGTTATGGGTGTTTTTAGCGGATTTTCTCTCCTGTTCTGCATAGGTTTTAGGAGATGTAAATGGGATGTGATCCATGAAGCTACCACTTAGGTAGAAATGCAGAAGTTTTTTTTTTTTTTTCACTTTCAGTTTTCTAAATAGTTGTATTCCTAATTCAGAATTTTAATATAGAACATAGCTTATAGGAAGAGAAGAATTTCATTCAGTGTTTTGATTGTATAAACTGATAGTAACCCCAATATTTTAAATTCTAATTTTAAATTTTAGAGAGAACTAAATAAATAATGTGGACAGACTGGTCAAGGGGACCCTTCTATCTGCCTTTTCAGGTGAGGCTGGTTCAGTTAGGCTTCAGAGCACTCCTACAGTGTAAGAAGACTTGATTATCACCCATTTACAGGGTGACAGCCCTGACAGAGACCTCTGGGCCATGAGACTTATTTTTTCTTGTCAGCCTCCCAATAAGAATGACCTAGACTGTGGAATGATTTTAGTTCTTCCTGTAAGATGGACCTGCAAGTTCCATGTCTAATTTCCTGTTGTGACGATGTAGTTCTTTATTGTTTTCTCTAAATGAATGGGAGATTTGCAGGAACTGAGGAGGATGTTAGAATGTCAGGGAAAAGAAGGAGGACATTGAAGGAGAGCCAAGAAATCTTTTAAGCTGCTAACCCTGCAAAAGTATTGGCATTGCGCCAACAAAAATGCCCACATTTTAGTAATAGAAATTGTAGGGCTCCTGGGTGGCTCAATTGGTTAAGTGACTGCCTTTGGCTCAGGTCATGATCCTGGAGTCCTGGGATCAAGTCCTGCATTGGGCTTCCAGCTCCATGAGGAGTCTGCTTCTCCCTCTGACCTTCTCCCCTCTCATGCTCTCCCTCACTCTCTCTCTCTCAAATGGATAAATAAAATCTTTAAATAATAATAATAGAAATTGTATACTAGAATACAAGGATATGAAAAACTAGAATTATAATTACACATGTAGGAAGTATGATGTTCTCCGCCAAGATTCTGGAAAGAGCTTTGCAAATAAATATTAAAATGTATTCTTTTCTTGAAATGTTTTTAGCTCAGAATTAGTGCATATTGTTAAATTTATGGATGCCTCATTATTCAAACACACATACCAAGATTGCTGTTAATGAACTGCATTTTGATTTTAGAGTGAGTATTACAAGCATCATTATAACAACATGACTTTTATCACATAGATTTGAGGAATGCCAGGGACTAAATCATTGCATATAGCAGAAATATCAGAATTATCCCCATCCCTACTTCCACACACACAAAATCAAAAGTGTTCTGGTTTATAAAAAAAAAAAAAAAAACTAGGGGTGCCTGGGTGGCTCAGTCGTTAACTGTCTGCCTTCGGCTCAGGTCATGATCCCAGAGTCCTGGGATCGAGCCCCGCATCGGGCTCCTTGCTCGGCAGGAAGCCTGCTTCTCCCATTACCATTCCCTCTGCTTGTGTTCCCTCTCTTGCTGTGTTTCTCTCTGTCAAATAAATAAAATCTTTAAAAAACAAAAAACTATACTTTTGTATTACTACTATTATGGGTAGAAACGTGCATGTGCGCACACATGTGTTTTTATTTTGTCCTTAATCTGTATCACACCCCCAGATCCCGTATTTTCCATTTATATGATTTAAGTTTGGGATTTTTTCTTTTGTTACTAATTATATGAGTATACCATAGTTTTCATAATTATTTTCTGTTATAGGACATTTTGGTTTACCAGTTTTTACTGTTCTAGATAATGTAGCCATGAACTTTGCTTTTAAGTGTGTCCATAAGATAAATTTGCATAAGTAATTTGTAGATCCTAGATCACCAGGAATGTTTAAGGTTTCTGATACTAATTCCAAGTTACCTCCATAATATGGTTTTAATAAATCATAAACTTATATTAGCACTAGTTATAAATGAATGTCAAACTAAAATCAGTATTTTCTCTTTTCTCATTAGGGAGTTCTGGGAAATCGTTCATTCATTTACAGATGAACAGAAGAGACTTTTCTTACAGTTTACAACAGGCACAGACCGAGCACCTGTGGGTGGACTAGGAAAATTAAAGATGATTATAGCCAAAAATGGCCCAGACACGGAAAGGTAATTATTAAATTGTGACTATATACCAAAAACCTTACATTCCATATCATACACATGCGAACTGTCCAGGAGCTTCTGGGCACTTTTACAGTTTTACATGGAACTCTCCAAATCACATGACTGGTAGTTCAGAGAATACTTTCCTGCTATTGTTTGAGGAAATTTTTAAAACACTGGCCTAGTTCAAAACTATTACAGGGCTCACTTGATTTCAAATTTTGCTAATTGATATGATTCATTCAATTTTTAGTTCAGAATTTTTTTAATTGAAAGCCATATTATGTAATCTATTTAAGAATGGTTAAATTGAGGCTCAGAAAAATGTTCAGCACTGGATTTCATAATCTTAACGTTTGAATCAAATTGAATAATCTTGTTCTTTCTTCATTGTATAAATTAAATGTTTTTGTTAGGATCATACATGAACAGTAGCATATTTAGGGTTTAAAATATATAGAAATATTTCTATTAGTATTCCATATTATTTGATGTATAATGGCTCTAATGTAAATTTATTTATATTTGTTATTAAGTCATTTATGTAATCAGATTGCCAAGAATATTTCTTAACTGGCACTGAAGAACACACTTTGAAATCTTAAAAACCAGATTTGAGTATTATCTCCATCCTAGAGTAAATTAACTTCTCAGTGATGTCAGTTAACTTCTCAGTGATATCATCTCTGTAGTGGGGATAATGATAGGTTCATTGTTAGAAAATATAGTTAAATGAGATCTAACAGTTGAGTACCTAAAACAATATCTGGTATGTCATAATGAACTCAGTGGATACAGTATGTTATCATCAGTCATCATATTCATTATCGTTAGTATTGAATAATAAGGTAAAAGCAAACGTTTTGGTAGTTGTACAGGAAAAACAAAAAGTTTATGAGTTGCATTAATGTGTACTCTGCATTGCAAATCATCTCAGCTATACATACTATCTGAAAGTAGAATTTTTTAATACTGAGCATATTATTTTCCATGATTTATTTTCTGATTTTCCCCCCCTTCTCTCTGTTTAGGTTACCTACATCTCATACTTGCTTTAATGTCCTTTTACTGCCGGAATATTCAAGCAAAGAAAAACTTAAAGAAAGATTGTTGAAGGCCATCACTTACGCCAAAGGATTTGGCATGCTGTAAAAAAA
>CM053609.1:17861417-17888879 GCA_028646535.1 Procyon lotor | reverse complement strand
TTTTTTTTTTTTTTTTTTTAAACAATTTGCTTTGAAACTTGAAGTCTTGAAAACAGTGTGATGCAATTGCTGCTGTTCTAGTCCCCAAAGAGTTTTCTGTGCAAAATCTTGAAATCAATAAAGATGGAAGGGAGAACTTGGAATGTTTTAACTGCAGCCCTCAGAACTTTACTTTAGTAACAGCACAACAAATTAAATACAACTCATGCCACAGTATGTCGTCTTCATGTGTCTTGCAATGAACTGTTTCAGTAGCCAATCCTCTTTCTTAGTATATGAAAGGACAGGGATTTTGTTGTTGTTGTTGTTGTTGTTGTTGTTGTTGTTGTTGTTGTTTTAAGTTTACTGGGGAAAAGTGCATTTGGCCAAAAGAAATGGTAGTCAAGCCTATTGCAAGAAAGCTAGGAAGTTTGTTGTTTATTATAAACACAAAGCATGTGAAAGTGCACTTAAAAGAAATTTATTAATTACTTATTACCTGCATTTTAAATAGACAATCCAAAGTCTTCCCTTCATGTTGCCATCATCTTATCTAATCAGCCATTTTATCAAGGCACATGATCAGTGTTGCAACATAATGGAAAGGATGGCTGTTGTGCCTTGTTTTACTTAATCATACATTAAGCAGACCTGGAATGAATGGAACTATTACTCTTAAGTCCTATTTACATTGTATATCCCCAAAGATTAAGTTTTACTTCAAAAAGTAAGTGTTAAGTATTACTTCCATGTACTGTGGAAAAGTACAAATAGGTTTAAATTACTGGACGTTCAGAAGCAAGTAGTTTCCCCTTTCTAGTCTTGTGTCTGTGATGTTAATTTCTTTTATTGCAATATAAAATAAAAGGATTATGTATTTTTAACTAAGGAGAGACATATGGATATATCCTTTTACTACAAGCTACATACAGCTAATGTGCTGAGCTTGTGCTTTGATGATTGTTTTAACAGACTGTGATAGATCAACCTGATGATTTGTTTGAAATTGGCAGGAAAAATACAGCTTTTCAAATCACGGGAGGGGAAAAAGGATATATTTCAGGATTATTTTAATTATTTTAGTAATTGAGACAGATCTGTTGTGTACCATAATGCTAAATAAAACAGTGACATTTTTCATCATATTTTAGAGGAAAAAGAAAACAGTGCTTTCCATCTTGTGATAAGGTAACTTTTTTGTTGTTGTTGTTGTTGTTGTTGTTGTTGTTGTTGTTTTCTGGGCCAGCCTTTAGAACACTGTTAAGGTATGTACACTACCTTGATGCAAGGGACTCTCATGATACTACAGTCATCTTAAAGAGCGTCTCATCCATGTGCTTGTGTATAATGAAAGAAGGAGAGAAATCAATACTCTGGGGGCATTTTATATAATAAATTCGTGAAGAAATGTGTGCTCTTCAGTTCTCAAGTTCTATTATCACAGTATTGAAGTTCTATAATTGTATTAACATATCTGTATGAAGTTTGTGAATGGTAATTGAGTATAGGTTATCAGATATAGAATTCACATCAAATAGACTTAACAAACAGTTCAAAATAAACCTACCCTTAAAAATATTTTAAGAGAAAAAGTCATTGGTTGTCCATACTAGCTGCTCTCACTTGCTTAGTAATTAATTATATTGGGCATGTTATCACTTCTCTTACCATTACCTTCTGTTCACTACTGTTTACTAGAATGCCATTGAACAGTATCTCAAGGAATAGGAAAACAGAAATTTTGACTATAATGACTACTTCTACCCTAAATGTCTTATAATTAAAGTAATTTTTTGTCTGGACAGTCATATTTTGGTTATCTGTGAATCAGCCCACAGTCTGCAGGAAGCTCTGGGGAAAAAATGAACCATAAACTAAAATAATTAGCTTTCCAAATGATGTAGAAACTTTCTTTTACATTTTATTATTTTAGAAAATTTCGAACATGCAATGTAAAAATACAACCTGCTGCCAAACTTTTCTGGAGCCTGGCAGTTTCAGCAAATGAGTTGGATTTCCTCACCCTATAAACTGTCCCAAATTGTGGTTAACTGTGTAATAAAAATACACCTACAACTCCCCTACCTTTATTTCGAGTTGCATACCTGTGTAGGGAGATAAATATCCAAAAAACAAAACCTTGAAAATGAGGCTTCAAACTGAACTTGCTGATGTTCATTCATTGTGACCTGGCAACATCACTCCCTGTTCCCATAAGAACACAAGGGCTGGGATTTCAGGCCACATTTTGGGTTTTTCTCAAGAATTTCATAATAGTCTCTTGGTTTAAAAAGGATTGTTTTCCCAAGGCTACTTTATTTGTAGTCTTGGTCCCCCTACCTGCGTGCAGTCTCGCTCTCGCTCTCTCTCTCTCTCTCATATATACATATACTTTTTTTTCTTTTTTAACCTCTACCAGCTTCTTGAGAATCAAGTACCCTTCCCACCCCTTCCACGAGCCACCAAAGAATTAAAAAAAAAAAACTTCTATTTGCTCCCTCTTGTCTTCTACTCTGTTAATAGTCTATAAAGAATTAACTGGCAAAGAATGTGTTAACAACTTCCAAGACCCAAGGCTTTTCCCCCTTCCCTGTTCAAATCCAGTAGGTTGGCATTTGTATACACTGCAAGATTTTGTTGCAGATGTCTGATTGAGAAATGCTGCTAATCCCTTTCTGTACCACTGAAAATGCTTTCCTGAAGAATACTCACAACCTCCTCAACTGCCAGTATGAACTGTTTAACCTTGCCAACACCTTGAACTTAATTTGGCTGCTACCCTGTTCCTTTTTCAGTTGGATGTATACCATCCAGATCTTGGATGGATACTATAATTCTACTTAAAAGTTCTTGTCCAGTTCTCTCTGGTCAACCTTAACCACTCCTGGAAGATTCTTGTCTAAATCTGTATTTTTTGCTCAGACCCTATCCCCAGGATAATTTTTCTGATACTTCAAAGTTAATACTAAAATTTCATCTTGCATCTCTACCATTGTTTCTTCCTTAAAAGGATCACTTTCAACCCAGTCATCAAAATCCCTCATCCCTCAGTTGTCACAGCTTTTATCAATTCCTTTCCCCTCTAGCCTCCCCAGTTCATACTTACTTTCAGGTCCTGGTCCACTAAATCACCTGGTTGGGTTTGGGTTTGTTTTTGTTAATAGCTTCCTAAATAACTGCCCTGACTGTAACCTCCTCTTCCAATCTTTTTCATTCTAAAACAATTTTGCTAATCCTCTGCTTCAGAATTTGCTCCCCTTTGAATATTCTTCAAGCTTGGCCATCCAAAGCCCTCCATAAACTGGGCCACCCCCCATGTTTTTCCATTTTTGACATCCGTTACAGGCACTTCTGCCTCTGAATCTCCACCCAACATCTTTGTTTGTGCTTATTTCATATTTCTCAAGTACCCTTCAAAACCAAAATTAAAAACACTTCACCCATAAAAACTTAATGGACCACTAACATGGACCTCCAAGTGCATGTATGACCTCACAGCAACCCACACTTACCATGGTAGTTCAGCTCGGTGGGGCACATTCCTTATACAGCAATACCCAGGGTTATCTCCCCGCAGCCTGGTAACTATTACCCAGGATGTGAGCAGATTCATGGCAGAGAATGTTTTTTTTAATCATCTTTCCACTAGCTTGTCATCACTTGGGATGATTGAAAATGGCTCAGCATGCAGTATTAATGTTCAGTGAAGCTTCCTGGTTTTTTTTTCACTAAAGATGACCTCTTCTTGTCTCCCCACACTTCTCCCCCCTGCCAACAAGTTTTTTGGTTTTTTGTTTTTAATTAAATATTTAAATGTTTGTGGCTAAAGGTCTTGCTTCTTGAGGAAGTGGCTCCCCTGGATCAATGACTGTTCCAACCCATGAAAAGACAGTAAGAGGGAGAAAATGAAAAGGACAAATGTCCTTGAGAGCAAGATTGTGTGGCTTCCCCAGCCCTACCCTTTGGATGTGCTCTCACAACCAGGAACCTCTATATACCCACATTGTCTGTGGCCACACTCCTCTCCCATAGGGACAGGCATCTTATACCACCCCACTGTTGCCAGACCATGTCTATCAAGGAACAATCCTCTGCCAAACACTGCTTTTTATACTAAATGAAGCACCACAATGAATGCTTCATAACCATTACTACAAATCAACCCTCAAATCAGGATTCTTAGGTTCATTTGAACAGAACCTGGAGTAATTATCCTAGCTATCTTCTGGTCTTTAGGAACCACAGAAAGTACACAGCTGTGGAGGGTGCAGCCTTCAGTGTCAGATGACTGTGGGTCTCAGTCCTGGCCCTGCCCTTCCCTCAGCTTGGATTATCATATCCACACCCACCTCATTGCTGGTTTTTAGGATTCAATGAATTTGAGATCTAGGTGCTAGACAACCTAGTGCAAGACTGACTGAGATAGGTTCTCAATATTTGCCAGTTAAAAGGGGTCCATTAAGAGATTGGGGATATAATGATGGCTTTTGCAGGAGTTGACCCTCCCTCATTCATCTCAAAGTGGGGGAAGGATACTAACCTCATTTTTATTTTTGTTTTAATTAAGATAAAATTGACGTAACAAAATTCACTCTTGAAGTGTGCAATTAATGGCTTTTAGAATATTCACTAAATTGTGCAATCATCACCATTATATACAGAGCATTTTTATCACTGGTAAAAATCCTGTACCTATTAGAAGTGACTGTTTATTCTCCCCTCAATAGTCTCCCCAATGCCCCCCCACACACGCCAAAGTCCTTGGTAATCACTAATCTTTCTGTCTATATATTCGCCTGTTTGGGACATTTCATATCAATGGAATCGTGCAATATGTGGCCTTTGTATCTGACTTTTCACTTAGAACAATGTTTTCAAGGTGCATCTATGTTGTAGCATGTATCAGTACTTCAATTCTTTTTATGGCTGAATAATATTTCATTGTATTGATATACCATATTTTTGTTCACTCATTTGATGGATATTTGCATTATTTCTGTTTGTTGGCTATTATAAATACTATTACTATGAACATTTGTGTACAGGTTTCTATGTGGCTATAACTTTTTATTTTTCTTGGTTATGTACATAGGAATGAAATTGCTGGGTCATAAGCCTACTCCTTTCAAGGAACTACCAAACTTTTCCAAAGTGGCTGTACTATTTGACATTTCCATCAACACTGTGTGAGAGTTCCAATTTTTCTACCTCCTGGCCAGCACTTATTACTGACATTTTTATTCTAGTCATCCTAGTAAAAGCAAAGTATTTCATGGTTTTGATTTGCATTTCCCTAATGGCTAATAAGATTGAGCATCTTTTTATGTGCTTTTAAAGGCCATTTGTTCATCTTTAGAGAAATGTCTGTGCATATCCTTTGCCCATTTCTTAAATGGGTTCTTTTTATTACTGAATTCTTTATTCTGGATGCAAGTTTCTTACCAGATAATTTGCAAATATTCTCCCATTCTCTGGATAGAATCTTCACTTTTTGGATGATGCTCTTTGAAGCACCAAAGTTTTCAATTTTGATGATGTCCAAATTCTGTGTGTGTGTGTGTGTGTGTGTGTGTGTGTGTGAGAGTGTGATTTGTGCTTTTGGTGTCATCTCTTGTTTTCTTTAAGTGTCTTACAGTTTTAGGTCTTTGATCCATTTTTGCATATTGCACATTGTAGGAGTCTAGCTTCATTCTTTGGCATACGGATGTCCAGTTGTCCAAACTCAGTTGTTGAAAAGACTTATTTCCCTATGAATGGTCTTGGCACCATTATTGAGAAGTAATTGACTGTAAATATTAGACTTTATTTTCGGACTTGCAATTTTATTCCATTGATCAATATGTCTGTCCTTATGCCAGTACCACACTGTCTTGATTATCATAGCTTAATTACTATAGCTAGGTTTTGAATTTGGGATATGTGAGTCCCCCATCTTTGTTCCTTTCCAAGATCATTTTGTCTACTTCAGGTCCCTTGCAGTGCCATATGAATTTTATAATCAACAAAACACACAGCTGGAATTTTGATAGGGATTGTGTTGTGTTTATGGGGAATATTGCTATTTTTAACAATATAAAGGTTTCCAATCCATGAACATGGGATGATGTCTCTCCTTTTGTTCAAGTCCTTAATTTTTTTCATTGATGTTCTTAAGATTTCAGTGTACAAGTCTTGACTTCTTTGGTTAGATATTTTCCCAAGTTGATATTTCTGATGCTACTATAAACAGAATTGTTTTCTGAATTTCATTTTTGGATTGCAAATTGCTAGTATATAAAATATAAATACTTTTGTATATTGACCTTGTATGCCCCTCCCTCCCTCCCTTCCTTCCTTCCTTCCAAGTTTGTACATACAACATCATGCATCTGTGAAAAGAAATAGTTTGACTTCTCCCTTTCCACTCTGGATTCTTTTTGCTTCTTGCCTAAGTGCCTAATATTTATAGTATAATATTGAATAGAAATGGCAAGAACAGACATCTTTGTCTTATCCTTGATTTTAGGAGGAAGTGTTCAGTCTATGTGTTTGTCATAGATGCTTCAGGTTAAGGAAATTTTATTCCTAGTTGTTGAGTGTTTTTATCAAGAAAGGGTATTGGATTTTGTCAAATGCTTTTGCATCTAATAGGGTATATTATTACATTGATGGATTGAGCCAACCTTACATTCATGAGATAATCCTACTTGTTCATGGTACACAAACATTTTTATATGCTGCTGGATTTGATTTGCCAGTATTTTTTTTATAACATTTGTATCTGTGTTGATAAGAAATATTAGTCTATAGGGTTTTTTGTTATATCTTTGTCTGGTTTTGATATCAGTGTAATACTGGTTTCATAGAATGAGTTGGAGGCTTTTCTTCATGTTAAACTCAATAAGCTATGTTTCAAATGAAATAATTGGAGACCTTGACCCTGTGATCATAAATTTGGGGGAACACAAGGATGGTACTTTACTCTGCCTAGAAAGGATCCTTAGGTAAGATGTAGCTGAAGGGGCCTGTGACAACTGAATAAAGGGCACATTCACCAATAATGAGGCAGAGGTGTATGTTTCCCATATGCCACATGTAGTTGTAAGAGATGAGCCATCTTGCAAATTACCCTACACATGTTGGCTTCTTGCATGTGGCCAACCACCCAACATCTGAGCACCATCAAATGTAGAAGCTGTGAGGGGAGGAGAAATGGAAAGCCGCCAGCCTAACTAGAGATTCTCAATTGGGGTTCCAGTAGACATATTTTATGAAAGAAAGCTATTAACTCCCACCTCCACCTGCAGTTTTAATAACGTATTATAGCTGCACCAACTGGATATGGCAGAATCCTTTCCTCTAAATCCCTCCCTTCCAAAAGGGCCAGAAACAGCTGTTGAGTAAGCAGAAAGGTAAAGGGCAGAAGAGAAAAGAAACTGGTTACTCATATACCTATCTTTAGGCTTCCTGCTTAGAAGACCTGAGTGAGAGTTATGTTTTGTTTTGAGTTAAGGGAGTTTCACTAGTGTGGGTGTAATACCAAAAATGTTACATGACCTGAGATTTCATCCCTGAAAAAAACAATTCAGAGCCAGAGAGTAGGTTTGCAAAAAGAAAGTTGTCTTCTGCTGCTCCACACTCCCGTCCCCCATACACACACACACACACACACACACACACACTCCTCATTATTTAGTAAATCAGATTTATGGAGAAACTTGGGAGACATAAGATGATTATGATGAGAGATTTCTAGGGAAGATACCAAAACCTGTGTTTTACCCGATTTGAACTGAGGTGTCAAGTTTTTCCCATTCATTAACATTTACTAACAAATAACCAGTTGAATGCTTGCCACGTTGTGGGTTTGCTGGAAGTTTTAGATTGATTCAAAACTGCTTTGTCTATTATGGGGAGACAGTCTAATAGGCCAGACATGTACAAACCACTAAGGGTAATAGAGGTATGCACAGGTACAATTTGGGCAGAAAATTGAGATCCAAAAATTTTTCAAGTATGAGATAAAGGTTTAATTCAATCTTAACAGATGGGTAGGTATATACTAGGCAGATAAGTGGAGGTTGTTCAATATGCCTCACTGTGAGGCATAGAAGGATCAAGATAGGGTTGAAAAGGACAGTAATAGGTCAGATCATGGAGGGCCGTGTAGACCATACCAAACACTTGGGACTTTATTTTGCAGACATTAAGAAGCGAAGATAATCAGTTTTGTATTCTATATCTTTTATAAACTGGAGGAACATAAGTGCTGTGTGGTCTTTGTAGTTAAGAGACTATTGACATAATGCTAGAAATGCATATAAGAGCCAAGAATAGAAGGAAAGGAACAATCTAAGACATGTTAGGGACTAGAACCAGGTGACTGATTAGATATTCTTGCATGGGTCATAAGAACTACCACATTTCTGGTTTGGGTAACTGGATAGATACTGGGGCTATTGGGTCTAAACAGAAGATGAGCAGATTTTTGGAGGGAAAACTAGTACAGTTGGGTTTAGTTGTTTTAGTTGAAGTATCTGAAAGATATGCAAGTGGAACTGTCCAGAGAGAGAAATATATATGTGTCTAGAGAAAAGCCCATACAGAAGATAAGAATATTGGCTCTTCAGCATATAGGTCATATAGGTCATAAATGAATCCATAGATAGGAACCAGGGAAAGAGAATAAAGGGAAAGAAGAACGTGGTCTCTCTGGAAAATGGTGGCATTTGAGTTACACATGGAACTTTTAGTAAAGGAAAATTGTTGATGTTGATATTGTTTTTGTTAGTTTCCTCATTTTATCTGTGCTCCACTAGAAACCAAGCCCAATAAAGGCAGTGATTTTTGTCTTATTCATGGCTGTGCCCCCAGTGCCAGCAGCAGAATTTAAACATGCTTTATGGAGCATGTTTACACAGCTCCATGTTGTTGTTTACACAGCAACCTGGGTATCTCAGAAACACCTTTCCATCCTCACTGCTGTACCTTTGCACACCACTGACTGACACCCTCCCCTTGATTACAACTCCTCTTGGAGCTTTTAAGAAGGGTGTATATATATATATAATATATATATATATATATATATTATATATATATATATATATGTAATCAGGAGGAGGGTGGAGGGTGTCAGTGGTGTGCAAAGGTACATATATATATCACATGAAGATAAATCAACTAAGTAAAAATATTTCAAAACTTTTGAAAAGTGATATATAAACTCCAAAATCAATTACATCGATTATCCACCTTTCAGGACCTATCACTGCCTGACACTGCTGGGTTTGATCTACTTCTCAGTGGGCCCTAAAGGGGATGGTAGTGATATCAAATCTGTTGCTTGAAGCAAATAAGAAGGTAGGCTTATTCCAAAGATAACACCAAGGGCAAAAAGATAACCTTCAAGTGCTTCAAGCTGAGATTGAGACAATCCCAGCTCACCACAACTAGACAGTGTAAACTTGGGCCTGTCAAATGGAAGTTATTTTACCTAAAAATGCATTTCAAAATTGCCCCTATTATGCTTGCATTCTGTGAATGCAATCCAACCCAGTGAAAATGCCATTTGACTTCAATATGTATTACTTTTGGGGCTGACATATTTTTCAAATTTAAATTGGGTTCTCCAAAATGTTCATCATAATTCTGTAGTGTCTATCACAATGAATTCTTTCATTTACTTCATTGCCTAACTCCCTTCCTAAATTGTAAACCCCAGGAGAGTAGGAACATGTCTGTTTTCTTTACCTTCATGTCCAGTACATAACTGTTGAAGGAATGTAGGAATGAATGAAATTATATTTGCAAAGCTGAAGGGCCTGATTTGTAAACTGGACTTCCAGGTCTTTATAGAAACCACCAGTTAAAGGTAGTGTAAGAATTGTTCCTGAATGTGAAGAAGGATCTTGAAACTTTTCTGCCATTCAGGTGCCTCTCACCGTTTCTTTCCACTGTTCAGGGATAGCACAACCCTTATGAATGTAGCTGGTTTGGGAAAGCAGTAAGAGGAAAACCGGTTTGTTTTCCATACATTCCTAAAAATGTGGTGAATCAGTACTTTTCTAAGTGACTTTAAACAGAGCTGCTTTATTCCTCCCTATCCCAGTTCTCCACCTAGCCTCCCCATTTCAAAATCACTCTTGTAATCACATGATTTATTCAAGGATGACTTTTTGTTTCTGATAACCATCTGTGTGTTTTCAATGCTTCTTCTCAAGTAACTCAGAGAAGAAGTTAATAAATTTTACATTGAACCCACATGAAGTGGAAACAGTCATTTGGGACAGCACAGACCACTGCAATGTGTGACAGGAGTATCCTCTACCTACAAATGGGACTCATTTCAGCCATCTGATTTTCACAGGTGACACTAAACTTGTGATGAAAGAGCCATGTGTTTTCATGAATTCCACTTTCTTAGGTTACCTTTGCTGTCATTGTGGGACTTAAATATTTAGGAAATATACAGAAATAATATTTAAAGAGAGACCATTGTTTATTTAAGTATAAAATTACCACTTTATATATTTATTTCATTACTATCTAATTGAGACTAAAAATATTTTTACTGCCTTATGTTACATCAAAGAAAAGTCTGAAATGTCCACTGGAAAGTCCACTGGAAGGACAAAGTCTGAAGATGTTTTGTTTTCCTCAAGAGCAGCCATCCAATATCTGTTTTTGTGACACAAGTCAAAGTAATTGTACTGAGGAAGTTTAGGGTAAAAGTGATCTAAAAGATCATATTGTCTAACCCTCATATTATAGATGAGTAAACAGGTATCAAATTGTGAAGCACTTTGTCCAAGGTTACTCTGGCCATTGCATTTATATAAATTTATATAAATAAAGGTAGAAACCAGAACCTCTGCCTCCCACTCCATGATCTTTCCACATTATCATGCCAGTAAATTTCAGCCTGCTTCAGTCAGCAGTGTCTTTGCTTAATGAAATGTAAGGAGGCTCCCCATAAGGTTCGCACCTGGGATGAAGGATTGGGGGAGGAAAAGAGAAAAAGAGATTTCTCCTAGTTTTTAGATCAACTAGTTTTCATTTGTTTTTATTACAAAAAGCTGAGAAATTAGAGTTAAGTTCCCATTCCCACTCCCTCTCCATGCCACTGAAAAAACATATTGGGAACATTTCCCAAATTATTGTCTTTCACTCTCTTTTTACAGTAAAAGCAATATTGGCAAAAAGTTTCCCAGGATCATGTTTCTCTTAGATATCACTACTCCTTGAAAAGTGTTGTTTGGTGTGGAGATGAAGCCTGGGGTGGAAAGTTCAAGATGCCCTGGTCCCAGCGCTGCCTGTGCTCTCTGCTTATCTTTGTGTCTTCATATTCAAGGACTGTAAAGCCAGTTGTGACCCATGTTCACTTTCTTGCTGTTAAATCCTGCCTTGATTGTCATGTTTTTATAGAAGAGGAAAAAAGCCTTTTCTCCCTGAGTTCAGAAGCAGTTTGAGGTCAGGGGTAATATTTTTCTTTGTTAAATATTAAGAAATTGTTGCTGAATGATAAATGGGTAGAAAGGGGAAGAGTACCTTAGGGAAAAAAGTATTCTTGGTGATGGAATTGCTTCAGATTTGTTTTCTGATCTCTTCAACATTGATTTTCTGCCCTATTCCATGTGCTCTGATTACTGGGGTATGCAGTACTCCCTCACTTCCTTTCTTCAAGGGACTGTTGGAAGAGTAATCTTGAAAGAGAAAATGTGTGGGCTGTGGCAGACCTTGGTTTCTGTCCTCCAGATACGTAATTCTTTCATTTATGAGAAACTCTTTCCTTAGGAAGGCTTGAATCTGGGTCAGCAGTGCTGGGTCCATTTGCACGCTTTCTGAGTCATGGGGGTTGTTCCTGGGTTTTGGCATTTTCTTTTGGGGGTGTTCCACACTTCTGTCTCCATACACTATGTATTTAAGAAGTTTGCCTTTCGATTTCCTGCCAGTGGCTGCATCTTGGAGATGGCTCTGCATGATGCTTGATGGCTTGCTGGAGAAGTCCCCTGTGATTCTTTCCCCTGTGATTTTTTCCCTTCTGTCTACAGGAAGCTTTTTCTGTTTTTCTTCCTGCTGTGGGTTCTTCAGAGACTCTAAAGAGAAAACCAAAGCTGGCTTGCCCTCCTCTCTGGAAGGAGACCTCCTGACTTTTACAGTTGTCTTTATGTTCTCTTTCTTGGTGTTGGACTTTAAAGTTTCCCTGGAAGCTGGCTGGGCCTCCACCTTCTTCAGCAGACTACTACTGAGTGGTGGGTAGAGTCTATTCTTATCCAGGCTAAGTCTGAAAATCATCTTGTTCTTCTCCCACCCTCTCCTATTCTGGACTATTGCCTTCACTGCTGCCTCACTCTCATCCACCAAGGTGGAGGTGTAGTTGGACAACAAGTTCTTGGAAGTGAGCTGTTTGACTAGGTCCTTGTTGCCTAGCAACCGGGCATGAGCCAGCTCTGACCTTCGGAGCTTCAAGTGGCATTGTTTATAAAACGCTTTCTGCTCCATTAGCCAGGCATTAGCTTCGTATTTCTTCATGGACTCCAGAAAATTGAGTTTCTTTTTTAACAAGTTCTCTTCTTTCCAGTTGAAGGACAGAATTGGGTAGGACTTCTCTGTTTCCATAAGCTATATGTTATCTCCAAATGTGGAATAGTGTCTGTTTTCCTGATTGCTGATGCTGTCCAACAAGTTCTGACAGCTTCTCTTCTGGTGATTTCTCCATAAGATGCCCCATTGGACCTGAGGATCCGACATTTCTCTTCGTACCTGGGACATAGCAGCCAGTATTCTGTCAGCACACCTGTGAGGGTGCTTAGTGACATGTGGGCACTGTGATCAAAAGGTTCTATTCCGGGCTTCAGTGTTTGTTGTTAAGAACTCTGTGGGTCATCAGAGCACAAGTGCTTCTCCCAAGAGCAGAGGTCTTGGGAAACATAATCACTGGCCTGTTTACTGCCAGCTCAGCTTCTACCAGACAACTGTCGCTTTTCCAAAGCAAAGGGGACTTGAAGGCCATCTACCCTGTCTCCATGTGACTGGGCTGAATTCACAGGGGCAGGGCTGAAAGGTCCATGTGTTTACTTTTTAGTAATTTACAAGTGTTAGGGGTTTCTTAAATTTAGTTCCTTCTTTTTTTATTGTACATTTTTTCATTTATTTTATTTATATTATTTTATTTCAAGATTCATTTTTATGCAGTACACTCAGTGCTCCACACAATAAGTGCCCTCCTTAACACCCACCACCAGGCTCACCCATCCCCCCACCACCCTCCCTTCCAAAACCCTCAGTTTGTTTCTCAATGCCCTTCAACAGATGGATGGATAAAAAGATATGATCCCTATATACAATGGAAAATTTAGTTCCTTCTATCTACTTGGCAGGTGATGATAAGGAAATATTTATGTATTTATTAGGTATTTGTTTGTTTGTTTGTTTATTTATTTATTTATTTATTTATTATTGTGTGATGTTAATCACCAAACAGTACATCATTAATTTCTGATGTAGTGTTCCAAGATAAGGAAGTTTTTAATAAGATCATTAACAAAGATATGAGATTCAGAAGTGTAATCTAATAAGAAAATGTTTATGTAGGTGATTAAAAAAAGGTACTTTATACAGTTTTATTATGTGAACTTCTCAAGGATGAAATTGGTCAATTGGCTGAAGTTGGACTCTTTCATTAATTGTGATATGTAAGAACTTTATCCAAAGATGAGACTTCCCAAAAGCCAAGGAAAAAATAAAAGAGGGTTATGAGAGAGGTGAAGAAGGAGGAAGAAGAGAAGAGATAAATGAGGATCCTCTTGTTGAAGGCACATCAACTGTTAACAGTGTGTCCCTGGATGCTGAGCTCAAAGGGTGTGGCTCTAACTGGGTGTCAGACCTTCTCTAGAGAGCCTCAGACAGCCGTAAGAGCAAGGAGTGCCACAAAAGCTCCCAGATGGTGCTGGTGCCAGCCTGCAGAAGCCCTAAATTTTTAACCCTGGTTATCCATCAAACTGTAGCCCCACTTACGTAAGTACCTTCAAGTAAGCTGCTACATTTGTTCTACCAGGAATTTAGTGTATTTGTGAACCAGCCACTTTGTAACTCAAGACTGTTGCTTATAAAGTTTTCTTTCCTCCCTTCCCTTCCTCCCTCTCTCCCTCCCTCCCCCTCCCTCCCTCTCTCCTTTCTTTTCCTCTTCTTCATTTTTTTTAACAACTAAAGCTTTTAACATTTTTTTAACAACTAAAGCTTTTAATAATTATAATCTGCCCATATAGTATGTAAATCACCTGTCCCATCTTTTTTTTTTTTTCTCTCTCTCGCTCCTGTTGCTGGTGAAGTCTGAAGGGACTGTCTTTCCCTGCTTCCTCATGGTAGTCTGAGCCTCTATAGGTCAGGTCAGAAATACTGGTTTGTTCTATAGTCAACAGAGCACTTTAAAACATCCAAGGACAATCTCCAAAAATTTGACAATGTAGCACCAACCAAATGGAATAGATGCTAGATGTAAACAACCATTGCAGCAGAAAATCCATCAGCCCCTGAAACACTGCCTTTAATTATAGATGTGTCCATAATTGTCTATTAATGTATCCATATAATACAACAATTTTACCACTCTAAGCGATCTTAGAGATCAGTTTAACACATTATTATTTGAGGATTAGCTGTACAATGATTTACTGATGTTGGAAAAGAGGAAGGGGCCAAAAAGCCCTTGGTGGAGGTGAGCACCACCGAAATGTGGAACAGCACCAAGTTCTAGATGAATAACCAATAGCACTGTCCCACTGTGATTATGGTGGTTACATTTACACTTACCATTAACATGGCACCAATCTGTGTAATTTTCTCCTACAGTCATAGGACTATTAGCTCAGATAATCACCATATGCTTGAGGTCCATGAAATAAACCCTTTGAAATTACAGTTTAGTTCAGTGACCATAGACTTAACCTCCTGTTGATGCTTTCTTAAATAACATGTTACCTATGTTGGGAACCTCAAAGACATCTCCAGCTTTTTGTTTTTAATCCTCCTTATCTAGTTGTCCCTCTAGTCATGTATATATATCATCTCAGAAATGGTCTTAATATCATCTCTCCTCTTTGGCTACCATTTCAGTTATCATCACATAGACTAAGAGACCTTTGTGACCCTTCAATCTCTTATCCTGTTTCTGGAACCTAGGTTCTGAGTGCTACAGTATAGTCACCCTTGATATTTCACCTTCATGTGGAATTTGGAAATATGGAAATAAGGTTACTTTAACGCAGGATTTCCAGACCCATAACATGACACAATACCCTGACCCTTCTTGTGAAGGTTTGTATCAATGAAAAGGATTGATCAGCCACAGAAATCTCTACAGAAAGACTGAAAAAAGGCTAGCCCTGGAGGAGCCAGTGGCCAATAGGGCAACCTCCTACCTGTGAAGGACATAGCCCATCAATGCAGGGAGTATATGCCTATAAGGAACTGGTATCTTGAGTTAATAATAACTGATGGCATCAATTACTAGGATCTTCTGACTCTCTCTTTATAATGTAGCTTCTGTCTGTGGTGTGTTTAACGTGAGTTCTGATCCCCTAGAAACTGAGAACTTCCTTATGGGTTAATCCTCACTTTGTTTTGGCCTCTGAGATTACAGAATGTAAAAGTAGGAAAGGCTTTCAGGGGTCATACAGCTCAAACGACGAGGGGTCTGAAGGCCAAAAAAGATATGGGACTTGCCAAGTTTTCACATAGAGCTAGATCTAGGGATTGAACCCAGTACTCTATACTATACTGGGTGCCTCTGCTTATAACCTTGTTGAGGGGATAGCTAACAAAGTGCAAGGCTAAGGAGTGCTCTTTGTGGACAAAAAGGCTGAGAAAATTATCCTCCCAATGGGAGTCTACAGCTCCCATGTCCCCTTCATTCAAACTGAATGGGCATGTTGTTCTCTACTTTCACCATCTGCACAGATGCTGCCTTCTTTAGAGAAGAATGGGCTTTTCGCCTGCTAACCTGTCTCTTGCTGGGCAGGTGGACCAGAAATCCCTTGCTTTCAAGCCACTTTTAGAGCATAAGCCAAATCAAATATTATTTTAAAACCATTTCAAAGACACAGGCAAGCCCTATGTCTGAGGCCTCAAATGGGACCTGCAGCAGTGCACAGGCCAAGATGGAAGTGTCAATGCTTACGGGACTCTCTTCTCACAAGGTACACTGAGATCCCTTTAAACTTCTGACCTGAGTTAGGATACCTACATTCTGCTCAATGCACCTGGGCAGCTCTTCCTAGCAGCAGATATTTTTCTTTGAACCCCTGTTAGATGTAGCTACCATTGCTTCAAATTCCAGGTAACCTACTCAAAAAGAACTTTGAGAATAAAATAGTCCTGTCGCACAGGCTGGAAATCACCACCATATCTAAAACTCAAGTAACATTGGATACCAAGTTGTGAAAAATTTGTTCTGATGAGAGAGACACTTTGTGATATTATTGATTTTCTTACACCAAACTCTGCTTTCAATGTGTTTTGACTTAATGGGAATACTGATTACATACAACTATTAGGAACTTTTGGTAGGTAATAGTAGGTTCCTATTTGGCAAGGAAAATGTGTTAGAGTTAGCTCTTGGAACACTGAAAAAATAAAATTAATTTAAAAAAACCATATAAAGAAAAAAAAAGAGTTAGCTATGTCCCATTATTTTGTTATCAGTTTATAAAAAGAGCCAGTGTCAGAACAAATTGTGCCATAGACATTAATTAAAACACATTTCTTAGCAAGCACACATGAGTGTTTATACAAGAATTACCAAGATCTCCATGCTTTCAAGATTTGCAACCTTTCAACTTACATAAAAAGTTTATGTGAATCATTTGTAAGTGATTCAGAGACAGGTTTTGCCACCTGTCAAAGCAGATAACTTCTGATCCATGCAGAGGGTCTCTAAAGTATTTTAGCCAGGATACCTATCTTGAATAGCCTCAATTTTACCAATGCAAGCCAATTTTTATATCATATTAATTAGCAAAACATCATTTTTAACCAATAAAAACCCATTACTAACATTTATCATAGCCTTGGCAAAGCTTCTACTGTACATTGGATATAAAATCACTGAAGTATGTGTAGTTAGTTGCTTCTGGTAGAGAATTGTCTTTCAACATATAGTCAGCTGACAACTTAGGGATAAGTTTCTGGGTGAATCCTAGCAGCACCCAGAGTAAAAGGCCAACAGAAATACAGATAATTTTAAGCTTTTTATGTTGTAGTATTTTTATAACAGCTTTTTAAATATATAGTTAGTATACCATACAACTCACCTATTTAAAGTTTTACATCCACTACCACATCAATTTCGGAAAATTTTTATCACCTCAAAAAGAAACTCTATACCTATTAGCTTTTAACTGTCTCAGCCCTAGACAACCAATAACCTTTTTTTTTGTCTCTATGGATATGTTTATTCTGAACATTAAATGTAGATGGAATCATAATATGTAGCCATGCATCATTTAGCATGATGTTTTCAAGGTTTATTCAGGTAGCATGTGTCAGTTCTTTACTTACTTTCATTACTGAATAATAATCTATTGTATGGATATACCACAAGTTGTTTATTCATTCATCAGTAGATGGAAATTTAGGTGTTTTCTACTATTTTGTTAATATGAATAATGCTGCTATGAACTTTAGAGTTCATGTTTTGGGTTGACATATTCTTTAATTTCCTTGCAATATATAGGGATTGGGGTGGATTGTATATCAGATGATAACCATTTAGCTTTTAACAGAACTGCCAGTTGTTTTCCCAAGTGCTGCACCATTTCAGGTTCCTACCAGTGATATATGAATGTCTGATTTCTCCATGTCTTCATTAACATGTTATTATCTGCCTTTTTGATGATAGCAAGAGTCAAGTGGTATCTTATAGCTTCAATTTAAAATTTCCGTGATGCCTAATAATACCAAGCATTTTTTAAGCACTCATTTTTCATTGGTATAAAAAATGATGTTATAATTAGCACACAAGGACATTAAAAACAGTTATTATAACTGTATTTCATCTATTTAAAAGTAAAGACATGAAAGATATTTTTAAAGGACTCAAATAAAATTCTGTAGATTAAGACAATAATGTTTGAAATGAAATATCCACTGAATGTGGTAACAGCATATCAGAGATTACAAAATAAATTATTAATAAACGAAGTTGTAGCAGTAGAAACTATCCAAAATGAAACAGAAAAAAGCCCTGAAATAAACTTCAACTATCCTAATATGGGTAGATGTAAATTAGAGTTCCCTAAGGACAGGAAAGGCAAAGGGAAAATTAAATATATATATTATATATAATATATATAAACATATAACATTTATATGTTACATATAAATATATAAAATATTTTATTTATTATATAAAATATTTTTTATTTTATATATATTATATACTTATATATAATATATAAATAAAATATATTTTATTAAAATATAAAATATTTTAAAATTTATATATAATGAATATAAGAATATAAATATATATTATACATATATAAAAAGATATAATAGTCAAAGATTTCCAGATTTTATTTTAAAAGCCCCAAAATTCATAGAATCAAAAATACCACTGAATTTCAAGTACAAGAAGAAAACAATACCAAAACACATAATAATGAAATGGCTCAAAAACAGTGATAAAGAAAAAAAATCATATATATAGCTTCCAGGCAGAAGGAGTAGATACCGAGTGGGAATATGGATACACAAAGAAGTGAAGAGTATCAGAACTGGTAACTACTTGAGGAAATATTTAAGATTTTTTCTTATTTAAATACCTGTAAAAGATAACTGACTTCAAACAAAAATGAGGAAAAACATGGAAGGCATTGTGAGAAGGAAAGGAAGGGTGAATGGGGGGAAATTGGAGGGGGTGATGAACCATGAGAGACTGTGGACTCTGAGCAACAAACTGACGGTTTTGGAGGGGAGGAGGTGGGGAATTGGGCAAGCCTGGTGGTGGGTATTGAGGAGGGCACGTATTGCATGGAGCACTGGGTGTGGTGCATGAACAATTAATCTTGTAATAATGAAAAACTAAAATAAACATATTTGGGGGGGAAACATAAATGACATATTGTGGGATTTATAAAATAGGTGTAAATCAAATTATATAAATTATAGACTAAAGGCAAGAGAGAGGAATTGGAATATAGTATTATAATGTTCTTAAACTTACAAGTTCTTAAACTATATAGATATTATATAGGTATAATATTACTTGAAGGTAGACTGTGATAAAGATGTATACTATAAATCCTAAAGGAACTGCTAAATTAACAAAGCAGAGTTGTAACTAATAAGCCAACAAAGGACATAAAATAAAATTATATAGGTCATTTATTATGAGTTGAATTGTGCCCCCTAAAAGGAGATGTTGAAGTCCTAGTCCCTGATAACTGTGAATATGGCCTTTTCTGGAAAAAAGAGCTTTGCAGATGTAATAAAATTAAGGTGAGATCATTGAGTTGGGGCTGAATTCAATATGACTGATGTCCTTATTAGAAGAAAACAGAGACATGTATAGAGAAGATGGCCATGTAATAATGAAGGCAAAAGTTGGAGAAATACATCTAAAATACAAAGAATGCCATGGATTCCTGAAAAACATCAGAAGCTAGAAGAGACAAGGAAAGATTCTCTCCTACAGATTTCAGAGAGCATATGACTTTGCTGACATTCTTATTTCAGATGACTAGCCTCCAAAACTAAGACAATGAATTTCTGTTGTTTTAAGCTATTCTGTTAGTAGCACTTCATTACAGCAGCTGTAGAAAACTAATACAAGATCCAAAAAAAAAAGTAGAAAAAGGAAAAAATAACCTAATGAGACAAGTAGAAACCAAATAATAGGATGATAGACTTAATATTAGACATAACGACAATCATTAAATGTAAATCATATAAAAACTTTAATGAAAAGGCAGAGAATATCAGATTGGATTACCAAAAAAAAAAAAAAAAACCAGCCATACGCATTCTGTAGGAAATACACTTTAAATCTAAAGACATAAATAGGTTAAAGATTCAGAGAAGCAATGTCCACAATAGCCAAATTGTGGAAGGAGCTGAGATGTCCTTCAACAAAAGAATGGATAAAAATCTGTTTCATATATACAATGGAATATTACTCAGCCATCAGAGAGGATGAATACTCACCATTTACATTGACATGGATAGAACTGGAGGGGATTATGTTAAGTGAAATAAGTCAAGTCATATGGTTTCACTCATATCTGGAATGTAAGGAATAATGCAGAGGACCATAGGGAAAGGGAGGGAAGACCGAATGGGAAGATATCAGAGAGGGAGACAAACCATGAGAGACTCTGAACTCTGGGAAACAGAGTTACAGAAGGGAGAGGGTTGGGATGATGGGCTAACTGGGTGATGGGCATTAAGGAGAGCACGTGTTGTGATGAACGCTGGGTATTATATGCAACTAATGAATCATTGAACACTACATCAAAAACTAATGATGTGCTATATATTGGCTAATTGAACATAATAAAAAATAGATTAAAGATAAAAAGATGGAAACAGATATACCATGCTAACACTAATCAAAGAAATCTGGGATGACTATATTAATACCCATAAAGTATGTTTCAGAGCAAAGAATATTAGTAGTGATAATAAAGTTTACTTAGAATTATAAAGGAACCAGTTTAACACAGCCATAATAATCTGAAGTGTTTGTTCACCTAATTCACCTTTGAAAGACTTGAAGTGAAAATTGATAGAAATGCAAGGAAAAGACAAATTGAAAATTAAAGCCAGAAATTTTAATAAATCTCTTTCAATTATTGATAAGATAAATGGGCATAAAATCAACAAGGTTATAAAAGACATAAAGAATACTATCAATCACTTTGATTTAAGTGACATTTCCAGAATACCCCATACAACAGCAGCAGAATACACATAATTTTCAGGTGCACATGGAATGTTTGTCAAGATAAATTATATTTTGGGCCATAAAATAAGTGTAAATATATCAAATATAAATACATAATAGTGACAGCAAAATGATGGACTAAGAAGCTCTAAACTATGATTTTCCCATGGAGACAACAGAAAAGAACCAGAAATTGTCTAAGACAACCTTGTAGGAGTTCTAGAAAACAGATAAAAGTCTATAGCAACCAGTCAAATGCCCAATTTGGGCCCAAATGCCCAAAAACAAACAGGGGCGCCTGGATGGCTCAGTTGGTTAAGCAACTGCCTTCGGCTCAGGTCATGATCCTGGGACTCCAGGATCGAGTTCCGCATCAGGCACCTTGCTCAGCGAGGAGTCTACTTCTCCCTCTGACCTCCTCCCCTCTCATTCTTCCTCTCTCTCATTCTCTCTCTCTCAAATAAATAAATAAAATCTTAAAAAAAATAAAAACAAACAAAAAAACCCAATCATGGTCTAAATGGTAGGAAGTTTTATAGTTTTTTTTTTTTACACCCACTTGCCCCACTACCTTCTTGGCACAGTATGACCTTGGTCTGGAGAAGGTGAAACTCAGTTCCTAATGCCCTCCCTTGAGTCAGAGATTGCAGAACAGACCTTATTTGCAACATTCTAACCAGCCTGGGGGCTCTCTAGAGGACTGATCTTTGTCTTACCTAACTCAGGTCTCAGGTAGGAAAATGCAGCAGCCACTGGTGGTGAAAGCTGCGTTAGTACTACAGACATGCAGACAACTGGGGCAAGAGATTATAAGTGGAGACATACAATAAACTGTGCAAACCCTTGAAGAGAAGCTGAAGTGAGGTGAGACTTTTTGGGAAATTAAGATATTCAAAAGGAGCTGTGGATGTATACAAGAGAATTGAGAAAGTCACACACAGGCAGAGTCAAGAGACATGCCTTGAAAAGATCTTAAGCTTTACCTCAGGTGGCTCCTAAACTCAGAGCATCTCCAATTAATCTGAGAAGGACTTCTCTGGCACAGAAACAATCCACAGAGAATGAGAAAGGTAGCTGTTTTCACAATTGCCAATTCTCAACAACAACAAAAGCACAAGGCATACATACAGAGAAACAATAAGAACATGGACAATTAAAAAGAAGAAAGTAAATTTACTTTGGATTGGATTTACTAGATAAAGATTTTAAGATAATTTGCTTAAATGTGTTCACATAGCTCAGGGAAAACACAGACCAAAAAATAAACAAATGGAAGAAATCAGGAAAATTATATATGAGAGACTACCAATAGAGATAGAAATTATAAAGAGCGACCAAACAGAAATTCTGGATCTGAAAAAAACAATAACTGAACTGAAAATTTTACTAAGGGGTTCAACAGCAGATTTGAACAGGCAGACAAAAAAAAACACCAAAAACTGAATATAAGACAAGACAAGTTAAATGATCAAGTCAAGGAGCTAAAAGAAAAAGATCTAGGACAAGTGAACAAAGCTTAAAGGACTTGTAAGTCACCATCATGTAAATCAATATATGCATTATGGGGTTGCCAGATGGAGAAGGAAAATATCATTAAAAAGAAATGTCTGGAAACTACCCAAACCTGTTGAAAGACATGAATCTATAAAATCAAAGAATCCGAACAAACTCCAAGTAAGATACATTCAAAGAAAGAGACCCACATCAAGGCACATTATAATCTTTCAAAAGGCAGACAGAATTTTGAAAGCAGCAAGAGAGAAGTAACTCATCATCTACAAAGGATCTTCAATAAGATTATAAGCTGAATTCTTACACCAAAAATCTTGGTAGCTAGATGGCACTGGGATGATATAGTTAAAAGGCTTAAAGAAAGGAAATCTGTCAACTAATAATTCTATAAGCAGTAAAACTGTCCTTCAAAAATGAAGGAGAAATTAAGACATTCCCAAATAAACAAAAACTGAGGAATTTAATTACCATTAAACTTGCCTTACAAGAATTGCTAAAAGGAGTCTGTCAGGTTGAAATAGAAGGACACAAAACAATAATTCAGAGGACACAAAACAATAATTCAAAGCTGTATGAAGATTAAAAAAAATCTCTGGAAAGGATAAATACATGAACAAATATAAAAATGTCTATCCAGAATATCTAAGTAACTATTTTTTTTATTAATTTTTATTAACATATAATGTATTATTTGCCCCAGGGTACATGTCTGTGAATCTTCGGGCTTACACATTTCACAGCACTAAGTAACTATTTTTTAAAGATTTTATTTATTTATTTGACAGAGAGAGAGAGGGAGAGCAAAAGAGCATGAGTAGGGGGAGCAGCAGGTAGAAGGAGAGGGTGAAACAGGCTCCTCACTGAGCAGGGAGCCTGATGTGGGCAGGGCTTGATCCCAGAACACCAGGATCATGACCTGAGCTGAAGGCAGACACTTAACTGAGCCATCCAGGCGCCCCTATTGAAGTAACTCTTAACAATTCTACAGTGAAGGAACGTCTGGGTGGCTCAGTTGATTAAGTATCTGCCTTTGGCTCAGATCATGATTCCAAGGTCCTGAGATTTAATCCCTCATCAGGCTCCCTGCTCAGTGGGGAGCCTGCTTCTCTCTCTGCCTGTTACTTCCCCTGCTTATGTTCTCTCTCTGACAAATTAAATAAAATCTTTAAGAAAAACAATTCTAAAATGAAGACAACTCAATTGAATAGCAGGCAGAGTACTTAAATAGAGATTTCTCCAAGTAAGATAAACAAATGGCCAACAATCACATGAATAGATGTTCACCATCATTATTCATTAGGGAAATGTAAATCAAAACCAGAAGATCACACACTCACGAGATGGTCATAATGGACAAATGTAAAGTAACAAATGTTGTTGGTGAGGATGTGGAAAATTGGAACCTTCATCCATTATGAGTGGGAATGTAAAATAATGCAGCCCCTGTGGAAAGTAGTTTGGAAGTTCTTGAATAAACTAATATAGAACAGTAGAGGAATTAACATGGCAGAGTAGTAGGGGGACTCTATGATTGCCTCAACCCTTGACACAGCTAGATAAATATCAAATCACTCTGAACACCCAAGAAATAGATCCGTGGACTGGGAGAACACACTGAACATTTAGAGGGAGAAAGATGGCCACATTGTGGAAGGTAGGGGCTAAAGAGTTGATGTGGAGGAGAAAAGAATCACAGGTGCTGTGGAGGGGAGGGAACTCTGAACACAGAGAGAGAGATAAAGAGACAAAGCAGCATGGAGAAGATTGCACAAGAAAAACTCTTTCCCAAACCATTGACTGGGAAAAGGAGAAGAGCTGATTATTCCAAGTTTTACAACCAGTGGAGCTCAAAGTGTGAAGTTTTTTTTTGTTTGTTTTTTGTTTTTTAAAGATTTTATTTGTTTGACAGAGAGAAACACAGCAAGAGAGGGAACACAAGCAGAGGGAATGGTAGCGGGAGAAGCAGGCCTCCCGCCGAGCAGAGAGCCCGATGCGGGGCTCGATCCCAGGACCCTAGGATCATGACCTGGGCCGAAGGCAGACGCTTAACGACTGAGCCACCCAGGCGCCCCTCAAAGTGTGAAGTTTAAGAAGTCCTTGCCATTGCTGTGGTTGATTGTGCCTGGTGGACTTAATAGTGCTTCTGTGGGGAAGAAGTGCAGAGGCCTGGAGTGGACAGCATGGTCTGAGTATCTCCTAGGTTGCACCAGGAGAAACAGCTCCTCTTCTTGAAATGCATTTGGGAGAGGTGGCACTGCCTCTCAGGAGGCAAAAGAGACAGTGGACACCATTGACTGGCCACATTAAGTATCATAGCAGCAGAGGTAACTTTTGAAGGCAGCTAACCTGGAAGCCAGCTTTTGACTGTACTTTACCATAAACTTTAGTCCTTGTCAGTCATGTGACTGCTTTTCTGGGACAAACTGGCACTAGCTATAGTGAAGCAAGACCCTTACCCAGAGGATCAGCATGAGTATACATTGCACCAGGTCCCTAAAATTTGGAGTTTTTGAAACCCAACCTCATGCCTAAGATAAAACACAGGAGTACTATGCCTCCCGGCAGACAGAGGTTCAGACACACACAGGGTGAAGGTAAGGATCAGATGGAAGCCAGGGATACAAAAGTATATTGTTTAATCTTCTGTTAGGGCTTCCTGAACAGCCATGGGTGGAAACTCTCCTCTCTCAAGAGGGCTTTGCCATTTTTTCCCTGTTTATCAACAAGGACAGATTTAAGTGAGCAACACAGTGCCCCCAGTCCAGTGGAGAGCCTGGAGCTGCTTATACCAGGCACCACTCCACTGTGCCCTATAGGTACATCTTTACTAGAGCAAGTTGGCCTGAAAACCAGCACAACAGGCCCCTTCCTCAGAAGACCAGCACAATCACCCCCAAACCATGGCATGCCTGAAGCCTACCAATCACAGAGTGCTACAAAGCTCCAGCTCTAGTGGAAATAAGATCAGGTTTATTTGAACAAGTAGACCAAAGTTTAACACGAAGTTAAAGCACCACACACTAGACAAGATCCAAACACTCTCCACTGCAGGAAAGAAGAAACTCTGCAGACAACTGATCTGAGGGAAAGAGTAGCCAAAATACAACAGCAGAGTGCACACCCTGAAACACTTCCTGAAACACCAGGCTCTGGTCAGTATAGGACATCATTGTAATATAGCCATTACCCTTGGGAACAGAAAATACAACAGGCTTTCTGAGCACACACAAACACAAAACACTAATCTAGACAAAGTGTTAAGACGGAGGAATTCACCCCAATGAAAGAACATCAGAGGTCATGGCCAGGAATCTAATAAAAACAGATGGAAGTAATATGCCTGAATAAGAATTCAAAGCAGCAATCATAAGGATACAAGCCGGGCTTGAGAAAAACATAGAAGACACTAGAGAGTCACTTAGAGATAAAAGAACTAAAAACTGGTAGGGCTGAAATAAAAACAAAATGCTATAACTTAGATACAAAATTAACTGGTTAATTCTCATTCTCATAATGACTATGAGAATGGATGAAGCAGAGGAATGAATCAGTGATATAGAAGATAATATTATGGAAAATAATGAAACTGAAAGAAGAGAGAAAGGAAAGTGTTGGATCATGAATGTAAACTTAAGGAGCTCAGTAACCCCATAATTTGTAGTAACATTCATATCATAGGAGTCCCAGAAGAAGAGGAATATGGCAGAAATTTTCTTTGAGCAAGTTATAGCTGAAAAAGTCCCCACATCTGGGGAAGGAAACAGAGATCCAAATTTAGGAGGCATAAAGAGGGCCCACCAATTCAACAAAAGCCAGCCAACACCAACGTATATCATAGTAAAAATTTTAAAATATAGAGATAGGAAAGAATCCTGAGAGCAGCAAGGGGAAAGAATTCCCTAACCTACAAAGGAAGAAAAATCAGCTTCACAACAGATTTCTCCACAGAATCCTGTTAGGCTAGAAGAAAGTGGCACAATATATTCAACGTGCTGAGAGGAAAAATATGCAGCCCAAAGTACTTTATTCAACAAGGCTGTCATTCAGAATAGAAGGAGAGATAAAGAGCTTCCCAGGCACAAAAACTAAAGGAGTTTATGACCACTAACACAGCCCTGCAAGAAATGTTAAAGGAGACTCCTTGAGTGAGAAAGAAAGACCAAAAGCAACAAAGACTAGAAAGGAACAGAAAAAATATCCAGAAACATTGATTTTACAAATAATACAATGGCACTAAATTCATATCTGTCAATTAACACTCTGAATGCAAATGGACTATGTGCTCCATCAAAAGACATAGAATATGAGATTGTATAAAAAAACAAACAACAACAACACCAACAACAAAACAAGACCCATCTATACGCTGCCTACAAAAGATTTATTTTATACCTAAAGGCACCTTCAGATTGAAAGTAAGGATATGGGGGACCATCTATCATTCAATATTTTTTCATCTATCATTCTTTTTTTTTTAAATGAAGTCTTTTTTTTTCAGTGTTACAAGATTTATTGTTCATGCACCACACCCAGTGCTCCATGCAATACGTGCCCTCCTCAATACTCACCACCAGGCTCGCCCAACTAACCACCCCCTCCCCTCCAAAGCCCTCAGTTTGTTGCTTAGAGTCCACAGTCTCTCATGGTTCATCTCCCCCTCTGATTTCCCCCCATTGCCCCTTCCCTTCCTTTTCACAATGCCCTCCATGTTTTTCTTTATGCTCAGCACGTAAGTGAGACCATAAGGTAATTGGCTCTCTCCGCTTGACTTATTTCACTCCGCATAATCTCTTCCAATCCCATTCATGTTGATACAAAAGTTGGATATTCGTTCTTTCTAATGAAGGCTAATATTCCATTGTATATATGTACCATATCTTCTTTATCCATTCTTATCTTTCAATAATCACTCTCAACGGGAATGGCCTAAATGCTCCCATAAAATGGCACAGGGTTGCAGAATGGATAAAACAGCAGGACCCGTCCATATGCTGTCTACAAGAGACTCATTTGGAAGCAAAAGATACATCCAGACTGAAAGTGAAAGG
>CM053609.1:17836269-17861317 GCA_028646535.1 Procyon lotor | reverse complement strand
AACATAGGAGCAGCCAACTACATAAACCAACTGTTAATCCAAATAAAGAGTCACATTGATAGGAATACAATAATAATAGGAGATCTTAACACACCGCTCTCAGTAACAGACAGATCATCTAAACAGAAAATCAATAAAGAAACAAGAGCTTTGAATGACACATTGGACCAGATGGACCTCATAGATATATACAGAACATTCCACCCTAAAAAAACAGAATACTCATTTTTCTCGAGTGCACACGGAACTTTCTCCAGAATAGACCACATACTGGGCCACCAATCAGGACTCAACCAATACCAAAAGACTGAGATGATTCCCTGCATTTTCTCAGACCACAGTGCTTTGAAACTGGAACTCAACCACAAGAAGAAATTTGGAAGGAATTCAAACACTTGGAGGGTAAAGACCAACCTGCTCAAGAATGCTGAGATCAACCAGGAAATCAAAGATGAACTGAAACAATTCATCTATCATTCTAATGGACGTCAAAAGAAAGCTGTACTAGCCATACTTATATCAGACAAACTAGCTTTTAAACCAAAAGCTGATAAAACAGATGAAGAAGGTTACTATGTCATATTAAAGGGGTCTATCCAACAAGAAGATTGAAAAATTGTAAATATTTATGCCCCCAATTTGGGAGCACCCAAATATATAAATCAATTAATAACAAACATAAAGGGGAGGGGGACAAGATGGTGAAGTAGGAGATCCTGTTGCAACCTGTCCCCAAAAGTGAGCTGGATATCTACCAGAGCACGCTGAACACCCATGAAATCAGACTGAGGAGCAAGATTTTTCATTTCTGGATCTCTACGGGAGCAGAAGACAGCAGTGGAGAGGTAAAGCAAAGTGGGAACACTCAACTGATACTGGAGGATAAACAAAAGGGGGAAGGGAGCCACCAGAAGCAATGCAAGGACAGTAATACCCCAAAGGAAAGTGCCCCGTGGTTGGGAAGCACTTAGACTTAACTTAGAGTCTGGTTAAAAACACTTAAAAAGAGCAAAAGGTTCTGAGGAGCAACTAGTGGAAGGGGGTGGTCGCAGGCACAGGTGTGGGCCCACGCTCCCAGGAAGGACACCACTTGCCTCAAAGAGAGACTGGTGGGGGGTTCCAGTCTGTGGTTCCTGAGCCTGCAGCTTTCTGCTCCTTGCACCATTTTGTGGGCAGGGCATGCATGCTCCTGCAAGCCCTTAGAGAGTCTGGTGTGGTCCAGGAGCCGGGAGCTTTTCACTGCATGCTCCACTCTCTGGACTGAGTGCAACCCTGACTGAAAAGACATTTGTGGTCTGCAGCCGGGGCTGGGTGCTCCCAGCCTGCCCTAGAGAGAACACGGGCAGGCAGCCTAATCTAGGGCAGGAATCTGACCACACCCTGCATGGGACTGTAACCTGAAAAGCTGTGGAGTGCATACCACCTGTGACAGGCTGCGCTGTGAGCAGAATTTTGAGGAGAGGAGTTGTGTTCTGGACCACCCAGAGGGGAGCAGACTGAGGCTTCTCTGTGACGCGGAGGTCTGGGCACATACAGGCAGGTTCCTTGCTTGGACTCTCCAAAAAGGTGAAAAAGCTACAAAAAGCCAAAAACCTTCAGAGAGTCCCCAATAGGGAACTGACCTCATACCCCCACTTGTAGGCAACAAAGTGGTGTGAGTTGGTGCCTTAGTTTTGCTTAGAAAGTGTCAATAGGCCTTAGAAGGAAGATGCACTTGTACCCCTCACACACAACAAAGAAGTGTTTTTGCATTCCACTTTGCTGGAAAGATGTGTGTGTATGTGGGAGATGAGGCAATAAGAAGATGAACATACATACTCACCAAGACTTCGAACACACCTAACTAGGGGAACTGCCTGATCTAAAAAAACAAAAACAAAATCAAAAAAACAAAACAAAACAAAAAAAACAAAAAAAACTAAACAGGAACTAGAATTACATAATATCTAAAATGTCTAGGATACAATGAAAATCACTAATCATGCCAACAACTAGGAAAATCACAACTTGAGTGAAAAAACACATTCTGTAAGTGCCAATAGCAACATGAATGAGATATTAAATTCACCAACAAAAAGTATAAGAAGTCATTATTAAAATACCACAAAAAGTAATTATGGATTCTCTTAAAGGAAATAAAAAATAGAAAATCTCAGCAAAGCAGTAGAAATTATAAAAAGGAACCAAAACCAAATTATAGATATGAATAATACAATAACAAAATAAAACGCCTGACAGATGAGCTCAAATAGTAGAGTGAAGATGACAAAGGAAAGAATTAATGAACTTGAGGACAGATGAAAATAATCTACTCAATCTGAACAACAGATTAAAAAAAAAAAAGGCTGAAAAAAATGAGCCCTGTCTTAGGAACCTGTGCCCAATAACGAAAAAACTAACATTCAAAACATCAGAGTATCAGAGTATCAGAGGAGAGAAGAAAGTGTGTAAATAACAAAATACTTGAAAAAAATAATGGCTTACAACTCCCTCAAATTGGAAAAACACAAATCTGTAGGTTTAAGAAGCTGAACATATCAAAAAAGTATAAACACAAAGAAATTCATGCTAATAAAATTGAAAAATTAAAGAAAAACCTTGGAAAAAACTAGAATGGAATGACACGTTACTTTTAGAAAAAAAAATTTCAAATAAAGTGGATTCCTCATCTGAAAACATGAAGAGAAAGAGGAAGTAAAGCAATATTTTCAAGAACTAAACGAAAAGGATCATCAAATGCAAATGTTATACCCAGAAAAAATCTTCAGAAAAAAAAGGAAATAAAGACCATCCTAGAGAAAGGAAAACAAAGAGAATCTATATCTAACAAATATACCATTAAGGAAGAGCTAAAGAAAGTTTCTTTTTTCTTTTTTAAAGATTTTATTTATTTATTTCAGAGAGAGAGAGAGAGAGAGCAAACACAAGCAGGGATGGGGTAGAGAGAGAAGCAAAGTCCCCACTGAGCAAGGAACCCGAAGCAGGACTCAATCCCAGGACCCTGTGATCATGACCCAAGCCAAAGGCAGATGTTCAACCAACTGAGCCATGCAGGTGCCCTAAGGAAAGTTTTTTAAACGTAAAGGAAAGAATAAGGGTATCTTGGAGCTTAAGAAAGAAAAGGAGGACATTGGGAAGGCTAAGTATAACAGCAAAAATATAATAGACTACATTTTTTCTTTTAAATTCAATTAGCCATCATATAGTACATCATTAGTTTCAGATGTAGGTGTTCAATGATTCTTCAATTGTGTATAATACCCAGTGCTCATCACATCATATGCCTTCCTTAATGCCCAACACCCAGTTACCGCATCCCCCAACCCCTCCCCTTCTGCAACCCTCAGTTTGTTCTGTGAGTCAAGAATCTCATGGTTTGTCTCCCTTTCTGAAATCTTCCCAGTTTTCCCTCCCTTCCTCTATGATCCTCTGCATTATTTCTTATATTCTACATGTGAGTGAAACCATATGATAATTGTCTTTCTCTGGTTGACTTATTTCACTTAGCATAATACTTTCCAGTTCCATCCATGTGATGTAAATTGTAGGTATTCATTTTTTCTTTTCTGATGGCTGAGTAATGTTCCATTCTATATGTGAATCACATCTTCGGTCCTTCCACAGTTTGGCAATTGTAGACATTGCTGCTATGAACTGGTGTAAGGTGGTATCTCATTGTGATTTTTATTTGTATATCCCTGATGCCAAGGGATGTGGAGCATTTTTTTCATCTGTTGGCTTTGAGAAATGTCTATTCATGTCTTCTGCCTATTTCTTGACTGGATTATTTGCTTTTCAGTGTTGAGTTGGATAAGTTCTTTATAGATCTTGGATACTAGCTTTTTATCTGATGTCATTTGCAAATATCTTCCCCATTCTGTAAGTGGCCCTTTAGTTTTGTTGACTGTTTTCTTTGCTATGCAGAAGATTTTTATCTTGATGAAGTCCCAATAGTTTATTTTTGTTTTGTGTCCCTTGCCTTTAGAGATGTGTCTCGCAAGAAGTTGCTGTGGTCAAGGTCGAACAAGTTATTGCCTATGTTTTCCTCTGGGATTTTGATGGTTTCCTATCTCACAGTCAGGTCTTTCATCCATTTTCAGTTTATCTTTGTGTATGATGTAAGAGAATGGTCCAGTTTCATTCTTCTGCACGTGGCTGTCCAATTTTCCCAGCACCATTTATTCAAAAGACTTTTTTTTCCATTGGATGTTCTTTCCTGCTTTGTTGAAGACTAGTTGACCATAGAGTTGAGGGTCCGTTTCTGGGTTCTCTATTCAGTTGCATTGATCTATGTGTGTTTTTGTGCCAGTACCATGCTGTCTCGATCCCAGCCTTGTAACATAGCTTGAAGTCAAGCATTATGATGCCCCCAGCTTTTTTTTCTTTTTCAACATGCCTCTGGCTACTCAGGATCTTTTCTGGTGCTGTTTTTTTTGGTTTTGTTTTTTTAATTTTATTTATTAATTTGGCAGAGAGACAGCGAGAGAGGGAACACAAGCAGGGAGAGTGGGAGAGAGAGAAGCACGCTTCCTGGTGAGCAGGGAGCCTGATGCGGGGCTCGATCCCAGGACCCTAGGATCATGACCTGAGCCGAAGGCAGAGGCTTAACCATCTGAGGCACCCAGGTACCCCTTCTGGTGCTATTTTAAGATAGTTTTTTCTAGCTCTGTGAAGAATGTCAGTAGGTTTTTTTAATAGGAATTGCATTGAATATGTAGATTGCTCTGGGCAGCGTAGACATTTTAACAATATTTATTCTTTCAATCCATGAGCATGGAATGTTTTTCCATCTTTGTGTCTTCCTCAATTTCTTTCATAAGTGTTCTGTAGTTTTTGGAGTACAGATCCTTTACCTCTTTGGTTAGGTTTATTCCAAGATATCTTACAGGTTTTGGTGCTATTGTACTTGGGATTAATTCCTTAATTTCTCTTTCTTCAGTCACATTGTTAGTGTATAGAAATGCAACTGATTTCTGTGCATTTATTTTGTATCCTGCCATGTTGCTGAATTTCTGTATGAGTTCTAGCAATTTGGGGGTGGAGTCTTTTGAGTTTTCCACATAAAGTATCATGTCATCTGTGAAGAGTGAGAGTTTGACTTCTTGACAATTTGAATGTCTTTTATTTCTTTTTGTTGTCTGACCATTGAGGCTATAACTTCAAGTACTATGTTGAACAACAGTAGTAAGAAGGCATCCCTGTCATGTTCCTGACTTTAAGGGAAAAGCTCTCAGTTTTCCCCCACTGAGAATGATATTTGCTGTGGGCTTTTTGTAGATGGCTTTTTTATATTGAAGTATGTTCCCTCTATCCCTACACTGTGGAGAGTTTTAATCAAGAAAGAATGCTGTATTTTGTCAAATGCTTTTTCTGCACGTATTGAGAACATCATATAGTTCTTGTCCTTTCTTTCAATGTGATGTATCACAAATCTATCATGTGATAGATTTGTGAATGTTGAACCACCCTTGCAGCCCAGGAATAAATCCAACTTGGTCATGGTGAATAATTCTTTTAATGTACTATTGGATCCTATTGGCTAGGATCTTGTTGAAAATTTTGGCATCCATGTTCATCAGAGATATTGGTCTGTGATTCTCCTTTTTGGTAGGGTCATTTCTGGTTTTGGGATCAAGGTAATGCTGGCCTCATAGAACAAGTTTGGGAATTATCCCTCCATTTATGGTTTTTGAAACAGCTTCAGGAAAATGGTATTGGATCTCTTTTAAACATTTGGTAAAATTGCCCTGGACAGCCATCCTGCCCTGGATTCATTTTTTGGGAGATTTTTTATTACTTCTTCAATTTCCTTGCTGGTTATGGGTCTGTTAAGGTTTTTTTATTTCTGCTTTAGTTTTGGTAGTTTATATGTTTCCGGGAATGCATCCGTTTCTTTCAGATTGCCTAACTTTTGGCATATGGTTGCTTATGATATGTTCTTAAAATTGTTTGCATTTCTTTGGTGTTGGTCATGATCTCTCCTCTTTCCTTAGTGATTTTATTTATTTGGATCCTTTCTCTTTTCTTTGGGATAAGTCTGGCCAGAAGTTTATTGATCTTATTGATTCTACAAGGAACCAGCTTCTAGTTTCATTAATCTGTTCTACATTTTTTTGTTTGTTTGTTTCTATTTCATGCAGTTCTATTCTAATCTTTATTATTGCTCTTCTCCTGCTTGGTTTAAGCTTTATTTGCTGTTCTTTCTCCAGCTCCTGTAGATGTAAGGTTATATTTTGTATTTGAGACTTTTCTAATTTTTTGAGAAAGGCTTGTATTGCTATGTTATTCCCACTTAGGACTGCCTTTGTTGTGTCCCAAATGTTTTGAACAGCTATGTTTTCTTTTCTTTTTTTTTTCTTTTTTCCCCCAAATACTTTTATTTCATTTTTTCAGTGTTACAAGATTCATTGTTCATGTACCACACCCAGTGCATTTTCTTTTCTTTTTTTTCCCCTTACCAATAAGTGATCCACATATTGGTTTAGTAAAATTCAAATTGAAATACACTTGAGGGGAGATATACAAATATGAAAAAATGGAAGTGTAAGTGCAAATATGGAGTAATTTTTTAAAATTTTATTAATTTTTCAGTGTTTTTATTTTCATTTGTTTCCATGACTTTTTAAAAATTCTTCTTTAATTTCCTGGTGGATCCATTCAATCTTTCTTTTTATTATTACTTTTATATATTTTTTATTAATTTAATTTTATTTTTTTCAGTGTTCCAAGATTCATTGTTCATGCACCACACCCAGTGCTCCATGCAATACATGCCCTCCTCAATACCCACCACCAGGCTCATCCAACCTCCCACCCCCTACTTTTATATTATTCTTTCTTTATTTTTATTTTTCTCTTTTCAGACATTATTTTTTTTATTTATATTCAATTAGCCAACATATGGTTCATTATTCTTTAGTAGGATGCTCTTTAACCTTCAAGTGTTTGAGTCCCTTCCAAATTTCCTCTTGTGATTGTGTTGAAGTTTCAAAGCATTGTGGTCTGAAAATATTCAAGGAATCATTACAATATTTTGGTATCAGTTGAGACCTGATTTGTGACCCAGTATGTGATCTATTCTGGAGAATGTTCCATGTACACTCAAGAAAAATGTGTGTTCTGTTGTTTTAAGATGGATTGCTCTGTATATATCTGTGAAGTCCACCTGGTCCAATGTGTCATTCAAATACCTTGTTTCCTTGTTGATCTTTCTAGATGAGCTGTCCATTGTTATGAGGGGGGTGTTGAAGTCCCCTACTGTTAATGTATTTTTATCAATGTGTTTCTTTAATTTGGTTATTAATTGGCTGCTCCCAAGTTAGGGGCATAAATATTTATGATTTTTAGATCTTTATGTTGGATAGACACTTTAAGTATGATACAGTGTTCCTCTTCATTGCTTACTATAGTCTTTGTTTTAAAATCTAATTTGTCTGATATGAGGATTGCTGACTCAGCTTCCTTTTGATGTCCATTAGCATGATAAATCATTCTCCACCCCTCAATTTCATCTGGAGGTGTCTTTAGGTCTAAAATGAGTCTCTTGTAGATAGCGTATTGATGGGTCTTGTTTTTGTTGTTGTTGTTGTTTTTAATCCAATCTGATAGCCTATGTCTTTTGATTGGAGCATTCAGCCCATTTGCATTCAGAGTAACTATTGAAAGATATGAATTTAGGACCATTGTATTACCTGTAAAATCACTGTGTCTGTAGATTGTCTCTGTTCCTTTCTGGTCTTTGTTACTTTTGTGCCCTCTCTTCACTTACAGGATCTTCTCTAATATTTCTTGCAGGGCTTGTTTAGTGATCACCAATTCTTTTAGTTTCTGTTTGTCCTGGAAGCTCTTTATTTTACTTTCCTTTCTGAATGAGAGTCTTGCTGAATAAAATATTTTTGGCTGCCTATTTTTCTCATTTAGTTCACTGAATATATCATGCCAGCCTTTTCTGGCCTGCCAGGTCTCTGTGGATAGTTCTGATGCCAGTCTAATATTTCTACTATTGTAGGTTAAAGATCTCTTGGCTCAAGCTGCTTTCAGGATTTTCTCTTTATCTCTGATATTTGCAATCTTCACTATTATTACATGTTGGGGTGTTGATCTATTTTTATTGATTTTGGGGGTGTTCTCTCCATCTCTTGGACTTAAATGCCTGTTTTCTTACCCAGATTTTCTTTCCCAGATTAGGGAAGTTCTCAACTGTGATTTGCTCAAATATATCTTCTGGCCATCTCTCTATTTCTTCTTCCTCTGGGACCCTGATAATTCTAACATTGTTCACTTTATAATATTGCTGCTTTCTTGAAACATCCCTTCATAGTCCATTAGTTCTTTTCCTCTCTTTAACTCAGTTTCCTTCACTCCTCTTTCTTTTCTTCTATGTCATCATTTTGATCTTTTCCTCTATGTCACTCTCTCTTTTTGTCTTTTCTTCTATGTCACTGACTCTCTTTTCTGCCTCATTTACCCTAGCTGTTAGAGCATCCAATTTCAACTGCATCTCAGTTAAAGCATTTTTAATTTTGGCCTCACTAGATTGTATTTCTGCACTAAGAGATTCTCTAGTGTGTTTTATGCTTTTTTCTTTTTTTTTTAATTTTTTAAATTTAATTTTTTATTCATTTATTTAAATTCAAGTATAATTAACATACAATGTTATATTAGTTGTAGGTTAACAATATGATTCAACGATTTTATACCTCTCTCAGGGCTCATTATAACAAATGTGCTTTTTTAAATTTTTTTCTTATATTATGTTCAGCCAGCCAACATATCATTAGTTCTTGATGTAGTGTTCAATGATTCATTACTTGTGTATAACACCCAGTGATCTTCACAACACATACCCTCCTTAGTACCTATTGCCTGGCTACCCCATCTTCCCCATTCCTCTCCCTTCCATTAGTCTCAGTTTGTTTCCTGGAATCCAGAGTCTCTCGTGGTTTGATTTCCCATGAGAGAGGCCCTCTCTGATTTCTTCCCATTCAGTTTTCTCTCCTTTCTCTAATGGTCCTCTGCCTTATTCCTATGTTGCACATATGAGTGAAACCATATGATTATTGTCTTTCTCCACTTGACTTATTTCACTTAGCATAATCTCCTCCAGTGCTGTATACTTTTTTCAAGCTCAATTAGTAATTTTATAATCATTATTCTAAGTTCCAGCTCTGACATTTTACTTACATCCATGTCAATTAGATCTGTGACAGAGAGTGTTACCACTGGTATTTTCCTTTGTTGTGAATTCCTCCTTCTAGTTATCTTGCCCAGATAAGAATGGATAACAGAAAGAACAAAATAAAAAATATCAACCATGACCCAAGTGAAATACACACTAGACAAATTCAAAGAGGTCAGAAACCAAAAGAGAAATAAAAAAAAAGGGGGGGGGGAGGAGGAGGAAGGAGAGAATATAATCTTCAGGTGGACAACACAGTGATCCACTTGGTCCTGGGTGTATTTTGGTTTGCTTGTTAGAAGACACTAAATCTCAAAGTTGCAAAGAAGGCAAAACTTATGTATATACAAAAATAAAATTTTGTACAGTGAAAGCAAGCCAAAAATGAAGAGTATATCTATAAAATGTAAATGTAAAAATGAAAGTTAAAAAAATTCTTAAAAGGCTACCTGGGTGGCTCAGTCTGTTAAGCATTTGCTTTTGGCTCAGATCATGATCCTGGAGTCCCAGGATTGAGTCCCACATCAGGGTCCTGGCTTAGTATGGAGTCTGCTTCTCCTTCTGCCCTTCACCCCACTAGTACTCACTTTCTCTCTCAAATAAATAAATAAATAAATAAATAAATAAATAAATAAATAAAACCTTTTAAAAAAGACTTAAAAACAAAGAGTGGATAAAATAGGGGCGCCTGGGTGGCTCAGTGAATTAAAGCCTCTGCCTTTGGCTCAGGTCATGATCTCAGGGTCCTGGGATCAAGCCCCACATTGGGCTCTCTGCTCAGCAGGGAGCCTGCTTCCCCCCCTCTCTCTGCCTGCCTCTCTGCCTACTTATGATCTCTCTCTCTCTGTCAAATAAATAAATAAAATCTTTAAAAAAAAAAGATTAAAAAAAAGAGTGGATAAAATAAGAAACTAGTTGAAAAGGAAAATTTTAAACTGAAAGATAAAAGAATCTTGAGAGAAAAACCTCAAATTCTATATAATATTTCCCCGTAGCTCTGGAGTTTTGCAGTTTGTTCTATATGTTTCGTAAACTTGGTATTCACCTGATGTTCCAGCTGGTCTTCTAGGGGAGGGGCCTGCTGTGCTGATTCTCAGGTGTCTGTCTGGACAGAGTTGCACCACCCTTTGCCAGGGTCTGGGCTCAGTGTAAGGTGGTTCAGATTGCTCTATGTGGCTTTTGTTTCCTGAATGTTTTTTGTGTCCCTTTAGAGGATGAAAATAAAAATGTAGCAGCTTCATCTCCAGCCCTGGAACTCAAAGATCGTGGCCTCCTCTCTTCAGTAAACCCTCAGTGAAAAGCAGTCCTCACTTTTATGTTCACCAAACTTTGCAGACTCCTGTGGTTTTGCACTCACACAGATCCTCCCACGGGGAAGGAAGAGGGTCACCACAGGTCTTCTGCTTGCAGGGCCCCTGCAGGGAGAGTGGTCACCTGATCATGCACACACTGGCATCGCCTGTCCTGGGAAGGGAGGAGGATCATCCCGTTTCTGCCCTTTGCAGCACTCCTGCATGGAGAGTGGTTGCCAGATAGTGCTGGGGTTCATAGTTTATGGCAAACTGAGCTGAAAGCCCACTCATGAGCTCACTGACTGTAGCTGCTTTCCCTACTGCAATGCTTGTAAATTCTTCTGGCTCAGGCATGCCAGTTCTCTCCATGACCCTGGGGATCCTGAGACTACACTGTCCCACGTAGAATTCTGTCCCACTTCATCACCTGACCAGGGTGTATCAGGCAGGGATATTTCTCACTGGAACAGACTTCTAAAAGTTCTGAATTTGCTTTCTGGGGGCAAATCACCCCCAGTAGTCTCCCCAGGAGGCTCCTCCCTACACCCTGCCATTTATCTTCTGATATATCTTCTCCAGTTCACTTCTCTGCACTTTCAATCTTCCAAAAAGTGGTCACTCTTATATTTGTAGAATTCCAGCAATTCTTTTCTTACATCTCAGGTTGAATTCATGGGTGTTCAGAATGATTTGGTAGTTATCTAGCTAAATTCAACAGACTAGATGAAACGAAGACCCCTACTCTTCTGCCTACTTAAGTGTTTGATAGAGTTCAATCTCTTTAATTTTAAATGATCTATTCTCATTTGTCTATTGCTTCAGGTTTGGTAGTGGGAGCACCTCTCAAATAATTTATCCATCCCATATAATTTATCTATTTTTTGACATTCATGAGTTCACAATATTCCTTTACAATTCCTTTTATTTCTGTGAGGTGAGTCATGCTGTTCCTACTTTAATTCTTGATTTTGGAATTTGAATCTGCTCTTTTCTAGTTTGTTTAGTCTAGCTAATGGTATGTCAATATGATTGATATTTCCAAAGAATCAACTTCAGCTTCATTAATTTTCTCTTGTTTTTCTTTTCACTACTTATTTCTGTGTTAATTTTATTATTTATTCCTTCTGCCTATGTTGGGTTAAACTTTCTCTACTATTCTTTTTTTATGTGGAAAGTCATTGATTTGAGATTTTTCTTCTTTTTAAATATAAGCATACATTGATATAAATTTCCACTTAAGTGCTGCTTTAGCTACATCCACAAAATTTTGGTATGATGTATATTCAATTTCACTAATCTCAAGATATTTCTAATTTCTTTTTTAGTTGTATTTGACTTGTCACACTTTTAAGAGTGTATTGTTTAATTTCCACATCATTGTGAATTTCCCAAATTTATTTCTGTTATTGATTTCTAATATAATATTTAAATGGTCACAGAATATGAGTTGGATGATTTCAATTCTATTAAATATGTTGATGTAGGTTTTATGGCCTAATAAATAGTCTTTCTGGAGAATATTCCAGGGCATTTGGGAAGTATGTGCATTCTGTTATTATTGAGTGTTGTATTCTACAGGTCTGTATTAGGTGTTAAATTTTTTGTTTCTTTATAGATCTTGCCTAGTCAATCTACTTTTTTTTCAGAGTTTATCAAGGCATAATTGACAAATAAAAATTTAACATCTTTAAGGTTTACAACATAATGATTCCATATAAGTACGCACTGTGAAATGATTGCCACAATCAAGTTAATAAATCAATCACCTCATATAGTTATTTTTTTTTAGTATGGTGAAAATACTTAGGATCTTTCTTTGTACATTTTGAGTATGTAATACAGTACTAACTATAGTCATTATGTTGTACAATAGATTTCCAGAACTTGTTTATCTTATAACTGAATTTAATAACCTGTGCCCAAAATCTGCACACTTTCCTCATCCCCTAGCACCTGATAACTACTATTCCACCCTCTGATTCTATGAATTTGACTTTTTTAGTTTCCACATATAAGAAAAATTATATAATACAGTTGACACTTGAACAACATAGGTTGGCTCTGTGCAGGTTCACTTATATGTGGACTCTTTACAGTACAGTACTACAAATGTATTTTTTGCTAATAATTTTCTTTTTTATTTTAATTCATTAGTAAACAGTGTTATATTAGTTTTAAGTGTACAATATAGTGATTTAACACTTCCGTACATCACCCTGTGCTCATCACGAGTGCACTCCTTGACTCCCAATCACTTATTTCACCCATCTCCCCACTTCCCCTGTGTTAAAGATCAGATTGTTCTCTATATTTGAGAGTCTGTTCCTTGTTTTGACTCTCTCTTATTTTTTCCCTTTGCTTGTTGGTTTTGTTTCCTAAATTTCTTAAATTTCACATATGAGTGAAATTCTATGGTATTTATCTTTCCTTAACTTATTTTGCTTAGGATTTTAATCTCTAGATCCATACATGCCATTGCAAGTGGAAAGATTTAATTCTTTTTTATATATTCCATATATAAAATGTATATATGTATTCCATATATAATATATATATATGTGTGTGTGTGTGTGTGTGTATAACCATTATATATATATATATATATATATAGCCATTTTTTGTAGCCATTCACCTATAAGTGGACACTTGGAATACTTCTATATCTTGGCTATTGTAAATAATGCTGCAATAAGCATAGGCATGCATGTGTCACTTTGAATTAGTGTTTTTGTATTCTTTGGGTAAATACCCAGTATCGTGATTGCTGGATCCTAGTGTAGTTACATTTTTCACTTTTTGAGGAACCTACATGTTGTTTTCCCGAGAGGCTGCATCAGGAGCCTCTTTTCCCGAGAGGCCACCAACAGGGCAGGAGTGTTCCATTTTCTCCACATCCTTGCCAACACTGTTGTTTCTTGTGTTGTTGATTTTAGCTATTCTTACAGGAGCGAGGTGATATCTCATTGTAGCTTTGATTTGCATTTCTCTGATGATTAGTGTTGAGCATCTTTCATGTGTTTTTTGGTCATCTAGATGTCTTCTTTGGAGATGTATGTTCATGTCTTCTGCACATTTTTAAATTGTTTATTTTTTAGTGTTGATTTGCATAAATTCTTTACATATTTTGTTTTTGCTTTTTATGTGCATTTTCACGTATATATGTGATATAATACATATAAATGTTCAATTTTGTTTAGAATATATAATATATATTATGTTCAGTTAACCAGCATAAAGTACATTGTAAGTTTTTGTTTTAGTGTTTAATGATTCATTAGTTGCATATAACACCCAGTGCTCATCCCAATATGATGCTTACTCATCACTAGATTACCCCACCTCCCAGCCCCCTCCCATCTGTAACCCTGTTTGGTTCCCAGAGTCCACAGTTGCTCATGGTTTGTCTCCCTCTCTGATTTCTTCCATTTCAGTTTTCCCTCCATTCCCTATGGTCCTCTGCTCTATTCCTTATGTTCCACGTATGAATGAAACCATATGATAATTGTCTTTCTCTGATTGACTTATTTCACTTAGCATAATCCCCTCCAGTTCCATCCATGTCAGTGCAAATGGTGAATATTCATCCTGTCTGATGGCTGAATATTATTCCATTGTATAAATGCACCACATCTTCTTTATCCATTTGTTAAAAGGCATCTCAGTTCCTTCCACAGTTTGGCTATTATGGTCATTGTTGCTATGAACATTAGAGACATGCAGCCCCTTCTTTTTAAAAATTTTTTATTTAGGGGCGCCTGGGTGGCTCAGTCGTTAAGCGTCTGCCTTCGGCCCAGGTCAGATCCCAGGGGCCTGGGATCGACCCCCACATCGGGCTCCCTGCTCGTCAGGAAGCCTGCTTCTCCCGCTACCACTCCCTCTGCTTCTGTTCCCTCTCTCACTGTGTTTCTCTCTGTCAAATAAATAAAATCTTTAAAAAAAATTTTTTTTATTTAAATTCCATTTAGTAAACATACAGTGTGATATTAGTTCAAATGTATAATATAGTGATTCAACTCTTCCATACAATACCCAATGCTCATCACAAGAAATGCATTCCTTAATCCCCATCACCTGTTTAACCCATCCCCCACCACCTCCCCTCTGGTAACTATTAGTTCATTCTCTATAGTTAAGAGTCTCTTAGTTTGCCTCTCTCTTTTCCACCCTATGTTCATTTGTTTTCTTTCTTAAATTCCACATATGAGTCAAATCATTCAGTATCAGGCTTTCTCTGACTGACTTACTTCACTTAAGATAATACTCTCTAGCTCCATCCATGTTTGCAAGTGGCAAGATTTCATGATTTTTATGGCCAGGTAATATTCCAGTGTATTTATATCATCTCTTCTTCATCCATTTATCAGTATATGAGGACATTTGGGCTCTTTCTCTAATTTGGCTATTGTAGATAAAGCTATTATAAACATTGGGGTGCATGCATCCTTTCGAATCTGATTTGATCTTTTCAAATCAGTATTTTTGTATCCTTTGGGTAAATACCCAGAATGACAATTTCTGGATCATAGGTTAGTAATATTTTGAACTTTTTGAGGACCTCCATTCTCCACCAACAGTGCAAGAGGGTTCCATTTTCTCCACATCTTTGTTAACACTTGTTTTATGTGTTGTTGACTTTAGTCATTCTGACTGGTGTGAAGTGATATCTCGTTGTAGTTTTGATTTATATTTCCCTGATGATGAGGGATGTTGAGCATCTTTTCATGTGTCTGTTAGCTATCTGGATGTCTTCTTTGGAAATCTATTTATGTCTTTTGCCCATTTCTTACCTGGATTATTTGTTTTTTGAGGGTGTTGAGTTTGATAAATTCTTTATAGATTTTGAATACTAATTCTTTATCAGATATGCCATTTAAAAATATCTTATATTCTGTACAATACCTTTCAGTTTTGTTAGTTGTCTCCTTCACCGTGCAGAAACTTTTTATTTTGATGAAGTCCCAATAGTTCATTTTTGCTTCTGTTTTCCTTGCTTTAGTAAGAAGTTGCAACTTCCCAATACCATTTGTTGAAGAGACTTTTTCCTATTGGATATTCTTTCCTACATTGTTGAAGATTAATTGACCATATATGAGTGAGTTCATTTCTGAGTTTTGATCTATGCATCTATTTTTGGGCCAGTACCATACTGTCTTGATCACTACAGCTTGGCAATATAACTTCAAGTTCAGAGTTGTGACGTCTCCAGCTTTGATTTTCTTTTCCAAGGTTGCTTTGGTTATTTGGGTTCTTTTGTGGTTTCATGCAAATTTTAGGATTGTTTGTCCTATTTCTGTGAAAAATGCTTGTGGTATTTTGATAGAGATTGCATTAAATGTGTACATTGCTTTGAGGAATATAGATATTTTAACAATGTTGTTCTTCCAATATGTGAGAATAGAATGTCTTTTCATTTCTTTGCATCATCCTCAGTTTCTTTCATCAATGTTTTATAGTATTCAGAGTACAGATCTTTTGTCTCATTGGATAAGTTTATTCCTAGGTTATCTTATGGGTTTTGGTGTGATTGTAAATGGGATTGATTCCTTGATTTCTCTTTCTGCTGCTTTGTTATAGGTGTATAGAAATGCAATAGATTTCTGCACCATGATTATTTGTTTTGTTTTGTGTTTTAAATAGACTTTCTTTTGGTGGTTTCAGATTTACAGAAAAAAGAAATGAGTGGGAAATACATCTGGTTCATATCTCCCTACCTCCACATCCAGTTTTCCCAATTTGTAACATCTTGAATTAGTGTGATACATTTGTTACAACTGATAAGCCAATGTTGATACCTTATTATTAGCTAAGGTGTATAGTTTACATTCAGTTTCACTCTGAGTTGTACACTCAGTTTTGACAACTGTATGATGACATGTATCCACCACTACAGTATCATACAGAATAGTTTCACTGTCCTAAAAATCCACTGGGCAGGGGCACCTGGGTGGCTCAATGGGTTAAAGCCTCACCTTCGGCTTGGGTCATGATCTCAGGGTCCTGAGATTGAGCTCTGTATTGGGCTTTCTGCTCAGCAGGGAGCCTGCTTCCTCCCTCTCTCTGCCTTCCTCTCTGCCTACTTGTGATCTCTCTCTCTCTCTCTCAAATGAATAAATAAAATCTTTTTTAAAAAAAATCCACTGGGCTCCTATTCATCATGCCTCCCCTTTATTTTCTGTGCTGAAAGCATCTTTTTTTTTTTTAATTTAAATTCAATTAACCAAGGTATAGTACATCATTAGTTTTTGATATAATGTTCAACGATTCATTAGTTGTGTATAACACCCAGCGCTCATCACATCACATGCCCTCCTTAATGTCCATCACCTAGTTACCCCATATTCCCACCCACCTCCCTTTCTGCAATCTTCAGTTTGTTTCCCAGAGTAAGGAGTCTCATATTGTTTATCTCCCTCTATGATTTCTTCCCATTCAGGTTTCCCCCCACCCTATTGTTCGCTGCACTATTCCAACATATGAGTGAAATCATATTTCAGAAGGATAATTGTGTCCTTCTGAGTGACATATTTCACTTAGCCTAACATCCTCCAATTCCTGTGACTTTACTGAATTCATTTATTAGTTTTAGTAGTTTTTGGTGGAATCTTTACCATTTTCTGTATAGAGTATTATGTCATTTGCAGAAAAGGTTTCACTTTTTCCTTACTAATTTGAATGCTTTTTATTTGTTTTGGTGTCTAACTGCTGTGGGTAAGACTTTCAGTACTATGTTTAATAAAGGTGATGAAAGTGAACATCCTTGTCTTGTTCTTAATCTTAGGGGGGACACTCTCAGTTTTCCCCCATTGAGAATGATGTTTGCTTTGGGTTTTTGTATATGACCTTTATTATGTTGAGTTACGTTCACTCTAAACTTACTCTGTTGAGGGTTTTTTGTTTGTTTTATTGTCAAGTGCTCTTTCTGCATCTATTAAGATTATCATGTTTTGTATCCTCTTATCAATGTGATGTATCATATTGATTTGAGAATATTGAACCACACCTGCATCCTAGGAATAAATCTTACTTGGTCACAGTGAGTGCTTTTTTAAATGTATTTTTGGGTTCTAATTGCCAGAATTTTGTTGAGGATTTTTGCATCTATGTTCATCAGAGATATTGGTCTGTGTTCTCCTTTGTTTTGATTTCTATATCTGGTTTTGGTATCAGGGTGATATTCACCTCATAGAATGAATTTGGAAGTTTCCCTTCTTTCCCCCCCCTTCTTTTATTTTTATTTTTATTTTTTGGAAGGAGACAGTTTGGGTATCAAAAGTATTGATTACTCATTAAATGTTTTGTAGAATTTGTCTGTGAAGCATTTGGTTCTGGGCCTTATTTATTTATTTATTTATTTATCTATTTATATTACTGATTTAATCCCCTTGCTGGTAATCAGTCTGTTCAAATTTTCTATTTGTACCTGCTTCAGTTTGGTAAGTTATACTTTTCTAGGAATTTATCCATTTATTCCAGGTTGTTTAATTTGTTGGCATATTGTTTTTCATAATATTCTAATTGTATTTCTGTGGTGTTGGTTGTTATTTCTTCTCTTTCACTGGTGATTTTCTTTATTGAAGTTCTCTCTTTCTCCCTCCCTCTTTGATGAGAAAGAGGCCAGATCAGAGTGGCTAGAGGTTTATAAATTTTGTTTATATTTTCAAAGAGCCAGATCCTAGTTTCATTGAGCTGTTCTATTTTGTTTTTAGTTTCCATACCACTTATTTCTACCCTAATCTTTATTATTTCCTTCCTTTTGGTGTTTTGGGGTTTGGTTTGTTGCTTTTCTTTCTATCTTCTTTAGGTGTAAGTTTATGTTATTTATCTGAGATTTTTCTTGCTTCTTGGGGTATGTCTGTGTGGCTACAAACTTCCCTCTTAGAACTGCTTTTGTTGCATCCCAAAAGTTTTGGACAGTTGTGTTTTCGTTTTTACTTGTTTCTATGTATTTTTTGTTTCTTCTTTGATTTCTTGGTTGACCCATTCATTATTTACTAGTATGTTATTTAACCTACATAAGTTTGTGGTCCTTCCAGATTTTTTCTTGTGGTTGGTTTCCAGTTTCACAGTGTTGTGGTCAGAAAAGATGCATGATATAACTTTGATCTTATATTTGTCTAGGTTTGTTTTGTGGGCTAATACGTGATTTATCCTGGAGAACATTCCATGTGCACTTGAAAAGAAGTGCGTTCTTCTATTTTAGAATGGAATGCTCTGAATATATTTGTTAAATCCATCTGGTAAGTGTATCACTCAAAGCAATTGTTTATTTATTTATTTTCTGTTTAGATGACCTGTCAATTGATGTAAGTGGGGTGTTAAATTCCCATACTATTATTTTTTAAAGATTTTATTTATTTATTTGACAGAGAGAGAGAGAGAGAGATCATAAGTAGGCAGAGAGGCAGGCAGAGAGGGGGAAGTAGACTCTTCATTGAGCAGAGAACCCAATGTGGGGCTCAATCCCAGGACCCTGAGATCATGACCTGAGCCAAAGGCAGAGGCTTAACCCACTGAGTTGCTCAGGTGCCCCTCCCCTACTGTTATTATATTATCACTGATTATTTAATTTATCTTTTTTTGTTGACTGTTTTATGTATTTGGGTGCTCTCATGTTGGGTGCATAGTTATTTACAACTGTTGCATCTTTTTGTTAGAGTGTCCCTTTTATTATTATATAGTGCCTTTCTTTGCCTCTTACAGTCTTTAATTTAATTTATTTTAAGATTTTATATATTTATTTGACAGAAACAGATAACAAGTAGACAGAGAGGCAGGCAGAGGGAGAGGGGGAAGCAGACTCCCTGCTGAGCAGAGAGCTCAATATGGGACTCGATCCCAGGACCCTGAGATCATGACCTGAGCCGAAGGCAGAAGCTTTAACCCACTGAGCCAGCCAGGTGCCCCTACAGTCTTTATTTTAAACTCTATTTTGTCTGGTATAAGTTAGCTACTCTGGCTTTTTTTTTTTTTTTTTTGGCACCCATTTGTATATTAAATGTTTTCCTATCCTCTCATTTTTACTTTTTTTATTGTGTTATGTTAGTCACCATACAGTACATTATTAGTTTTTGATATAGTGTTCCATGATTCATGGTTTGCATATAACACCCAGTGCTCCATACAATTCGTGCCTTTCTTAATCCCATCACCAGGCTCACCCATCCTCCCACCCCACCTTATAAAACTCCCCATTTATTTCCCAGAGTCTATATAGTCTCTCATGGTTCGTCTCCCACTCCACTTTCTCCCTTTTCATTTTTTCCTTCTCCTAAGGTCCTCCATGCTCTTCCTTATGTTCCTTGGTGAAACCATATGATAATTGACTTTCTCTGCTTCACTTATTTCACTTAGCATAATCTCCTCCAGTCCCATCCAAGTTGATGCAAAAGTTGGGTATTCATCCTTTCTGATGGTTGAGTAATATTCCATTGTGTATACGGATCACATCTTTTTTATCCATTCATCTGTTGAAGGGCATTTTCGGTCTTTCAATATTTTGGCTATTGTGGACATTGCTGCTATGAACATTGGGTGCATATGGCCCTTCTCTTCACTACTTCTGTATCTTTGGGGTAAATACCCAGTAGTGCAATTTCTGGGTCACAGGGTAGTTCTATTTTTAATTTTTTGAGGAACTTCCACACTGTTTTCCAAAGTGGCTGCACCAACTTGCATTCCCACCAACAGTATAAGAGGGTTCCCCTTTCTCCACAACTTCACCAACATTTGTTGCTTTTTGCCTTGTCAATTTTTGCCATTCTAACTGGTATAAGGTGGTATCTCAATGTGGTTTAGATTTGAATTTCCCTGATGGATAATGATAATGAACACTCATTTTTAATTTGCAGGTGTTTTGAGGTGTAAAACAAGTCTTTTGTAGGCAGCATATAGTGTTTTGTTTTTAGACCCACTGTGACATCCTATCTCTTTTAACTGTAATATTTAGTCAATTTATACTTAAAAGTAATTATTGAAAGATATGCATTTATTGTCATATTGTTATTTGATTTGTGATTGTTTTTGTAATTTTTCTCTTGTCCTTTCTTCTCTTTCATGGTTTGCTGTGTTTCTTTAGTGTTGTACTTGGATTTCTTACTTTTTATTTTTCCCTATCACTGTTTTTTAATTTGTGGTCATCATTCTGTTTATATATAACATTTTCATTTTTTTCTTATATCCTTTTTTAATTATTATGTTATGTTAGTCATCATACAGTACATCATTAGTTTCTGATGTAGTGTTCCATGAGTCATTGTTTGCGTACAACACCCAATGCTCCATGCAATACGTGCCCTCCTTAATACCCATCACCAGGCTCACCCATCTCCCACCCTCTCCCTTCTAAAACCCTCAGTTAGTCCATACATATAACATTTTCTGTATATAGCAGCCTATATTAAGCTCATGGTTGCTTAATTTTGTACTTACACATTTCACTGCCACATTTCAGATATTTGGTATCATATTTTATATCCTTTTATTTTGTGCTTTTCTTTTTTAACCCTTTCATATACATTTAATTTAATTTTTTTACAATTTATTTAACTTAATTTTATCTTTTTCATCTTGCAAGATTATTTGTTTACACACCATGCAATATTTTTTGCTTTTCTTAAGTGATTATAATGGTAAGAATCACTTAAGAAAAGCACAATACCAGTAAGAATCACTGGTATATATACCATATGTATACATATATACAGTGTTGTATTTATATAATTGCTTTTGTACTTTCTATTTTTCTTACTGTTACTTATGGTTTTTGTTTTCCACTCACAATGTCCCTTACCCCCCTTATTTTTTGTAGGACTGGTTTAATGGTTATAAATTCTTCTAGCTTTTGTTTGTCAAGAAATGCTTTATCTTTCCTTCTATTCTGACTGATAACCCAGGAAACAAACTGAGGGTTTTAGAGGGGAGTGGGGTGGTGGGGATGGGTTATCCTGGTGATGGGTATTAAGGAAGGAATTCATTGCATGGGGAACTGGTTGTTATATGCAAACAGTGAATCTTGGAACACTACACCAAAAATTAATGATGTACTGTACGGTGACTAGCATAATATAATATAATAAAATAATAAATAAAAGAAAGAAAGAAAAAACAAAAACACTGAATGGTAGCCTTGCTGGCTAAAGTATTCTTGGCTGCATATTTTTCCCTTTTAACACTTCTACGTAATGCTACCCCCATCTGGCCTGAAAAGTTTCTGCTGAAAAATCAGTTGATATGTAACTGTCTTCTTTTCTCTTGCAACCTTCAATATTCTTTCTGTATCACTATTATTTGCCATTTTAATTATTATGTGTCTTGGTGTGGACATTCTTGGTTTGAATTTACTGGAGTATCTCTATGTCTCCTGAATCTGGATCTCTATTCCCCTCCCCAGATTCAGGAAGTTTTCAGCTATTATTTCTTCAAACATATTTTGTGCTCTTTATTCTCTTCTTCTCCTTCTGGAATCCCTATAATGTGAATGTTATTAAACGTGATGAGGTCACTAAGTTCTCTAAGTCTATTTTCATTATGCAATATTTGTCTCTCACCTATTCAGTTTGTTTTCCATTATTCACTCTTCCAAGTCACTGATACTTTCCTCTACTTCTTGTAGCCTACTATTTATTCCAGCCACTGTATTTTAAATTTCACTTAGTGAGTGCTTCATCTCTGATATTTTATCTGTATCTCTTTGCCAAACATCTCATTGATGTCCGCTATCCTTTTCTGAAGTCCAGTGAGTATTGTTATATTCATTACTTTAAATTATGTATCAAGTATATTATTTCTCTTTCATGTATATCTCTTGCTGTGATTTTGTTCTGTCCTTTCATTTGGCACATATTCCTCTGTCTCCTCATTTTGTGTACATCTCTGTGTTTGTTTCTCTGTGTTAGGAAATTCAGCTATGTCTTCTACTCTTGAAAGTAGTGGCTTTGTGAAGAAGAGGTCCTGCAGTCCCTTGTAGCACAGTGTCTCCTATTTATCAGAACCCAACACTTCAGTTCAGACTCCTGTGTGTTGCTTGTGTCCTGCTTTGTATCTGAGTCACTTTTCCTTTCAGTTCAGACATCTGTACTGACTCGTTGTTTGTTGTGGGTTGTGTTTGTTCTCTGTGATGTTATTGAGATTAGTGAGATCCAGGAACGCAAGCTCTGAGGGATTGTGGCAGCAGAAGAGCTTGGAGGCAGGGTGGCAGTGTTAGCAATATTTGCATTGAGCCTCTAGTCTTTGACCAGATTCCCTGAATGATGTTAGCTTCTTGGACATGACATAGAATCATTGGCTTGGTGGGCTGTATGTGGCCTTCACAAAATTTGTGCTGATCTAAGTAAGGGCTAAGGCCAATAAGCTTGGGGTGGGTGAGTCCTCAGAGAACTTGTGGATGGGGTGTGCTGCTAGAAGGTTAGGTAGCAATTGTCTGTGCAGTGCTCTCCCTTCCCCAGGTGTCTTTGTATTTATGCTGTGGGTGGAGGAGGAAGTCTCCCAGATTCCAGAGAAGTCTCCCAACACTTTCTGAAATCAGTATAAACAGATCTCCTTGCCTTTCTGCAAGCTGTTGCTTCTATGTTACCTCTCCTTGGGCTATTGTCTTTTTAAGGGCAGGAACCCAGTTATCACTGGCCCTCCCAGGTTGCTCAGTGCAGAGTTAGCTGACTTTTAAAGTTATAGGCTTCAGGAAAGAAAGATGGCTGAGGAGTAGGGACCCTATTTCAATTGGTCCCCTGAGTTAAGCTGGATATCTACCATTCTGAACACCTATGAAATCAGCCTGAGATGTAAGACTATATATCTGGGTCTCTACAAGAAGAAAATCTCTGGCAGTCTCAAAGTATGAAGGGGGAAATTGTGATTCTGCACACAGATATTGGAAGATAAACAGAAGGGGGAGGTAGCCAACATAAGCTGGCACCAGGAAGGGAAAAGAACACTGGAGCATGAAACCATCCCATGCTGGAGACAAGGCATAGACTTGCATACAAGTATCAGTGGGGAAAGGCCTTCAGTGAAGTCCCCCAGTAGGATCTAGGAGCTTCAGGTGTGTGCTCATGGTTTTAGAAAGAAGAAGGGCAGAGATGCTCAGCCCTGGATTCTACCACTAGAAATATTGCTGTGGGGTGCACAACCAGGGATACTGTGGCTTTTAGTGGCACAGATAGAAACAGAAGCTGTGTAGCCTGGAGAGCTCAGCAAAGAGCAGACTACAATTTCTCTGTTCTGAGACACAGGTTTGGATGTGGTGACTTCTGCTCTGACCCTTGGAAGAGACATGGAAAACTGTCATGGAAAGCCTCCAGAGAACAAAAGCCCAAAACAAGTTTTCCAGAGCCCATGCTTCCCCCATCCCCAGGGCAGGGCAATTCTTCCCAAGCTGGGTTGTCAGAGTAACAGCCCAGTAAACGCCTCCCCTAGAAGACAGGCTGGAAGAGCAAGGGGATGACAACATTAAAATCCCTATAAAACAGGTGCATCTTGCTTGGGTCCTAGTTAATACTTTGGACTCTGTGCAGTCCTTCAACCACCTCTCAACAGAATGACTAAGAAGAAAAACCCCCAACAAAGAAAAGAATCAGAGACTGTGGCCTCTTCCACAGACCTAATGGATATGGATATAAGCAAGATGTCAAAAATAGCCTTCAGAGAAACCATTATGAAGTCGATATCTAAGCTTGAGAGAAATATTAGTGACAATATAGAATTGCTAAGGGCAGAAATTAGATCTAATCAGGGCCAATTTAAAAATGCTATCAATGAAATGCAGTCTAAACTGGATACTCCACCTGTCAAAGTAAAAGAGGCAGAAGAACAAATTAGTGAGCTAGAAGATAAGATGACAAAAAAGGAGGTGGCCTGGGAAGAACAGTTTAAAGACCAAGGGATCAGATTTTCCCCATTGAGAATGATATTTGCTGTGGGCTCTTCATAGATAGATTTGGTGATGTTGAGGAATGTTCCTTCTATCCCTATACTTTGTAGAGTTTTAATCAGGAATGGATGCTGAATTTTGGCAAATATCATTCTCAATGGGGAAAAGCTGACAGCCTTCCCTCTGAGATCAGGAACACGACAAGGATGCCCACTCTCACCACTCTTGTTCAACAGTGCTAGAAGTCCTAGCGACAGCAATCAGACAACAAAAAGAAATAAAAGACATTCAAATTGGAAATGAAGAAGTCAAACTCTCTCTCTTTGCAGACGACATGTTACTCTATATGGAAAACCCAAAAGACTCCACCCCCAAACTACTAGAACTCATACAGCAATTCAGTAATGTGGCAGGATACAAAATCAATGCACAGAAATCAGTGGCTTTCCCATACACTAACAATGAAACTGTGGAAAGAGAAATTAGGTAATCTATTCCATTTACAATAGTACCAAAAACTATAAGATACCTGGGAATAAACCTAACCAAAGAGGTAAAGGATCTGTACTCGAAGAACTACAGAATGCTCATGAAAGAAATTGAAGAAGACACAAAAAGGTGGAAAAGCATACCATGTTCCTGGATCAGAAGAATAAACATTGTGAAAATGTCTATACTGCCCAGAGCAATCTATACCTTCAATGCCATCCTGAT
>CM053609.1:17819723-17835769 GCA_028646535.1 Procyon lotor | reverse complement strand
GATGGGACTGGAAGAGACTGTGCGCAGTGAAATAAGTCAAGCAGAGGGAGCCAATTACCTTATGGTCTCACTTATGTGCTGAGCATAAAGAAAAACATGGAGGACATTGTGAGAAGGAAGGGAAAGGTGATTGGGGGGAATCAGAGGGGGAGATGAACCATGAGAGACTGTGGACTAGGAGCAACAAACTGAGGGTTTAGGAGTGGTGGGGGTGGGGGGCTCGGCGAGCCTGGTGGTGGGTATTGAGGAGGGCACGTATTGCATGGAGCACTGGGTGTGGTGCATGAACAATAAATCTTGTAATACTGAAAAAATAAAATAAACATTTTTGGGGAAAAAAAAATAAAGACCAAGGGATCAGAATGAGAGAGATTAATGATGCAGTGAAATGTTCCAATGTCAGAATTATTGGGATCCATGAGGGCGTGGAGAAAGAGAATTCTAGAAGATACATTTGAGCAAATTGTAGCTGAGAACTTACCTAATCTGGGAAAGGAAGCAAGCATTCATGCCAAGAGGCAGAGAGGACCACTCCCTAATCACTATAACAAACTAACTCCCCAACATGTAATAGTATGTTTTGCAAATCTTAGGTCCAAGGAAACAATCCTGGAAGTGGCTAGGGGGGAGAGATTTCTTACATACAGAAGGAGGAACATCAGAATAACAGACCTGTCCACAGAGACTTGGCAAGCCAGAAAGGACTGCCAAGACATATTCAGGGTACTAAATGAGAAGAACATGCAGCCGAGAATACTTTACCCATCACGGCTATTATTCAGAATGGATGGAGAGACAAGGAGCTTCCAAGACTGGCAGAAACTAAAAGAATATGTGACCATCACAGTGGTCCTGCAAGAAATATTAAGGGTGGTTCTATAGAAGAAAAACCCCTAGCAATACAAACCAAAAATTTCAAGACAATCTGTAGAAAGATTGCCTTCACAGGCAACATGATGGCAATAAAATCATATGTTTCATATCTTTCAGAATCATATATCACTCTCAATATGAATGGCCTAAATGCTCCCATAAAATGGCACAAGATTGCAGATTTAATAAAAAGATATGACCCATCCATTGCTGTCTACAAGAGACTCATTTTGAACCTAAGGATACATCCAGACTGAAAGTGAGGGGATGGAGAACAATTTTTCATGCCAGTGAACCTTAAAAGAAATCTGGGGTAACAAATCTTGTATCAGACAAATTAGATTTTAAGCTAAAGACTGTAGTCAGAGATACAGAAGGACACTATATCATTCCTAAAGCTTCTATCCAACAAGAATCTAACAATTGTAATTATCTATGCCCCCAATATGGGAGTAGCCAACTACATAAACCAGCTGTTAACCAAAATGAAGAAACATGTTGATCATAATACTTTAATAGTAGGAGACCTCAACATTCTACTCTCAACAATAGACATCTAAGCAGATGATCAACAAAGAAGCAAGAGCTTTGAATGATACATTGGACCAGAGGGACTTCATAGAAATATACAGAACATTCCCCCCTAAAACAACAGAATATTCATTCTTCTTGAATATATGTGGAACTCTCTCCAGAATAGACCACATACTGAGTTACAAATCCAGTCTCAAATAATATCAAAAGATTGAGATTATCCCCTTCATTTTCTCAGACCACAGTGCTTTGAAACTGGAACTCAATTACAAGAAAACATTTATAAGGAATTCAAACACTTAAAAGCTAAAAACTATCTTGCTTAAGAATGTTTGGATCAATCACAAAATTAAAGAAGAACTTAAATAATTCATTGAAATCAATATGAATGAAACACATCATTCTAAACCGATGGGATACTGCAAAGGCGGTCCTAAGGGGGAAATATATAGCCATCCAAGCCTCACTCAAAAAAATAGAAAAATCCAGAATACATAAGCTAACTTTATACCTTAAAGAGCTGGAGAAAGAACAACAAATAAAGGCTAAACCAAGTAGAAGAGAAATAATTAAGATTAGAGCAGAGATTGATGAATTTGAAACCAGAAATACAGTAGAGGAAATCAACAAAACTAGAAGCTGATTCTTTGGAAGAATTAATAAGATCAGTAAACCATTGGCCAGATTTATCCAAAAGAAAAGAATAAAATTATGAATGAAAGAGGAGAAGTCACAACTAACATCAAGGATATAGAAACAATTATTAGAAATTATTATCAACTACTATATGCCAATAAATTAAGCAACCTGGAAGAAATGTATGCATTCCTGGAAACCTATAAACTACCAAGAGTGAAACAGGAAAAATGACAATCTGAACAGACCTATAACCAGTAATGAAATTGAAGCAGTGATCAAAAATCTTCCAAAGATCAAGAGTCCAGAGCCTGATGGATTCTCAGGGGAATTATACCAAATATTTATAGAAGAATTAATACTATTCTCCTGAAGCTATTTCAAAAAATAGAAATAGAAGAAAAGCTTGCAAACTCATTTTATGAGGCCAACATTATCTTAATCCCAAAACCAGACAAAGACCTCATTAAAAAGAATTATTACGGACCAATATCCCTGATGAATATGGATGCCAAAATTGCCAACAAGATCCTAGCCAATAGGATCCAACAGTACACTAAAAGGATCATCTATCATGACCAGGTGTGATTTATTTCTGAAATGGAAAGGTGGTTCAACATTTGTAAATCAATTAACATGATAGAACACATTAATAAGAGAAGAGACAAGAACCATACGATCTTCTCAATTGATGCAGAAAAAGCATTTGACAAAATATAGCATCCCTTCCTGATTAAAATTCTTCAGAGTGTAGGGGTAGAGGGAACATTCTTCAAATTCATAAAAACCATCTATGAAAAGCACACAACAAATATCATTCTCAATGGGGAAAAGCTGAGAGCTTCTCCCTTAAGATCAGAAACACAATAGGGATGCCCATTCTTGTCACTTTTGTTCAACATAGCACTAGAAGTCCTAGCATCAGCAATCAGACAATAAAAAGAAATAAAAGGTATTCAAATTGGCAAAGAAAAAGTCAAACTCTCTTTCTTCACAGATGACATGATACTTTATGTAGAAAACCCAAAAGATTCCACCCCCAAATTACTAGAACTCACATGACAATTTAATAACATAGCAGGATACAAAATCAATGCTCAGAAATCAGTTGCTTTCCTATATGCTAACAATGTCACTCTAGAAAGAGAAATTAGAGAATTGATTCCATTAACCAAAGCACCAAAAACATAATATACCTTGGAATAAACCTAACCAAAGAAGTAAAGGATCTACACTCTAGAAACTACTAAACACTTAAGAAAAAAATTGAAGAAGACACAAAAAGATGGAAAAATATTTCATGCTCATGGATTGGAAGAATAAACATTGTTAAAATGTCTATGGTGCCCATAGCTATCTATACTTTCATTGTCATCCTAATTAAGATACCATTGACATTCTTCACAGACCTCTAACAAACAATTCTAAAATTTGTATGGGGCAGAAAGGACACTGAATGGCCAAGGAAATACTGAAAAAGAAAAACAAAGCTGGGGGCATAATGTTGCCTGATTTCAAGCTCTACTACAAAGTTGTGATCACCAAGACAGCGTGGTACTTGCACAAAAACAGAAGCATAGATCAATGGAACAGAATAGAGTCCAGATACAGACCCTCAATTCTATGGTCAACTAGTCTTCAACAAAGCAGGAGAAAAATCCAGTGGAAAAAAGACAGTCTCTTCAATAAACAGTGCTGGGAAAATTGAACAACTGTATACAAAAGAATGAAACTCGACCATTCTCTTTTATACCATACACAAAGATAAAATCTAAATATATTGAAGACCTAAATGTGAGACAGGAATTTATCAAAATCGTAAAGAAGAACATAGGCAGTAACCGCTTTGACACTGGCCACAGCAACTTCTTTCAGGACACACATCCAAAGGCAAGGGAAACAAAAGCAAAAATGAACTTTTGGGACTTAATCAAGATAAAAAGCTTCTGCACAGCAAAGGAAACAGACAACAAAACTAAGAGGTAATGCATGGAATGTGAGAAGATATTTGCAAATGACATTATACAAAAAAGGCTGGTATCCAAGATCTAGAAAGAACTTCTCAAACTCAACGCTCAAAAAAACAGTAAAAAAAAATGGGCAGAAGACATGAACGGACACTTTTCCAAAGAAGACATGTGAATGGCTAACAGACACATGAAAAAATATTCAACATCATTCGCCATCAGGGAAATTCAAATCAAAACTACATTGAGATACCACCTTACACCAGTCAGAATGGCAAAAATTGACAAGGCAAGAAACAACAAATGTTGGTGAAGTTGTGGAGAAAGGGAAACCTCTTACACTGTTGGTGGGAATGCAAGTTGGTGCAGTCACTTTGGAAAACAGCATGGAGGTTCCTCAAAAAGTTAAAAATGGAACTGCCCTATGACCCAGCAATTGCACTACTGGGTATTTACCACAAAGATACAGTAGTGAAAAGAAGGGCCACATGCACCCCAAAGTTCATAGCAGCAAAACCCCCAATAGCCAAACTTTGGAAAGGGCTGAGATACCCTTCAATGGACGAATGGATAAAGAATATATGGTTCATATATACAGTGGAATATTACTCAGCCAGCAGAAAAGATGAATACCCACCATTTGTCTCAACATGCATGGAACTGGAGGGAATTAAGCTAAGTGATATAAGTCAAGTAGAGAAAGACAATTATCAAATAGTTTCACTTACATGTAGAGTAGAATAGCATGGAGGATATTAGGAAAAGGAAGGGGAAAATGAAGGGGAGGAAATCAGAGGAGGAGATGAACCATGAAACACTATGGACTCCGGGAAACAAACCGAGGGTTTCAGAGAGGTGGGGTTTTGGGGGATGGGTTAGCCTGGTGATGAGTATTAAAGAGGGCATGTATTGTAAAGAGCAGTGAATGTTATATGCAAACAATGAATCATGGAATACTACATTAAAAACTAATGAAGTACTGCATGGTGACTAACTAACAAATAAGAAAGAAGAAAGAAAGAAAAAGAGAGAGAGAGAAAGAAAGAGAGAGAGAAAGAGAGAGAAAAAGAAAGAAGAAAGAAAGAAAAAGAGAGAGAGAGAAAGAGAGAGAGAAAGAGAGAGAAAAAGAAAGAAGAAAGAAAGAAAGAAAGAAAGAAAGAAAGAAAGAAAGAAAGAAAGAAAGAAAGAAAGAAAGAAAGAAAAAGAAAGAAAGAAAGAAAAATGAATTCCAGGCTTCAAGTCTTGCTGATTATACAAACTTACAAAATTAATCCTTCTGGTTTTCTAGGCCAGACGTTATGAGGACTTGTTTTCCCCATGTGTGCTCCCTGACATGTGTGATTACCCTGTCTGTGATTTTAGCTCTCTCCCTCCTGTGGGCAGCTCTAGACCACCATTTTAACCTTTTCTAACTTCACTGATGTGGCTTCTTCTCTACATTTAATTGTGGAGTTTCATTTGCCGGTTTATTTACTCAGACAAGAGTGATATCTAATTGTAAACATGGGATAAGGTGAGCTTAGGGGTCTCCCACTCTGCCATCTTTCCATGCCTCCATAACTGACATATTTTTTTTCACAGGATTGTTATTTATGTTAAAAAAAATTCACCTTTAGTTTATTGAAGCTGGCAATATGGTAATCTCATAAGCCTCTTCAGATCATATGGTGGTGACACAGTTAAGGATATGGCAATGTTGACACACAAAAATTATAACAGACTAAATAATGTGGCAGAAATTGATTTTCAAAATTTACCATTTAGATTATTGAAGCAAAAAGTGGTCTGCACCAAAACAACATTTCATATAAACTAACTTTCAGCAACTTTGTCTCTCTTCTCTATCCTAAAAAATATTTTCCCACATTGGAACAATATTACCACCAGGTGCTCATCTACTGATTGCATCCTTAGATATAGATATTTTACTTGATCTTCACTTATGGTTCCTTCTTTAATTTTTGTCTCCATTAATATAAAAAACTTAAATTTTTCTATTTAGTGGTATTTCTATTACATACACACACACACAGATGACTAAACTCTCTAGATAAAGAAGTCATATCAATGCTTTTCTGCCATATGTGTTTTTCCAATTTTCTCTTAGCTCACCTTAAGCCAAATCAAGAGGATCATTACTTACACTTCAATATCTGTTCCATCATGCCAACTTTGTTATAATGTCTCAATGTGATTATCATTTTTTATAAGTAAGAAAGTAAATAATGAGCTCACCACATACTTAGGCTGGCCTGGAGAAATGACCTTGGATTTGTTTTCACACAGTATATTTAGAAAACACGGACAGAAAATAATTGTAAAGTATTCTGTACAAAGAAACTTTAACGTGCTATCTCTACTTTGAATGCATGATGTGTAGGCTCACTCCAGAGTTGAATAAGGCATGGTTGATATGCAAGTCTGACTCAATATGACCCTAAATATATATATTGTATATACTGACAACCAGATTTTCTTGTTTTTCTGTATCACGTTCTGATACATAAACACACACATACACCCACCATAAGGCTCCCATATGAATACGTCATAAAATGTTCATAGCATGGTCAGCGTGAAACAAAACTGTGTATCAGTAACTATTAGATCTTTCAGTGAGGTGACAATGTCAGTTCTGTATATTCCATTCTACACACTTCTATAATGCTAAGTAAACATTATGCTAGATTAAAATTCTCTGTATCCTATGTGTTAATTTACTTCCGCATTCAGGTATCATAACTTACACTTTTATATTTATTTTCTTATTTTTTCACTCTCAAGTATGCATTACTAGCACTAAAAACAAATACAAAGAAAAACCCATATATTAAATATGAATCTCAAACTTACCTTAAAAGAAACACACATAATGCTTGAACCTTAAAAGTTCCCACTATGGAAGGTTATTCTGATTAATTCTTTATGGGAACAGTTTTTTTTTAATCAATGTAATAAATTTTGTTCTCTTACTATCATCCTTGCATGTGTTATCAGAATATAAATTACTAAAATAAAAATTTTTATAAAATTATGATTTATCCAGGCAATAGCTTTTTCAGAACACCTGAATCTTAGTATACAAATTTTGCTTTGCAATTAATAATAGTATTTAAGTGATTGTTAATGAAAGTTTGTGGACTCTGAGAAACAAACTGAAGGTTTTGGAGGGGAAGGGTGTTGGGGGTTGGGTGAACCTGGTGGTGGGTATTGAGGAGGGCATGTATTGCATGGAGCACTGGGTGTGGTGCATGAACAATGAATTTTGGAACACTGAAAAAATAAAATTAAATTAAAAAAATAAAAGTCTATCTTGGTATGACTGTCAGTGTAATGTTATGATTTACTGATAATATCTGCATTTAGAGGAGAATGCTCAAACTGTCCTGAAGACATTAATCTCTATGTCCCAAGTAATACATTACCAATATTAGACAATATTTCTAGGAAATATATTAGCTAAAATTTGGGTTAATCTGATGGGATATTTTAAACTTTCTATTAAAATGTATTTATGTGTAGAAAAATCCAGGCATGAAAAGTGTACGCCTAAATAAATTTGCACCATCCAAACAAAATAACTCATCAAGACACAGATCAATATACAAATATTACAAGCATTCCAGAAACTACCAAGGTGTCTTATCTCCATGACTATCTCCCCCATGACTTTCCCTGAGTAACTTTTTTTCAGATCATAGACTAGTAAATATACAAGAAATATAGGTAAGGCAATTTCAAAATAAAACTAACTAACGGGAATATATAGAACACTGAATCTACAATGATAATTGTATATTAATGTAATTATAAGTGAAAATAGAATACTTATTAAATTATACCATACCCTGTACCATTACAAAACAAAAGTAATAAAATCAACTCAAGGCACGTTTTTCCATCATATGAAATTAGGTTGGAAATCATTAAGGATCAAGAGGAAAAAGCCTTACTTCTTGGAAATTAAGGAATGCTTCTAAATACTCCATAATTAAAAATAAATAAACATAGAAATAAAAAATACATATTAGTAATAGAAAAGATGTAAATGATAAACTTGTGCTCATGCAGCTAAAAATTGCTTACAAGGAAATTTAGAGTGAACAATATATTAGGATTGAAGAAGGCTAAAAAAATAAATAAATAAATTATATTTTACAAGAAGTTAGATGAAGATAGACAAGTAAAAGTCCATAAGAGCATAAGGAAAAATTAAAGATATTAAGAGCAGAAATCAGCAAAATAGAAACCAGACTTACAAAAGGAAAAAGCAACCATGAAAAATAATTTGAAATAATTACTACGACTGAAACCCTCCTATCAAGATTAATCAAGAATGAGATATAACACAAAATATTAATAGCTAAAAGTCATACAAAAAAGATATTACTAAAGAACTTGCAGTAATTAATTTGATGTTTCAAATAAAATGTTCATCTGACTGGTAAGAATCCTGAGTAAGTGATTCAGTCACAAAAAGAACAAAACTACATAATTGCATTTTTTTATAAAGAAAAAATGAGGAAAAAGTGAAATACATTTTCAGAATAGTTGCCTTTGGGGCAAGGGGTGGTGGAGCAAAGAGCTGATCATGAAGGAAGATTCTTTGGTGTTAGTTATATTTTTCTTCTATGTCTGAGTCCTATGATATAGCATTGTAATATGGAGAATTTACTGCATAGATTTTATGCAATAATATGCTGTTACACTGGATTGAGAGAGTATCACCAACTCCATGAATCTGTGAATATACTAATGGTAACAAATATACAAGTAGGGGCTGGTAAGAATATGCATTTTAAATAAAAACAGGCCCTATTGTTCCTGCTATCTGTATGTCTGTTCAAAGGTTGTTAATGCTTGAGGTTCTAGAATTCATTTTAATTTCTGGCAGAGCTAATTTCCTCTTTGATCTGTAACTATTTCTTAATATTTGCTCAGTTCTTTAGAATTCCTGCTATGGTTCTAAATAATAACTATAAATTTAAAAATTATAAGAAATGAATACAAATAAGCTCTACTTCATAAGAGTTGTGACAGAAATTTGTCAAGAAAAAATTTTGCCTATGCTTAAAGTAGTAGCCACTAGGTCCCAAGCAACACAAAATTTTCAACAAAGTTTTCCAGGAAATATATAAACAACTTTTCTTAGGGTTGTGTATTTCAAGTTTCAGTAAGAAATAATAATGATATGATATTTTTGTATCTCTCCATTTAATAGCTCTAACACAATATCCTTTGTAAAGATTTAGAACAGTATTGAAAATTAAACTATTTTGTGTTTCAAAAGAATGATTGCAACTTTTATCATATAAAAACTTAATGATATTAAAGTGATCTAACAAAATTTCACATACAACTTCCCATGTTGCAAAAATTAGGAACAATTCATATCAATCCCCAAAGACTAAAGTAGAAGCAGAAATATAATGCTGTGTGACCACAAAAACCTTATGAATCATAGAGTATTCTTAAATTGAAATAATTATTCTGATCCAGAAATCATAACATTTTGACATATTTGGGTTTCACAATAATAATTTTGATCCAATATGAAACTAAAAAATCCTCTAATATTCTATGTCTTTCCATCAAAGCATAAAATAATTAAAACGAAAGAACAAATTATAAGGATACAATAATGTAGGTAACCTTGACGAAGGTTTCAGTGAGGAAAAAGACATATTATAAAAAATATTTTTGAATAAGCTTCTGAAAAGGTGAACATAGAGACTTCAAGACCTGGCAACACAGACTATTACATATGAACTTCAAAGGTTCTTTGGTTAATTACTCACCTCTATTCTCTGAAGTCAAAGCCCTGATCCTAGTCCTTCTATCTCAGCAAAACATGACAGAAAGAAAAAGACAGGGTATCAGAAAATTTTCAACAATAAAATTAACAAAAAGCTAAAATTGTTTCCATTGTCATTATTTAATATAGACATTCAATCATTTCTTTTAGCCCAAATGAGAATTTCAGTACCCATCACAGTTGCTTCTTTCCTTAATTCAATCATTTTCATTCCCTCATATTTTATTCAAGAACATATTTTCTCTATATAATTATCTTTCTACAACTTTTGTTCAAAGTAAGCAAAATGAAGCAAGTCTTGGATCACTGATCGTATATAAAGGTTCATAGTGACTTATAAAATAGTCTTATTTTATATTTATTTTATCTTATTTTATGTTTTATATCTGACAATGTAAATGCCCTGTTCTGGGAAAAAGAGAAAGCATGCTAAGAGTAGTATAATGTTGTCACTGAGGGGTCATTAAAGACAGCCAGGCCCCAAGAGTCTTATTTGTTCTTGTAGAGGGCAACTCATCTGGACCTCAGATTGACATCTGGAATGAGTCCCTCAGCATCCTCAGACAATTGTGCTCATCATTGATCCAGACAAGCACCCTCCCAACAAATAAGCATTTCCATAGCCAGGCTTATGTTGCTCAGGTTTGACTAAAGAACAGTAAATGTGTAGTAGCTATTTCATTTGGAACCTGACTAATGGGACCCATATAAATAGCATTAAAAATGCTGCCTTTGATTATTCTAATAAAATTTGGTAAGATCTATTGGGAATATTTTTAAAAATCCTTCAATCAACAAAAATTATGAAGAGCAAATATGTATCCAAAATAATAAAAAGTGTGATTATAGCATAAATAGAAGCATATATGTTGTGAATCTTTCAGAAAAAGATTTTAAAATATCAGTATTTAGCACAGTTTAATTTCACTATAAGATATATTTATTCAATACAAAATTGTGAAAAAAAGAAATATGGAAATAATTCCCCAAAGTTATTCAGGCTACTTAAAAAAGATATTTTTAAAAAGGAAGAAATAATGAAGATTCTTTGTTCCATGTAGGGACACTTACTGGGAAAAATATATATCATAAAAATATTCTTCCTTAAGCCTCTGAAAGAATGAACTCACAGACTTTGAAGCACTGACATCACTAGTAATAAAACTCATAATTTCAAAAGCACCAGAATAGCCACTCACCTTTCTTCCCTGAAAGTAACTTATTCACTTGGGAAAAAAAAAAAAACAAACAGTAATCTGTTCTAGCTTTTGACCTGCAAAACATTAAAAAAAAATAGATTAAGTAAAACAATGCATTAAATTAATAAAAAATAATGCATAACATAGGTCATTTTATTAAGCATTCACACTTCCTTTGTCACAAACATCACATTTGCTTGATCCTTTGTCATTTGTCATGTCATTTATTTATTTGTTTCTTCCCTGAATTCTTTACTTTACAAATGGAATAATTCTCTCTGTGAGCTATTCAAATAAGTATATAGCAGTTATCTATAAAATATGAAATTCTAAAGCTGTATTCCCCCCATAAAGATTGAAAATACCTTGTGATGTTAAAAATGCCCTATGATGTGAAAAATGAAAAGAACATAATAGGAGGCTACTGAGGAGTATTATGAAGGGGTATTATGAGAGGTATGAGGAATATTGTATTGATGACCTCATCAATTAAACAGTACTAAAAATGAGTCTTATTTGTCTTTTTTAAAAAGTAGCAGCTGGTGGTGGGTATTGAGGAGGGCACGTATAGCATGGAGCACTGGGTGTGGTGCATGAACAATTAATCTTTTAACACTGAAAAAATAAAATAAACGTATTTGGGGAAAAAAGGTAGCAGCTCTATTGAGATATTATTCACATGTAATTCACCCATTTAAAGCATACAATTCAATGGTTTTTAGTAAATGCCATATTTTGCAACCATTGCCACAATTTTACTTTTTTACTTTTTATGTTTTTAATTTAAATTCAATTAGCCAAGATATAATACATCACTAGTCTACAATGAGATACCACCCTACATGAGTACTATTTGTCTTATAGAAGGCTACTCAACTGGACATTAGGTACCTCAGATGCTTATGCTTATTATTGATCGAAATAGGACCAGTAAAACCGATAAGCATTCCACACACCACACTAATGTTCTTAACAATTTACTACTTGCTTTTAGCTTACATTGAAAGACATCACAGGTAGACCTTTAACTTGACTTTACTAAATCTCATTATAATGATAACCCTAGAAGTTTCCCAGATCCTTCTCTTCAGAGTGATACATAAAGTGATATGGCAGTGGGGGAGTTTTTAATTCTGATATATTTATTCAATAAGATAGAAAAAAAGAATCAGGAGTTAAATGTGAAGTTGGATTATGTAACTTAAAAGATTACTGAATTATGTTAGGATCTATCTGACAATGTGATATTAGTCTCATTTAATTAGTCTGTAGTCCTTGGAGAGAAGATATATGTCCATATTGGAAGCATAGGATAATTATCCTATCTCATTCTCTATTTTATTTCATTAGGAGCAATTTCATTTCAATATATACACATACAAACCAAATCTATTCTATAATTTGCCTTCATTAATCATTAAGTGTCCCAAATATCTACATTTTTTAAATTTAATTTTTCAGTGTCCCAAGATTCATTGTTCATTCACCACACCCAGTGCCCCATGCAATAAGTGCCCTTCTAAACACCCACCACCAGGCTCACCGAAACCACCACCCTCATCATATGATACGTGACTTTCTCTGTTTGACTTATTCCTCTCAGCATAATCTCTTATAGTCCCATCCATGTTGATAAAAATGTTGGGTATTGATCCTTTCTGATGGAAGCATAATATTCCATTGTATATACGGACCATATCTTCTTTATCCATTCATCTGTTGAAGGGCGTCTTGGCTCTTACCACAGTTTGGCAATTGTGCTTTGCTGCTGGGACATTAGGGTATATGTAGCCTTTCTCTGTATTGCATCTGCATCTTTGGGGTAAATACCCAGTAGTGCAATTGCAAGGTCTTAGGGTATTTTTAATTTCCTCAGGAAACTCCACACTGTTTTCTAAAGTGACTGCACCAACTTACATTCCCACCAACAGTGGAAGAAGGTTCCCCTTTCTCTATACCCTCTACAACATTTGCTGTTTACTGTCCTGTTGATTTTGGCCATTCTACCTGGTGTAAGGTCATATCTCAGTGTGGTTTTGATTTGAATCTCCCTGATGGCTAAAGGTGATGAACATCTTTTCATGTGTCTGCTAGCCATTTGGATGTCTTCTTTGGAGAAGTGTCTGTTCATGTCTTCTGCCCATTTTTTGATGTGATTATCTGTTTTGTGAGTTTTGAGTTTGAGGAGTTCTTTACAGATCTTAGATAACAGATCTTTGTCTGTAGTGCATTTGTGAATATCTTCGCCCATTCTGTGGGTTGCCTGTTCATTTTGTTGACTGTTTGCTTTGCTGTGCAGAAGCTTTTTATCTTGATGAAGTCCCAAAAGTGCATTTTCACTTTTGTTTCTTTTGCCTTTGGAGACATGTCCTGAAAAAAGTTGCTCTGGCCGATGTCAAAGAGATTTCTGCCTATGTTCTCCTTTAGGATTTTGATAGATTCCTGCCTTACCTTGAGATCTTTTATCCATTTTGAGTTTATCTTTGCGTATCATGTAAAAGAATGATCAAGTAACATTCTTCTACATATAGCTGTCCAATTTTCCCAATACTATTTATTGAAGAGACTGTCTTTTTTCCATTGGATATTTTTTCCTGCTTTGTCAAAGATTATTTGACCATAGAGGTGCGGGTCCATATCTGGGCTCTCTACTCTGTTCCACTGGTCTATGTGTCTGGTTTTGTGCCAGCACCATGTTGTGTTAGTGATCATAGCTTTGTAGTAAAGCTTGAAATCAGACAATGTGATGCCCCCCGCTTTGTTTTTCTTTTTCAACATTTCCTTAGTGATTCAGGGTCTTTTCTGGTTCCATACAAATTTTAGGATTATTTGTTCCAGCCCTTTGAAAAAAGCGGTGGAATTTTGATCAAGATGGCATTGAAAGTATAGATAACTGCACTTAGTATAGTATAGACATTTTAACAATGTTTATTCTTGTTTTTCTTTATGCTCAGCACGTCTGTGAGACCATAAGGTAATTGGCTCTCTCTGCTTCACTTATTTCACTCCACATGATCTCTTCCAGTCCCATCCATGTTGACACAAATGTTGGGTATTTGTCCTTTCTAATGGAGGCATAATATTCCATTGTATATATGGACCATATCTTCTTTATCCATTCATCTGTTGAAGGGCATCTTTCCACAGTTTGGAAATTGTGGCCATTGCTGCTATGAACATGGAGGTACATGTGGCCCTTCTTTGTATTGCATCTGCTTCTTTGGGGTAAATACCCAGGAGTGCGATGGCAGGGTCATAGGGTAGCTCTATTTTTAATTTCTTGAGGAATCTCCACACTGTTTTCCAAAGTGGCTGTACCAGCTTGCAATCCCACCAACAGTGGAAGAGGGTTTCCCTTTCTCCACATCCCCTCGAACATTTGTTGTTTACTGTCTTGTTGATTTTGGCCTTTCTAACTGGTATAAGGTGGTATCTCAGTGTGGTTTTGATTTGAATCTCCCTGATGGCTAATAATGATGAACATTTTTTCATGTCTTTTGCCCATTTTATGTCTTCTTTGGAGAGGTGTCTGTTCATGTCTTCTGCCCATTTTTTGACATGATTATGTCGTTTTTGAGTGTTGAATTTGAGGAGTTCATTATAGATTTTAGATATCAGCCCTTTGTCTATAGGGTCATTTGCGAATATTTTCTCCCACTTCCTGGGTTGCCTGTTAGTTTTGTTGACTGTTTCCTTTGCTGTGCAGAAGGTTTTTATCTTGGTGAAGTCCCAAAAGTTCAATTTCACTTTTGTTTCATCTTTGGAGACATGTCCTGCAAGAAGTTGCTGTGGCTGATGTTGAAGAGGTTACTGCCTATGTTCTCCTCTAGGATTTTGATAGATTCCTGCCTCACGTTGAGGGCATTATGAGAAGGAAGGGAAGGGGGAATGGGGGGAAATCAGAGGGGGAGATGAACCGTGGGAGACTATGGACTCTGAACAACAAACTGAGAGTTTTGGATGGGAGGGCGTGGGGGTTGAGCGAGCCTGGTGGTGGGTATTGAGGAGGGCACGTATAGCATGGAGCACTGGATGTGGTGCATGAACAATTAATCTCATAACACTGAAAAAATAAAATAAACATATTTGGAGGAAAAAAACTGGAAAGAACGCAGAATTTCCCTAATTTGGGGGGAGAAAAGGAATTAAGAAATGCTCTTCAACTTAAAAAAAAAGTTAATTAAAAATAAACCCAAATTTAGTCAAAAATTAAAGTTCATTGGGGGAGGGGCAAGATGGCGGAGAGGTAGGACACCCTGTTGCAACCTGTCCCCAAAAGTGAGCTGGATATCTGCCAGACCACATCAAACACCCAGGAAATCAGCCAGAGGAGCAAGACTTTTCACTTCTGGATCTCTATGGGAGCAGAAGACAGCAGAAGAGAGGTAAAGCAAAGTGGGAACACTCAACAGAGGATAAACAAAAGGGGGAGGGAACCACCAGAAGCGGCGGAAGGACAGTAATACCCCAAAGGAAAGTGCCAGGTGGTTGCGAAGCAGCAATAACTTAGAGCCTGGTTAAAAACACTTAAAAAGAGCATAAGGTTCTGAGGAGCAGCGAGTGGAAGGGGGTAGGGGTAAGCACAAGCCTGGACCCATGCCCCCAGGAAGGACACCTCTCGCCTCAAAGAGAGACCAGTGGGGGGAAGGGACACGCTCCCCTGCACCATTTTGTGGGCCGGGTGTGGTGCTCCTGAAAGCACCTTAGAGAGTCTGCTGGGTCCCGGAGCCCACACCACAGCTTTTCTCCATGTACAGCGCTCTGTAGATGGTGCACCACCAAAGGCAAGAACTGCACTGCCTGCAGGTGCAGGAATATTGGCAAGAATCTGGCCACACCCTGCTGCGGCCTGGAGCCCCAGTGCAGGGGAGCTTGCTTAGTCGGGCGGAGCCACCAAACTGCTGACTGCATGCTACCTGGAAAAGGCAGCTGTGCTGGGAGATTTGCGGAGGGGAGTGTTCCTTCTGGTCCACCCAGAGGGGAGTAGACTGTGGCTTCTCTGTGACAGGGAGGTCTGGGTAC
>CM053609.1:17760250-17801601 GCA_028646535.1 Procyon lotor | reverse complement strand
CTCCATCTCCCTTATATCTCTTTCTCTCCCCGTGTCACCACCTTAACCACCATCCTCCAACCCTTGCCCTGGGTCCCCACGCTTGGAAGCGGCCAGGTGTGCGGTGTTTGTGCAGGCCATGGAGGGGCACCCCATCACAGGGAGAGGCAGAGTAGAGTTTCCCACCTCAATTACACTCCTGTGGATGCTGGCAGACCTGCCCGCCATGCTGACTCGCTCCTTTGTCATCTCCCCACTTCCCAGCTGCAGTTGGCTGGAGACAGGTGTCCTGGCCGGACGCGCGTGTGCGTCCCCGTCCGTGAGTCCCTTCCACCTCATCTGCCATGCCCGGCCTGCGAGGTGATGACAGCTCCGGAAAGTTAGGGAGTGTGGATTGTGGTCTCCTGGGAGCCGCCGGAATCAGTGGTAAGTTGCTCTGTCCGGCCACCCCTACCGGGTTCCTCCGGAGGCCTCTGTGGCCGAGGAGGTCTCCCCACGGCCGTCCGGGGGCTTTGCCCTGGGCTGTGCCAAGAGCCCAGGTGTCTGACTCCTCATTCTGCCAGGCTGCTGCCCGGCACTTTTAATGCTCTGTGTCCTGAAACGTGCTCGGATCGATGATGACTCCCTACAAATGCATTCCTTGGAAATCTGAACAAAATGAGTGACAACCCGTACCGTTGTCCTCATCGGAACTGAGGTCCAGCACGGGGCTCCCTGCCGGGAACTAAGTGAGAGATACAGGCCTCCTGAAAGCTATGCCTCTAGCTAGGCGGGTGCACCAGGTCTGTTAGTTGTCCCTCTTGCCAGGGAAAGTCTCAGCACTGGAGAGAGACCCACCGCACCCCTAGGATGCCACCTACGGGAACTGGGCCCTTTTGGGGTCAAAGATCTGGCCGCTCCACGAGACTTCACATAGGGTCCGGGTAGCAGAAGTCAACTCATCCCCCAACCTGGAGTCCCTGAATTCTTCCGTGGCATGAGTCCCTCTCAAAAGCACTCCAGTCCCCGGCCATGAGCCTTGGACCCTGCTCCTCCCTAGCCTTTGTACCTTGTCCACTGCAGGACAGAGAGGTTTTGGAAACGGGACTGGAGAAAGGCCCCAGCCAAGCGCAGGGCAGCCTCCCTCCTGTGCTGTTCCATGGCAGCGGCACCTGCTTGGCCGTGACCCTTTGGCAGGCTCTGGGTGCTCTGGGACCGGGCACTTTGGTTACACCAATCTCATTGCATAGGCAAGAACTTCCATCCTGTGGACAATGGCGACCAGGGTGGCTCAGGATACAAGGGGGTGAAATCACAGTTCTGTGGCCATGGGGAGTTGAGGATAAGCCCAGGGCCCAGAACGAAGGCACTTAGAAGCATCATCCCATGCCCGACTCCGCCTTGCATTACTGGCACTTTAGGTTGGTGGATCCCCTCTCGGGCAGGTCTTCCAGGGCTGCGGGCCTGCGGGCATGTTGGCTTCCTGGGTGAAAGTGTCCAGTGGGGTCATGACACCCGACTGTTAAGGGCGTGACGCGTTTCCTCTTGGGGAGAGGCGGCAGCTCCTGGGCACCCTGCTAGTGCCGGCCTGGGTGGGTCGGGCAGCTCGAATTTGAACGCCCCCTCACTTCCCTACCCTCTGCCCTCCCCTCCACAGCTGCTTTCCACTGACAAGGCAGCGAATGGGTTCCTGTATGGGCTCCTTTGAGGTGAGGGGTGTGGTTCAGGCCCCGAGCCCTTCCCCAGAATTTGTTATTCCCAGCTGGTGTGCAGGGGGCAGCAGATGGAGGAGGCCAGCGGGACAGCGGGAGGCTGGGGTAAAGGGATGCCCCTGGGTTCACTGAGGCGATGGGGCAGACCGGTTTGTGGAGTGGCTGGACTGGGGCTTCCTTTCCATTCCAGCAGGCTGTGCCCGGGCTGGCCCGAACAGGCTGACCCCACCGACCGCCCCTCCATCTCCTGCATATCTCTCTCTCTCCCCATCTCTCCACCCTTCCCACCATCCTTCAACCCTTGCCCTGGGGCCCACGCCTGGAAGTGGCCAGGTGTGGGGTCTTTGTGCAGGCCGTGGAGGGGCACCGCATCACAGGGAGAGGCAGAGTAGAATTTCCTACCTGAATGACATTTTTGTGGATGCCGGCAGACCTGCCTGTCGTGCTGACTCACTCCTGTGCCTTCTCCCCACTTCTCAGCTGCAGTTGGCTGGACGTGGGTGTCTGTCCCCATCCGCGAGTCCCTTCTGCCTCATCTGCCATGCCTGGCCTGCGAGGTGATGACAGCCCCGGAAAGTTAGGGAGTGTGGATTGTGGTCTCCTGGGAGCCGCCGGAATCATGGTAAGTGGCTCAGCCCGGCCACCCCTACTGGGTTCCTCCTGAGGCCGAGGAGGGCTCCCACGGCCGTCTGGAGGCCTTGCCCTGGGCTGTGCCAAGAGCCCAGGTGTCTGACTCCTCAGTTCTGCCAGCCTGCTGCCCGGCACTTTTAATGCTGTCCTGAAACGTGCTCGGATCGATGATGACTCCCTACAAATGCATTCCTTGGAAATCTGAACAAAATGAGTGACAACTCGTACCGTCGTCCTCATCGGAACTGAGGTCCAGCACGGGGCTCCCTGCCGGAACTCGATTGAGGAACACAGGCCTCCTGAGTGCTGTGCCTCTAGCTAGGCGTGTGCGCCAGGTCTGTTCGTCATCTCTCTAGCCAGGGAAAGTCTCTGCACCCCAGAGAGACCCACCGCACCCCTAAAGGACCACCTGCAGAGACCAGGATGTTTTGTGGTCAAAGATCTGGCCGCTCCATGAGCCGCCATGGAGGGTCCAGGTAGCAGAAGTCAGCCCACCCCCCAACCTGGAGCCCCTGTATGCGTCCCTGGCACGTTTCCCCCTCAGAGGCATGCCAGTCCCTGGCCATGAGCCTTGACCCCTGCTCCTCCGTAGTCTTTGTACCTTGTCCACGCAGGATAGAGAGGTTTTGGAAACGAGACGGGAGAAAGGCCCCAGCCAAGCGCAGGGCAGCCTCCCTGCTATGCTGCTCCGTGGCAGAGGGTACCTGTCCGGCCGTGACCCTTTGGCATGCTCTGGGTGTTCCGGGACAGGGCACGTCGGTTATGCTGATCTCATTGTGTAGGCAAGAACTTCCATCCTGTGGGCAATGGTGACCAGGGTGGCTCAGGGTACAAGGGGGTGAAATCACAGTTCTGTGGCCACGGGGAGTTGAGGATAAGCTCAGAGCCCAAAATGAAGGCACTTAGAAGCATCATCCCATGCCCGACTCCGCCTTGCATTACTGGCACTTTCGCCTGGTGGATCCCTTTGCAGGCAGGTCTTCCAGGGCTGTGGACCTCTGGGCGTGTTGGCTTCCTGGGTGAAAGTGCCAGTGGGGTCATGACACCTGACCATTGAGGGCGTGACCCGTTTCCTCTTGGGGAGAGGAAGCAGCCTTTGGCATTCTGCTAGTGCCGGCCCGGGTGGGCCGGGCAGCTCAAAACTGATCGCTCCTTCCCTTCCCCACACTCTGCCCTCCCCTCCACAGCTGCTTTCCACTGACAAGGCAGCGAATGGGTTCCTGTATGGGCTCCTTTGAGGTGAGGGGTGTGGTTCAGGCCCCGAGCCCTTCCCCAGAATTTGTTATTCCCAGCTGGTGTGCAGGAGGCAGCAGATGGAGGACGCCAGCGGGACAGCGGGAGGCTGGGGTCACAGGGATGCCCCTGGGTTCACTGAGGGGATGGGGCAGACCGGTTTGTGGAGTGACTGGAATGGGGCTTCCTTTCCATTCCAGCAGGCAGTGCCCGGGCTGGCCTGAACAGGCTGACCCCACTGACCACCTTTCCATCTCCCTTGTATCTCTTTCTCTCCCCATGTCTCCACCTTTACCACCATCCTCCAACCCTTGCCCTGGGTTCCCAGGCCTGGAAGCGGCCTGGTGTGTGGTCTTTGAGCAGGCCGGGGAGGGGCACCCCATCACAGGGAGAGGCAGAGCAGATTTTCCCCACTGAGTGGCACTGCCGTGGGCCTAGGCAGTCCTCACCATGTGCTGACTCACTCCTGTGTCTTCTCCCCACTTCCGAGCTGCAGTTGGCCAGACACGGGTTTTCTGGCCGGACGCGGGTGTCCGTCTCCATCCGAGAGTCCCTTCTGCCTCATCTGCCATGCCCGGCCTGCGAGGTGATGAAAGCCCCGGAAAGTTGGAGAGTATGGATTGTGGTCTCCTTGGAACCACTGGCATCACTGGTAAGTGGCTCTGCCGGGCCACCCCGACTGGGGTACTCCCGAGGCGTCTGTGGCCGAGGAGAGCTCCACACAGCCATCCGGGGGCCTTGCCCTGGGCCAAAAGCCCAGGTGTCTGACTCCTCAGCTCTGCCTGGCTGCTGCCCGGCGGTTTTAATGCTCTGTGTCCTGAAATGTGCTCGGATCGATGATGACTCCCTACAAATGCATTCCTTGGAAATCTGAACAAAATGAGTGACAACCCGTACCGTCGTCCTCATCGGAACTGAGGTCCAGCACGGGGCTCCCTGCTGGGAACTCGAGTGAGGGACACAGGCCTCCTGACAGCTGTGCCTCTACCTAGGCGTGTACGCCAGGAATGTTAATCGTCCCTCTAGCCAGGGAAAGTCTCTGCACTGGAGAGAGACACGCCGCACCCCTGGTGGACCACCTGCAGGGAACCGGGCCCTTTTCGGTTAAATATCTGGCCGCTCCACGAGCCGCCACTGAGGGTCTGGGTAGCAGAAGTCAGCCCACCCCCTAACCTGGAGCCCCTGAATGGGTCTCTGGCACCTCTCCCCCTCAGAAGCCCGCCAGTCCCCAGCCATGACCCTTGGCCCCTGCTCCTCCCTAGGAGCTCCCTCATTCGCTCCTGTGTCTTCTCCCCACTTCCCAATAGCAGTTGGCTGGACATGGGTGTCCCTCACTGTTGGCTCGTCCCTTCTGCCTCATCAGGGATGCTAGGCCTGCAAGAAGAGGATTCCCAGGGAAAGTCTGGGGGTGTGGTCTGCGGCCTCCTGGGAGCCGTAGGAGTCAGCGGTAAGTTTCTCTGCCCTGCCACAGAGGACTCGGGGTGGCCGTGGAGGGCTCCCCAGGGCAGTCTGGGCCCCTTACCCTGGGGTATGCCAAGGTCCCAGGTGTCTGTACCCATCGACACTGGCAGGCTGCAGCCCGGCACTTTTAATGCTTCGTGTCCTGAAACATGCTCAGATTGGTGATGACTCCCTACAAATTCATTCCTTGGAAATCTGAACAAAATAAGTGACAACCCATACCGTCATCCTCATCGGAACTGAAGTCCAGCCTGGACCCCCTGCCGGGAGCTCAAGTAAGCAGTCAGGCCTCCTGACATCTTTGCTTCTATCTAGGATTGTGCATCAGGTCTGGAAATCACCCCCTCTGGTTGGGGAAAGTCTCAGCACCTGGGGGAAACCCGCCCCACCCCTAGGGGATCACCTGCTGGAACCTCAACCGTCTTGTGTCAAAGGTCTGGCCACTCCACAAGATGCCATAGAGGGTCTGGGTAGCAGAAGTCAGCTCACGACCCAGCCTGGAGCCCATGAAGCCGTCCCTGGCACGGCTCCCCTCAGGGACACCCTGTTCCCGGCTGTGAGCCTTGGCCCCTGCTCCTCCCTAGCCCTTGTTCCTTGTCTGCTCCAGGACAGAGAGGTTTTGGACATGGGTCAGGAAGAAGGCCCGAGCCAGGAGCTGGGCAGCCACCCTCCTCTGTTGCTCTGTGGCAGAGGGCATGTAGCAGGCTGTTACACTTGGGCAGTCTCGGGGTGCTCTGGGATTCGGCATGTTGGTTACGCCAACCGCATCACCTGTGCAAGAGTTTCCATTTTGCGGGCCATGGCTACCAGGGTGGCCTAGGGTCTGTGGGGGTGAGGTCACAGGGCTGAGGTCCAGGGGCGCTGGGAATAAGCCCTGGGCACAGACCTAAGGCAGCTAGATGCGTCGTTTCGGGCAGGACTCAGCCTTGTGTTGCTGGCGCAAGAGGCTGGTGGATCCCCCTGCTGGGGCAGGTCACCCCTGGCCGCGGGTCCTCAAACTGGAATGTGTGATTGTGATTGTGATTATGAGCCATGGGCTTCAAGGCGCTGGTCCGTTGTGAGTGTTAATGTGTTTCCTTTTGGGTGGAGTTTTCAGTGTCTTTGTGTGTTGTCGTGCCTGACTGGGATGGGTCGTGGCATGTGGCATTCTCTGAATTTTCCTACTCGTTGTCTATGTTTTTTAGTGTCTTTGGTGTCTCGATCATTTTTATTCTTTTGTGTACCCTGTGTGGAATATATCCCCTTTTCCTAGTTTCTTTCTTTGGTCTTATTTCATTTTTCCTTTTAATATTATGTCTTTGTTGTTTGATTCTGTGTATCATCTTTACCTGCTTCACTAGAATCATAGTAGAAATTTTTTAAAATTTTTTAACATGCTACTTATGTTATAGTATTTATGTTTTTTCCTCTCTTCATCTTCACACTTTTTGTGTCCTGATAAGTTTTTTGTCTTTTTTTCTTTTTCTTGTTTCCCTATTTGCTATTTATTCTTTCAGTTTTTGGAAATCATGAATAGTTCAGTGTTTTAGGCTTTTTTTATTTTTCATTTTGCATTTCTCCTTAGGATACTTTCATTTTTATATGTGTGTTTCAGCTTTTTTTTATATCATTTTACTGATATCCATTAATTATGAATGTAAATTTTCTAGCCAAATGATTTACTTTTATCAAATGTTTATTTTCCTAAGTATCTTGGCATTGAAATTTTTCAATCCTTTTTGAATTTTTTTTTTCCTAGTGGAACATATTATACTGTGTTTGTCATATTATCTGTGGTTTTAAATGTCTTTTTTTTTTTTATGGCATTTGACTGATCTGCCTTTTTTTCCCCAAATATGTTTATTTTATTTTTCAGTCTTACAAGATTAATTGTTTATGCAACACACCCAGTGCTCCATGCAATATTTGTCATTTGTTCAGTTCAGGTAGCCATTGTCTTTCAATTGCTAGTGTTCTTGCAGGGCCGCTTTTCATGATGAGAATCTCATGGTGTTGTGTTCTTGTTCTTTCTTTCAAGTGTAGTTCTTTTGTATGTTACCTGAGGTTGTCTGTCCCCATTTTATCAAATTTGTATTTGGAACAGTATATTCAGTAACTTTTGTAGTTTCCATGGAAGGTGGTGGATTTTATTCAAGTGTTCCTTTTATATTTAGGTCATACCATGTGTCATAATTCATGTTCCCCTATGTTAGTCATTAGTCTTCAGATATCTGATTACTCATTGTGAATACAGGAAGCTTTATATAACCAATATATTATGGTTTGATTAATTTCACTCATACTTAACTTTCTACATATATACATACATATCTTTCTATTATTTTCCATTGTCAATTATTTATAAAATATTAATGGAATTGAACTTTTTCACATTTGTTTTCCAAATATCCTTTTTGTACTGAAATGTCAAATGAATAATTTTTGTGTTTGTTAGTGAAATCATATTTTTAGTTTTATATTACTAATTTAGTTTTCCTTTTTACTTTCATCATGTTATCATGTTTTCTAATAGTGTAATACTGAGTATCTTAATTTATCCCATGTTAATTTTGTGGATGTTTTTAGAGTAAGTTCTTTTTTCCAAGATTGGATAAAATCTGTTGGTTCATACTAAATTCGTTTAATGTCTTCCTATTTTGTCAACATGAATAATGAGGCTATCTTGTGAGAATTCTATATGATTTTTAAAATTTCTCTTTTTTTTATAATTTTTCTGTTATCTGTTTTAGCTTTATTTTGTTTCCAATAAACAAAAAATATGTTTATCATTACTAATTTTAAATCCTTCTGAGACTACTATATCATGATTATTAATCTTCTGTTGGTGTCTGTTGATTTTCTGTTCTTCCATTTGTACTATAAGGCATTATAATCTATCTGTGCTTTCAGTCTTTTTTTTTTTTTTTAGTTTCCAGAATTTTTGCTCTTCTTAAAATATTTAAAAATATCCAAGTAAATTAATATATATAATTAAATTTAATTGTATATACGCAGTGAATTTTACTGTCTTTTGCTTGGTTGACAAATGTATATTATTTTCATTTTATATGTATTTATTGCTATAATTAAGATAGACAGAAATGGGTTTCATATGAAAGAGTTTATCCTTTAACATATTACATGAACGATCTCTTCATATATAGTTCTGCCAAAATATCTTCAAGTGCCAATCCAAATTCTCACATCAGTAAGCATTTTGTCCTGAAGATACTGACATTCCTCTCAAGGTACTGTAGCACTTTAATGATAATGACCCTCTGGCTATTCTAATCGGCAGTGGGTCATCAGTGATTCTGGTTTCCATGATCAAGTTAGTATGGACCAGTGTAGTGTCTCCTAGGATAACAGAATCCTGAATGCTCAGTGTCTACCATGTATCTCATTCTAATAGTCCCTTTTATAAATGTTCCTGGATAAATGATGACTCCACAGATGGATCTTGTTGAAATACGAACACAGGGAGTAACAAAAGTAACTTCTGTAAGTTGAGGTCCACTCTGTGGATCATGCTAAACAAAAATGTGGAGGGAAATTTAGTTTTGTCAGCAAGTGTTACAAAAAAAAAAGTACAGTGGTATTTGAAAAATAATATGCTGGCATGTGCTAGAGGAAATGAAGTGTAGAAAGGTCTAACCAATTGCAGAAAGTGTAGAAAGGTCTAACCAGTTGCAAGTCTAACCAATTACAGAATGATACTACAACTTTTGGCTGCCAGTATCTACATATAAGTCATAAACAGACCCTGTGGGACCACCACTTAAATGAGTCCCATGAGAAATGTTTGTGACTACATTTGATCTATTTACACGTTTGAGCTCCTGGAATCTTCTGAGTCATGATCAGTGTCTCTAGTGTGATTGGATTATTGATATCCAAAGGTATTATGAAATTTTATTCATCATTTTAAGTAGAACAATTGTATGTAAATTGAAAATTAGGTACCCTATGCAGAATCTTCATAGTATATTTTAATTTGCTTGTCATCCCAGTCACTAGGGTTGATTGGAACAGTTGTTTATACGTTGTTTTCTTTGTCTTTTCTATAATCTGAGCAAGAAATTGCATATACTTTCAAGCAATGGCTTCACCTACATGCTAGATTAAACATTTCTAGATGTTAGATGATTATATTTAAAATTATTGGATTCTTACTTGAATTTCATTGGCCCTTTTCGTATATCATCAGTGGGTTTCTAATGTGTTTAGAGAGACACCATAGTTATAATACATGATTTTGCATGAGTGTGCTGGGAAAATTTCGAGAAAAATATCTTAGAAGCAATTTTCCTGTACTACTTTGATTAAAATTTGAGCATAATCATTCTTTTTTTTTTTTAAAGATTTTATTTATTTGACAGAGAGAAACACAGCGAGAGAGGGAACACAAGCAGAGGGAATGGTAGTGGGAGAAGCAGGCTTCCTGCCGAGCAGAGAGCCCGATGCAGGGCTCGATGTCAGGACCCTGGGATCATGACCTGAGCTGAAGGCAGACGCTTAACAACTGAGCCACCCAGGCGCCCCGAGCATAATCATTCTTGTCATCAGATGGTTCAATGACTATCCATTATTAATTCTTATATCTTTTTATAACTAAATATTCCACTAGGAAAAGTTTGTTTTGCATTTCCTATGTAATTTGTAGACTGGGTGTAGTGTTAGAATTCCATGGAATTTCATCACTGCACCAGTGAAGTGCTGATTTTGAAGTGCTTGCTTATCTGGGAAGGAAAGAAACAATTCACTCCTGATATAACACACAGAGTATAGTAAATTTATGTATCTCTGTTGTCTTATTTTTTAATTAATCAAAAACTTAATGGAGTTAGTGGATAGTTAATACAAACTATTATTAGCATTAATAATCTGTTGGGTTATATGAAGCTTCAGTCTCCTTTATTTTTTCAGATTTTACTTTTTCTTCTACTTCAAATAACCAGAAACGTCCTAGAGGAGTAATAAATTAGTATATTTTTACATAAAGGTACATAGTGAGTCCTGTCTTATGCAATTTTGGCAGATGATCATATATACCTTTTATCTTTCCACATTTATAATTTTACCACAGGCAAGTGTGGACCAAAAACTGGGTTTCATATAGATGAGTTTATTCCTTCTCCTTGATGTACGACATAAAAGGAAGTATTGGGAATAATGCTGCCTCCCATCCTTAAGGGCCATTCGGAATTTTAACATCAGTAAGCATTTTGTCCTGAAAGTGCTGACATTCCTCTTAGTGAAGCATAACACTCCAATAAGAATAAGACTGGCTATGCCAGTCAGCCATGGGGCTGGGTCAGCATTTCCCAAAGTGATAGAATCCTGATTGCTGTAGTGTCTGTCACATATCTCATTCTAAATATCTATTTTATAAATATGTCTATATCAGCAACGATTTCAAAAATGGATCTTGTAGAAATATGAACAAAATGAGTAACAAATCACTTCTATAAGCTCAGCTTCAGGATAAGGACCATGCAAGGCAAGAACTCTGTGGAGAATTCAGTTGGTGTGGTAGTAGTACCAATAGGGTATATGAAAGATAACCTGAATGCGTAAATTAAGGGAAAGTAATTGTATAGTTGTCCATAAATATCTAATTGTTGGGGAAAATAGCAACATTTTATTTGCTTCATGGGTAGCATCCATATACTCATAGTAAACAGACCATGGAGAACCAACTCATGAGTAGTGAACTTAGTGGAAAATGGCTGTACATGTCATTCATGCTATTTTCTTAGTTCTGAATGAAGAGCAATCTATTGAGGTCTATTAGAAAACCTATTTGAAAGAACTTATGAGTCTTATTTGGCCTTTATCTCAAGTAAAACAAATGGATGGGAATTTTAGAGCTGTTTTTATTCCTGTGGATGTTTTAGAATGTATTTTAATTAGATCATGTTACAGTCAACAGGAAGTGAAATAGCTTTTTTTTTTTTCCTTCCTATCACTCAAGGGGCAATTTTCTAGACATTGGAGTAAAGGGTTCAGGTAGATAGTACATGAAACATTTTTTAAATAATAAAATAAATAAATTTCTCATTCTTTGTATTCAAGATATATTTCACAGGCTAATATTTCTTCAGCCAATTTTATATGTATTTAAAGGTAGATTATAGTCATAGTGGATGACACCAAGGGGGATAATTGGGGAAATTTTGACACTAGTATCTTCTAAATAAAAGATGACTTTCTATGCTACTCTGTTTCAAGGAGTGAGTATAATTTTCTTGTCAGGTAGGTTGTCATATGCATATCTCTATATTTAATTCCTTTGTACCTATTATAAATATTTAATTAGGAAGCTTTTCTTTTCAACTTCCTTAACTTTCCCAAGCGTTATTGGTTGGAAATGACATTGGAATTGCTTGAAATTGTTCCTTCCACACCATTGGAAGTGTTAATGTTGTTACTTTTACAAATATCCCTTTCTAGAAATGACCAGAACACTGATTTCCAAAGCTAGCATTATAATTTTAATACATTTATTTTTCATGGATCATTCATTTATTTTTAAGTGTTTATTTAAATTCCAGTTAATTAACATACAGTGTAATATCAGTTTCAGATATACAATATAGTGATGCAGCAGTTTCATACAGCATCTGTTGCTCATCACAGAAAGTGCACTCTTTTTTAACTAGTTAATAACTGGTTTTGCAAGTTCTGTGAAACTAACCAGTGTAGGTTTAATAATTTGTGGAGTCATCTGGAGCTTCTGTCTCATTTATTTCCAGGAATAATATCAGAAAAATCCTAGTAGAGTAGCAAATTAGTATATTTTATATGCAGGCACATATGGAATCATTCAGTCTTTTCAGTGGTTGACAAATGGTCATGTGTACTTCTCTTATTTTCCTATCTTTACTCTATTTTCACAGGTCAATGGAAGCTAAAACCTTGGTTTCATATGAATAAAAAAGTATCCCTTCCTCCTGAAATGTGACAAGGAAGAAAATATTGGGAATAATCCTCCCATCTCATCCTTAAGAGCCAGTAGGAATTCTACCACCAGTAAGCATTTTGTCCTGAAGATACTGACATATTTCTCTTAAGACACTATAACACACCTATTACAGTAACACTCTGGCTGTACTAGTCAGCCATGAGGCCAGATCATTAACTGTGATGACTAGTATCAATGAGTAAAAACAATGGGTTAGTATGTCCCAGGATGAAATAATCTGGAGTGCTTAGTGTCTGCCACATATGTCAGGATCAAGATTTTTTTAAAAAAGAAATGTGTTTGGATCTTTGATTCTCACTGGAGTCCAAACAAAATTAGTGACAAAGTCACTTCTGTGAACCGAGGTCCAGCATAAGAGATCATGCTAGGCAAAAATGTGGAGGGGGTTCAGTTTGGTCAGCTGGTATGACTAAGAGGGACTATAGTAATTGAATTCTACCCTGATTGCTTATATTGAGGATAATGAATTATACAAAGATCTTTCAATTTCTGATTTAGGAATGACATGGGAACTCTTTGAGTGCTGGGCCAGCAGCATCCATACATTCATAGTAACCAGACCCTGGAGAACCAGCAAGTAAGAAGAGAGACAAGTGGTAAATGGTTATGCCTACCTTTGAGCCATTCACACATTTTTCTTACATGTGAAAATGTTTAGAGTGAGGAGCAGTTGGCTGAGATCGACTATGTAATCAAGATAAAGGATATGAGTCTTTACTTATTTACCTCTTAAGTAAAAGAAAGACGGAAATTGAAGAGTGGTTTCTATTTGTCAAAATGTCTTAGAGGATGTTTTAATTTCCTTGCTGAAGAGGTCACAAGAATTAGAATACTCTTTTTTCCCCCTGTCACCCAAACAGAAATGTTCTAGACATTTGAGCTGTGGACTCAAGTAGATGATACACTAAACATTTTTAATTATAAAATGATTATATTTCTAATCTTGGTGTTTTGGGTAGATTTTATTGCCTAATATTCCTATTTTGTTAATAGGTTTCATAGTTAGTGTTGAAAGGGAGATCCTAGTTTTAATGCCCAATGCTGATGGAGGCCGTTTGGGGAAACTTTGAAACCAAGGTCTTGTGACCTTCAATGCTGCCCTGTTTCAGTTAGTGAACATAATTTTTCTTGTTATATAGAATCAAGTGAATATATATGGTTTATTTTTTTATAACTTGTTATTACTAAGCTTTCAATTATAGTGGTTTTGTTTGTCAACTTTCCTAATTTCCCAGTATGTTTTGTAGATTATAAGTGATATTGGAATTGGTGATAACATTTCTACCATGGCTCCAATGAACTACTGATTTTGTCATTATTACCAGTTCTCTTCTGTGAGAATAAGCAGAACAGTGCACTCCAGAGGTAACTTTCTAATTTTTAATAAAATTCAGTATTTATTATTATTTAGGTTATTTCTTATTTATTGTTGGCAAACAAAATTACACATGATTTTGAAGAGTCTTTTAATCCAAACAACGTGAACCCTTTATATTCTGGATTACCTGAGGCTTCTGTGTACATTTCCCCCAGGATTTGTATGCTTTCTCTTTTAAATTACATCAGAAGGGCCTACTTGAAAAATAGTATTATGATATACTTATGCATAGTAAACCTCTTACATTGTGAATGAGACAGATGGATATGTATACTTCTCATATTTTCATAATTTTTTTCTATGCTAACTTCAACATGAGTATAGAACTTGTTTTCATATAAAAGCTTTTATGTCTTCCTTTTGAGACATGAAGTAAAATTTTGGGAAGAATTCTGCATCCCATCCTCAAGGGCGAGTGGGAATTTTCTGCTGGTAAGCATTTTTTTTCCTGAAGATATTGTCATTCCTCTCAGGGAATTATAACACTCTGCTGATAAGATTTTGGCTAATCTAGTCCAGTCATGAGGCTGGATCCTCGACTGTAGTGGCAAGTCTCCATAACTGAATAGTATGGTTCAGTGTGTCTGAAGGAGACAGATTCCTGAGTGCTCAGTGTCTCAGGATTAAAATCTCTTTTACAAATGTGCTTCGATGAATGATGACTTCACAAATGGGTCTTGTTGAAATATGAATAAAATGAGGGACAAAATCATTTCCGTAAGCTGCGGTCCAGCACAAAGAGCATGGTACTAAGCAAAAAATGTGAAAGAGAATTCAATTTGTTCAGCAAGTGGTACCAAATAAAAACTATGGCATTGGAAAACTAGCATGCTAGCAAATGCTAGAGAAAATGAATGGTACAGAGGCTATATATAACCACTGTGGAATGACATAGCAACTCTGAGTGTTTGGCTGATAGCCTTCATACACCCACAGTAAGCAGTGTGTGAAATAAGCTCGTGAGTAGTGAACACTGTGAGAAATGACTATATCTAGTCTTAAGCCATTTATTTATTTTATTTTTTTTTTAAAGATTTTATTTATTTATTTGGCAGAGAGGAGAGAGATCACAAGTAATCAGAGAGGCAGGCAGAGAGAGGGGAAAGCAGGCTCCCTGCTGAGCAGGGAGCCCAATGTGGGGCTTGATCCCAGGACCCTGAGATCATGACCTGAGCTGAAGGCAGAGGCTTTAACCCACTGAGCCACCCAGGCGCCCCATAGTCTTGAGCCATTTACACCATTTCCTCAGTCATAGTCATTTGTGAGAATCAACATATTTGGGTCTTATTAGATAGTCAGTTAGAAATAAATTATTCATTTTTTCCTTGTCATTTATCTCTTAAAAATAAGAAATATGGGAAGAGTAAGCAGATCATATTTACTGGATGATATTATTATATTTTAATTTGCTTGCTAGCCTAGTTTCAAGATTAGAACTTTTTTTTTTCTTTTTCTCCTCACCCAGGGAGAAATTTTCTAGATATTTGATGATGGGTTAAATTAGATATTTCATTAATCATTTTAACAAGAAATGATTAAATTTCCAAATCTTGGAATTTTATGTTGACATCATTGCCTAACATTCATATTCCATCAGTGGGTTTATGTGTATAAAGATAAGTTATAATTTTAGTGAGTAATGCTGATGGAGTGGGCTTTGGGTCAGCTTTGAGACCAACGGTTTAGGAAATTTGATTTTCTTTTTTCTTTTTTTTTAAAGATTTTTATTTATTTATTTGACAGAGAGAGAGAAATCGCAAATAGGTAGAGAGGCAGGCAGAGAGAGGGGGGGAAGCAGGCTCCTTGCTGAGCAGAGACCCCTATGCGGGGCTCCATCCCAGGACCCTGAGATCATGACCTGAGCTGAAGGCAGAGGCTTTAACCCACTGAGTCACCCAGGCGCCCCAGAAAATTTGATTTTCTATACTACTTTTTTCCTGAGGAAAAAGCATAATTTTTCTAGTTATGTAGATGGTCAAGAGAATGTCTTTGAATCCTTAATTATCTTTTATCAGTAAACATTCAACTGGGAAGACTTTGTTTCATAACTCTTTATATTTTCTCTGTGTTTTTGTGGAATGGAAGTGATGTTTTTGAATTGCATGCAATACTCATCACCAAGCAAAGAAGTGCTGATTTTGTCATTTTTATCTGTTCCTTTTCTCTGAGATGAACAAACAATGTATTCCAAGGGTAATAACTAATTTTAAATAAGTATACTTTTATGGTTTATTTTTTAATATATTTTTTAAAGATTTTATTTATTTATTTCACAGAGAGAAGAGAAATCACAAGGAGGCAGAGAGGCAAACAGAGAGAGAGGGGGAAGCAGGCTCCCTGCCAAGCAGAGAACCTGATGCGGGGCTCGACCCCAGGACCCTGAGATCATGACCTGAGCTGAAGGCAGAGGCTTTAACCCACTGAGCCACCCAGGTGCCCCTATTTTTTAATATTTTTCTGTAGTCAAGTAGATAATTGGTTTTGTGAAGTATCTGTTAATCCAAGCAGTGTGAGTTATTATCTGGTGAAATGTCAAATATTTTGTTTCTTTTATTTCCAGGATTTTTGTGACTTCTCTCTTTGAATAATAACAGAAACATCCTAGTAAAGCAATATGAGTTCATTTGATATGAAGGTACATTATAATCTCGTATATATAAACGTTTGACAAATGGACATCACATCTTTCCATATTTTACTCTATTTCCTCAGGTTGACATGAACCACTATCTGGGTCTCATATGAATTTATTCCTTCTTCTTGAGAGAATTCCATTGAGGGGTATCCCTGGGTGGCTCAGTTAAGCATCTGCATTTGGCTTAAGTCATGATCCTGGAGTCCCAGGATCAATTGTGCTCCACATCAAGCTCCTTGCTCAGTGGGGATTCTGCTTCTCCTTCTCTCTCTGCCCCTCACCATGCTCCTTCTTTCTCTCTCTCACTCTCCCTCTGTCAAATAAATAAAATATTAAAAAAGAATTCCATTAGTAATTCTAACATTAGTAAATATTTTGTCCTGAAAATACTGGCATTCCTCTTAGGATACTCTAACATTCGTGTGACAGCAAAATTCCAACTATATTAATCAATTGTGAGGCAGAGTCATTGACTGTGATGACTAGTCTCCATGATTAAATCATATGGGTCAGTGTGTCCCAGGGATAGAGAATCTGGAGTGCTTAGTGTCTGTCACGTATCTTAGGATCAATATCCCTTTTATAAATGTGACTGGATCAATGATGAATTCAAAAATGGATATCACTGGAATCTGAAAAAAATAAGTGACAGAAACAATTCTGTGAGCTGAGGTCTGCCAAAGGACCATATGAGACAAAGAATATGGATAAAGCTTATAAGCTACATCACTATTAGTGAGTAATAGTACCAGCCAGGTCTGTGGTATTTGAAACCTAAACTTATTGCATACGTTAAGAGAAAAGAATTGTACAGAGATCTATAAATATCTGATTTAGAAATGACATGGTAACTCTGAGTGCTTGGCTGGCAGTATACATACACTCATAATAATCCTACACTGGAAAACCTGCACATGAGTATTGAGACTGATGAGTCACATTTTTGTCTACACTTAAGCCATTCCACATGATTTCCTTGGGTGCTGAAATCTTCACTCACTGAGTGAGGCATAGTCCATTGAGCTCGATTAGATAGTTCAAAAGATATTATAATTCATTAGTTACCAATTATTTTTTAGATAAAAGAAACATAATGGAAACTGAAAAATGGGTTGTATTTATGGGAATGTCTCAGAGAGTGTTTTAATTTGCTTGCTAATCCAGTCACAGTAATTCATACAGTACTTTTTTCTTGTCACTCAAAGAGAAATTTTCTAGACATTTGAATGATGGATTCAAGTATATACTGTATTAAATATATTTTTTAGAAAAGAGGGAGCGGGGTAGGGTAGCCAGGTGATAAGTATTAAGGAGGGCACATGTTGTGATGAGCACTGAGTGTTATATACAACTAATGAATCGTTGAACGCTACATCAAAAACTAATGTACTATATGTTGGCTAATTGAATAAAATTTAAAAAAATAATAAATATTTTAACTGTGAAATTATTGCCAAGAATTCCCAAATCTTGGAATTTTATTGGTTAATAATGATATCCTTTCAGTCTGTTTCATTCTATTTAAAGAAAGATCTTAGTTTTAATTAATGATGCTTAGAGTTCTTTGGAGAAACTTTGACTAGGTCTTAAAACAAATTACTTTCTATACCATTCTATTCCATGGAACAAGGTACTTTTTTTTTCTTGTCATATAAGTGGTCAATGAAGGTATATAATTAATTGCTTATAAGCTTATATCAGTAAACTTTGAATTTGAAAGTTTTTCTTCCTTAGTTCCTCTGATTGTGCCTGTGGTTTATAGGTTGAAAGTAAGATCGCAGTTGCATGGAATTCTTGCCACTTCAGCAAAGAATACATGATTTTGTCACTTTTACCAATTCCCTTATCTGAGAAGAAACAGTGATGCACTCTCAAGGTAATAACTAATTTTTTATGAACTTTTTCCTGGGTTATTTTTATTATTTATTTAAGTAATCAAGAACTAATTAATGTTGTATAGAGTCTGTCTATTTAAACACTATGAGGCTTTAATAATCTACTGATTCTTCAAGACTTCTATTTATTATTTTCCCAGAATTTTTGCACTTTCTCAGTCTTTCCATTGATGCTTCATAATTCCTATTAGGCACAGAAATGATGGTAAGGTCATTTCTCACCAGTGTGGCAGTGTTCATAACAAGAAGTGTGCTTACTCAAATACCACTAGTACTTAACAGCGTATCCTTGTAAGCACCACCCTAAAAATAGAATGAGAAATATTTTAATTAAGAGGGCTCAGTCTCTGGCTTTTCTGTGTGCTCCCAACCCCCCTAGTCACATGTCATATTTACTGTGCCTATGTGAGCCCTGCATGCATTGCTGTGACCACACTGTGGAATTAGATGTAGCATAACCCTATGTGTCCTCTGCAAATTGCCATGTTCCTGAGCTCAAGCAGATTAAATGCTGTATGTAATTTTTAGACAACTGCTCTTTATTCCCCTATAATGGCTTTTTGTGATTTCCTCCTCTCCAAATCACTGGATTATCTTTGACAGTAAACTAATTCTGAGGTTGAATTACCAGAAATATATGTGCATTGTTGTGATTAAAATTTTCACCAGATCAAAATTTTCCTGGAACTTTAAGCATGTTCAGATACTCTGGTTGCTCATTTAATTTGTCTGGCAGAAAATGTTGGACAAAATTTGCGCTGATGAAGGCTAGAAATTAACACAATTAATATTGTTGGGAAAGCATTGGAAACGTCTTAGGAGAGCAGTATATTAGATTATTTAAAAGGTACATTATTGAATACTCCCATCTTGTGCCTCTGACGGACCAATGAATTTATTTATATCTCATCTTTCTACATATTTATTCCGACAGGTCAACAAGGATAAAGCTCAGATTTCACATGAAAATGTTTATTCCTTACCCTTGAGATACGACACCATCCTCAAGGGCCAGTAGGAATTCTCAATTTTCAGTTAGCATTTGTCCCTAAAATATTGAGGGATTATGTAATTATGAATAATTAGGGATACATAATTAGGGATTATGTAATACTCCAGTTACCATAAGGTACTCTATGATAACCAGCTAGGAAACATGAATAATTAATATTGGGATTGGTCTCCATGACTGAATAGGGAAGATAACTATGTCCCAGAGTGATGAACTCCAGAGTGCTCAGTTCCTTTCATTTTCTGAGGTAAACAGTACCCTATTTTAGGGACTTGTGTGTATCAATGATGACTATAATTGATGTCACTGAAAAATCTAAACAAAATAAGTTACACAATTACTTCTGTGAAACTGAGATCCAGCACAGATATCCATCATAAACAAAATATCTTCAAGGGGGAGAGCTGTGTTTTCATTTGTGTGGTACCAGCAAGAACTGCAGTATTATAAGTTGCTTAATTCCTTTTTTTTATAAAGATTTTATTTATTTATTTGACAGAAAGATGCAAGAAAGGGAATACAAAGAGAGGGAGTGGGAGAGGGAGAAGCAGGCTTCCCACTGAGCTGGGAGCCTGGTGTAGGGCTTGATTCCAGGACCCTGGGATCATGACCTGAGCCGAAGGCAGACAGTTAATGACTGAGCCATGGAAGCATCCCATAAGCTGCTGAATTCTTAAGATGGTGAAGCATTAGGGTGATTTTATGCTTGCCTCTTCCTTCAAACACAGCTAAATAGGTATCAAATCATTCTGAACACCCAATAAACTCATCTGAAGACTGAGAAAACAAACTGCACATCTACAGGGAGAAAAATGGCCACATTGTGGAAGACAGGAGCTGTGGAGAGTTGATTTAGGGGAGAAAAGAATTGCAGGTGCTGCAGAGGGGATGGAGCCCTCATCACAGAGAGAGGGGAGAGAAAGAAAAGAAAAGAAAGAAAAGAAAAGAAAAAAAAGGAAAGAAAAGAAAAAAGAAAGAAAGAAAAGAAAGAAGGAAGAAAGAAAAAGAAAGGGAAGAAAGAAAAAAAAGAAGAAAGAGAGAGAGAAAGAAAGAAAGAAAGAAAAGAAATAAAGAAAAGAAAAGAAAAGAAAGAAGGAAAAAAAAAGAAAGGGAAGGAAGAAAAGAAAGAAGAAAGAGAGAGAGAAAGAGAAGAAAGAAAGAAAGAAAGAAAGAAAGAAAGAAAGAAAGAAAGAAAGAAAGAAAGAAAGAAAAGAAAAAGAAGGAAGAAAGAAAGGGAAGTATGAGGGAATTGCACAAGAAAAACTCTTCACCAAAACCATTTACTGAGAAAAAAAAAGTGGGGCTGATTGTCACAAGATTTTACAAGCAGTGGAGCTGAAAGTATGGTTTTATAAGTCCATGCCATCACCAGGGTCATGCCTGGCAGGCTTAGCAGTGCTCCTGTGGGGAAGGAGGGCAGAAGTCCAAGAGCAGACAGCATCTAAGGATCCCCTGGGTCACACCAGAAGAGGCAGTGCATTTGGGAAATACAGCACTGCCTCTCAGGACCAAAAAAAAAAAAAAAAAAAAAAAAAAAAATGGCAGGTGCTATTAAGCAGCCCTTTAATTAACATATCAGCAGAGGCATCTGCTGAAGGCAGCTAACCTGGAAACCAGCTTTTGGCTGTGCTGTACCATAAACTCTGAGCCCCTGTGTGGTCATGTGACTACTTTTCAGGGACAACCGGCACCAGCCACAGCACTGTAAGACCCTAACTCAGAGGATCAGTGTGGGTCTGAGCTGTGTTGGATCCTTAAAATTTAGAGTTTTGAAACCCAGCTATGTGATTGAGATAAAACACAGGAGTACTGTGCTGCCAGGCAGACAGACAGCTCAGACACAGATGGGAAAGTAGGGTTCTGATGGAAACCAGGACACAAGAGGGGAAGTAATATGCTCTTCTGTGAGTGCTTCCTGAATAACTGCAGGTGTGAGTGGAGTGACATTATTTTCCCCCAAACCTATCACTACGGACAGATTTCAGTGAACAGCATAGCACCCCCAGTGGAGGCTGGAGCTACTTAAACCAATGCCCACTTCATTGTGCCCTGGGGGTGCATCTTTTTATTTTTATTTTATAGAGTGAGGTGGATAAGGGTGGAGGGCAGAGGGAGAAGGAGAGAAAGAATTTTTTTCCCCCAAATATGTTTATTTTATTTTTTCAGTGTTACAAGATTTATTGTTCATGCACCACATCCAGTGCTCCATGCAATATGTGCCCTCATCAAAACCGATAATCACATCAAAAAATGGGCAGAAGACATGAACATACACTTCTCCAAAGAAGACATACAAATGGCTAACAGACACATGAAAAAAATGTTCATCATCTTTAGCCATTCAAATCAAAACCACACTGAGATACCACCTTACACCACTTAGAATGGCCAAAATCAACAGGACAGTAAACAACAAATGTTGGAGAGGGTGTGGAGAAAGGGAGAGAGAGAATCTTAAGCAGGTGCCACATCAAGCACAGATCTTGATACAGGGCTCGACTTCATTACCCTGAGATCACAACCTGAGCCAAAAATCAAGAGTCAGTTGCTTAACCAACTAAGCCACCAACATGCCCCTATAGGCAAATTCGTACTAGGGCAAGTCTGCCTGAGAATCAGCTCAGTAGATCCCTCCCCCAGAAGACCTGCACACACACCTCCCACCCCAGACACACACATCAACTCTACCGGTCATAAAGTGCTGCAAATCTTCAGCTACAGGCTAAGTAGGATCTAGCCTTTTCTAACAAGCAGGCCAAAGCATACCTAGTTAAAACTCACCACACACTGGACCAAGTCTAAACACACCCCACTGAAGGCAACTTCCTGAAGCACCAGGCCCTAGACAGAATATGACCTCTTCTTAATATAGCCATTACTCTCAGGAGCAAGAAACATAACAAGTTTCCTTAACACACGGAAGACAGAGGTCTAGGCAAAATGCCAGATGGAGGAATTTATCCCAAAAGAAAGAAGAAGAAGCGATCACAGCCAGTGTCTAATCAAAACAGATGTAAGTAATATGCCTGAATGATAATTTAAAAGAGCATTCATAAAGATTGTAGCTAGGATTGAGAAAAACATAGAAGACACTAGGAAGTCCCTTCACTGCAGAGATAAAGGAACTAAAAACTAGTCAGGCCAAAATAAAAAATGTTATTAACTGAGATGCAAAACCAATGATGTATTTACAAGGATGAGAGAGGCAGAGAAATGAATCAGTGATATAGAAGATAAAATTATAGAAAAAAATGAAGCTGAAAGGGAGATAGATGGAAAGAAAAATACTGAATCATGAATGTAGACTTAGGGAACTTAGTGAGTTCATTAAAAGTAATAACATTCATATCACAGGAATCCCAGAAGAGGGGAAAAAGGGGAGAAGAAGGTTTATTTGAGCAAATTATAGCTGAAAATTTCCCTAATCTGGGGACAGAAATAGACATCCAAATCCAGGAGGCACAGAGAATTCCCATCAAATTCAACAAAAGCCAGCCAACATAAAAAGACAAATTAAAGTAAAATTGGCAAAATAAACAGAAAAGAATCCTGAAAGCAGCAAGGGAAAAAAAGTCTTTAACGTACAAGGGAAGACAATTAAGGTTTGCAGCATATCTCTCCACAGATACTTGGCAAACCAGAAAAGAGTGTCATCATATATTCAATGAGCTGAATAGGAAAAATGTGGAACCAAGAATACTTTATCCAGCAAGGCTGACATTCAGGATAGAAAGAGAGATAGACTCTTAGCTATAAAGAATAAAGAGGGTTGATGGGAGGGGAGGTGGGTGAGGGATGGGCTAAATAGGTAATGGGCATTAAAGAAGACACTTATAATGAGCGCTGAGTGTTACATGTAAGTGAAGAATCATTGGATTATACTTCTGAAACTAATACTACACTATGTGTTAACCAACTTGAACTTAAATACAAACTTGGAAGAAAAAAAAGAATATAAAGAAAAATAAGAAGGTGAGGTAAAGAGTTTCCCAAACAAATAAAAACTAAAGGAGTTCAGGACCACTGAACCAGCCCTGCAAGACATATTAAATGGGGCCTTTCAAATGTGAAAGAAAGATCAAAAGCAACAAAGATTAGAAAGGAGGGGCTCCTGGGTGGCTCAGTCATTAGGCGTCTGCCTTTGGCTCAGGTCATGATCCCAGGGTCCTGGGATCGAGCTCTGCATTGGGCTCCCTGCTCGGCAGGAAGCCTGCTTCTCCCACTGCCATTCCCTCTGCTTGTGTTTCCTCTCTCACTGTGTTTCTCTCTGTCAAATAAATAAAATCTTTAAAAAAAAAAAAAAAGACTAGAAAGGAACAGAGAAAACCTTAGTGGCACTGAATACATGTCTATCTGTAATCGCCCTGAATGTAAAAGGACTAAATACTCAAATCAAAAGACAGGATATCTGAAGGAATGGAAAGATAAGACTCATCTATATGTTGCTTACAAGAGACTCACTTTAGACCTAAAGAAACGTCCAGATTGAAAGTGAGAGGACGGGGCGCCTGGGTGGCTCAGTGGGTTAAAGCCTCTGCCTTCAGCTCAGGTCATGATCTCGGTGTCTTAGGATCGAGCCCCACATCCGGCTCTCTGCTCAGCAAGGAGCCTGCTTCCTCTCTGCCTGCCTCTCTGCCTAATTGTGATCTCTCTGTCAAAGAAATAAATAAAATATTAAAAAAAAAAAAGTGAGAGGATGGAGAACCATCTATCATGCTAATAGACATCAAAAGAAAGCCAGAGTATCAATACTTATATTAGATAAACTAGATTTTAAACCAAAGAATGTAACAAGAGATGAAAAAGAGAACTACATCATAATTAAAGGATATATCCAACAAGAAGTTCTAACAATTGTAAATATTAATGCCCCTAACTTAGGAGCAGCCAAATATATAAATCAATTAATAACAAACATAAAGAAACTCAATAACTTATTACAGTAATACTAGGGAACTGTAACACCCCACTTACAGCAATGGGCATATCATCTAAGAAGAATATCCACAATGAAACAGTAGCTTTGGATGACACACTGGATCAGATGTACTTAACGGATATGTCATCCTAAAGCAGCAGAATACATACTCTTTTCTAGGTCACATACAACATTCTCCAGAGTAGATCACATACTGGGTCAAGTGTAAAACGATATATAAGTACAAAAAGATTGAGATTATACTATGAATATTTTCAGACCTCAATGGTATGAAACTTAAATTCGACTACACACACAAACACACACAAAGTTGAAAAGACACAAATAAATGGAGGTTAAACAATGTCCTACTAAAGAATGGATGGGTTAACCAAGAAATTAAATAAGTAATAAAAAATACATATAAGCAAATGACAATGAAAACATGATAATTCAAAACCTTTGGAAACAGCAAAGGACTCATAAGAGGGAGATACATAGCAGTACAGGCCTACCTCAAGAATCAATAAAAGTTTTAAATATACAACCTAACCTTACAACTAAGGGAACTAAAAGAGGAAGAGCAAATAAAACATAAAGGCAACAGAAGAAGGGAAATAATAAAGATTAGAGCAGAAATAAGTGACATAGAAACAAACGGCAACAACCAAAAAGCAGTAGAACAGATCAATAAAACTAAGATCTTGGCCTTTGAAAGAATTAACAAAGTTGATAAACCCCTAGCCATTTATCAAAAAGCAAACAGAAAGGAACCAAATAAATAAAATCATTAATGAAGGAGAGATCATAACTAACACCATAGAAATACATACAATTATAAGAGAATATTATGAAAAATTATATGCCAATAAACTAGGCAATCTGGAAGAAATGGATAAACTGTTAGAAACATGCAAACTACCAAAACTGAAACAGGAAGAAATAAAAAATTTGAACAGACCCATAACAAGCAAAAATTGAATCAGTAATCAAAAATTTCCCTAAAAACAAATGTCCAGAAGCAGATGGCTTCTCAGGGGAATTCTATCCGACATTTAAAGATGAGTTAACACCTTTTCTTCTCAAACTGTTCCAAAAAATTGAACTGGAAGGGAAACTTCCAAATTCATTCAATGGGGCCAGCATTACCTTGATTCCAAAACTGTACAAAGATCCCACTACAAAGGAGAATTATGGACCAATATCCCTAATGAACATGGTTAAAAATTCCCATTGAGATATGAGCAAATCTAATCCAACAGTACATTAAAAGAATTTTTCACCATGGTCAAGTGAGATTTATTCCTGTGCTGCAGGGGTGATTCAAGATCTGCAAATCAATCAGCATGATACACCACATTAATAAAAGAAAGAATAAGAACCTTATGATCCTCTCAAAAGATGCAGAAAAAGATTTGACAAAATATAACATCCATTCTTGATTAAAACCATCAACAAAGTAGGGATAGAGGCAACACATCTCAACATCACAAAGGCTTTATATGAAAGAACCACAGTTGGGAAAATCTGCGAGCTTTGCTTCTCAGGTCAGGTACAATAGAGAGATGTCCTGTTTGTTTAACATAGTACTGGAAGTCCTGGCCTCAGCAAAAAGACAACAGAAAGAAATAAAAGCATTCACATTAGTAAGGCAAAAGTCAAGCTTTCACTATTCACAGAGGACATGATACTCTGTGTAGAAAATCTGAAAGACTCTATCAAAAAATTGTGAGAACTGATACAAAAATTCAGTTAAGGTGCAGGATGTAAAATCAATGCACAGAAATCAGTTGCATTTCTATACAGCAATAATGAAACAGCAGAAATAAAACTCAAGGAATCAATCCCATTTACAATTATACACATACACACACACAAAGATAGCTGGGAATAAACCTAACCAAAGAGGTAAAACTCTATAAGCTATACAAAACATATGAAAGATAGTTGTTTATATTCGTATCCATGGTCCTTGTTCTTTTAATTTTTTTAAACTATTTAACATTACAACTAGAGGCTTAATACAATGATACACCCAGGAAGATCTGAAATGACTTTCCTCACCAACATGGAGGATTTATAACCACCCTCCTATCTTATTCTTTTCTCAGTGTTTCTGTGTATTTGTTTTCTTCTGATATTATATAAATCTTATTCTTGGGGTTCATTTTGGCTAGGTTCTTTTTTGTCATCATTTACTTTGGTTGGTCTTTTTGTTTGTGTTTGTTTATATACCTTATAAATCTTACTTTTGAGCCTCATTTTGGCTGGGATTTCTCTTTCTTTTCTCTTTCTCTCTTTTTTTCTTTTTTCTTTCTTTTTGGTGGTGAATTCAAATTGCTCTGAAACTTTCCAGGGTGCACCTTGCCTGGATCGTGGTTGATATATTCAGCTGTACATCCCCTCAACCACTACTTATCAGAATGACTAAAAGGAGGAACACCCAACAGAGGTAAAACCTAGAGACTGCACCCTCTCCCTCAGAACTATCGGATATGGACATAAACAGTATGCCAGAAAGGGAATTCAGGGTAACAATTACCCAGGCACTGGCTAGGTTGGAGAAAAACATTACTGACAACATAGAATCTCTGAGGGTAGAACTGAGAGCCAATATGGCAGAAGTTAAAAATGCTATCAATGAGATCCAATCTAATCTAAATACTCTAGTAGATGGGGTAACTGAGGCAGAAGATAGAGATCTAGAGGACAAGTGATAGAGAAGAAAGGAACAAACTGCTTACAATCCATGAAAACAGAATTAGGGAAATAAATGATGCCAAAAAACATCCCAATGTCAAAATTTTTGGAATCCCTGAAGTAGTGGAGAAAGACAGAAGACTAGAATATATAGCTGAACAAATTCTGGATGAAAATTTCACCAATCTGGTGAATGAACATGAAATGTTCCATTTCCTAGAGGCAAATATTCATGTCCTAGAGGCAAAAAGAAACCCCCTAAGATCAACAAGTCTAGAAAGACATCCAGACACTTGATTGTGAGATTCATGAATTATAATTTTAAACAAGAGATCCAGAGAGCAGCTAGTAGGAAGAGATTCTTTATGTACAGAGGAAGGTCCGTCAGAATAACCTTAGACTTGTCTACAGAAACCTGGCAAGCTAGAAAGGGCTGGAAAGATATATTTAGAGCACTAAATGAGAAGAACATGCACCCAAGAATACTTTATCCAGCAAGGCTGACATTCAAAGTAAATGGAGAGATAAAGAGCTTCCAAGACCAGCAAGGTTTAAGAGTATTTGACCACCAAACCAGCACTACAAGAAATATTAAGGGAGGTTCCACTAAAAGAAGAAAGAACCCAAGAGTGACATAGAACTTACAGAGACAATCTATAGAAACAAGGACTTCACAGGCAACATGATGTCAATAAAAACTTATCTTTCAATAATCACTCTCAATATGAATGGCCTAAATGGTCCCATAAAATGGCACTGGCTCGCAGACTGGATAAAGCAACAGGAGCCATCCATATGCTGTCTACAAGAGACACATTTGGAACCTAACAATACATCCAGACTGAAAGTGAATGGACAGAGAACCATCTTTTATATGAATGGGCCTCAAAAAAAAGCTGGAGTAGCAATTCTTATGTCAGATAAATTAGATTTTAAGCTAAAGACTATAGTCAGAGTTATAGAAGGACACTCTATCATTCTTAAAGGGTCTGTCCTCCAAGAAGATGTAACAATTGTAAACATTTATGCCCCCAATATAGGAGCAGCTAACTACATAAGCCAACTGCTAATTAAAAATAGTCATATTGATATGAATACATTAACTGTAGGGGATTTAACACACCACTCTCAGTAACAGACAGATCATCCAAGCAAAAAATCAATAAAGAAACAAGAGCTTTGAATGACACATTGGACCAGATGGACCTCATAGATATATACAGAACATTCCACCCGAAAACAACAGAAAACTCATTCTTCTTGAGCGCACATGGAACTTTCTCCAGAATAGACCACATACTAAGTCACAAATCAGGATTCAACCAATACCAAAAGATTGGGATTATTCCCTGTATATTCTCAGACCACAATGCTTTGAAACTGGAACTCAACCAAAAGAAAAAAAGTTTGGAAGGAATTCAAACACTTGGAGGCTAAAGACCAACCTTCTCAAGAATGCTAGGATCAACCAGGAAATCAAAGAAGAACTTAAACAATTCATGGACACCAATGAGAATGAAGACACATCAGTCCAAAACTTGTGGGATACGGCAAAGGCAGACCTAAAGAGGAAATACATAGCCATCCAAGCCTCATTTAAAAAAATTGAAAAAACCTGAATACACCAGCTCTCCTTACACATTAACGAACTGGAGAATCAACAACAAATTAATCCAACCCCACACACAAGAAGGGAAATAATCAAGATTAGAGCAGAGATTGACAAGTTAGAAACTAGAAAAACAGGAGAATGCATCAACAAAACCAGAAGTTGGTTTTTTGAAAGAGTCAGTAAGACTGATAAACCATTGGCCAAACTCATCCAAAAGAAAAGCGAGAGGACCCAAATTAACAAAATTATGAATGAAAGAGGAGAGATGATGACTAACACTAAGGAAATAAAAACAATTCTCAGAAGTTATTGTCAACAGTTATATGCCAATAACTTAAGCAACCTAGGAGAAATGGATGCACTCCAGGAAAACTATAAACTTCCAAGACTGTAACAGGAGAAACTGACATCCTGACTAGACCAATTTCTAGTAAAGAGATTGAAGCAGTGATCAAAAACCTCCCAAAAAATGAGTCCAGGACCTGACGGATTCCCATGGGGAATTCAACCATATTCAAAGAAGAAATAATACCTATTCTGCTGAAACAGTTTCAAGAGAAATTGTTTTGAAACAAGACAGTTTCAAAAAATAGAAACAAGAGGAAAACTTCCAGACTCTCTTTCTATGAAGCCAGCATTACCCTCATCGCAAATCAGGCAAAGACCCCATCAAAAAGGAGAATTTCAAACCAATATCCTTAATGAATACAGATACCCAGGATTCTCAACAAGATCCTAGCTAATAGGATCCAACAGCATATTAAAAAGATTATTCACCATGACCAGGTGGGATTTATCCCTGGGATGCAAGGGTGGTTCAACATTTGCAAATCAATCAATGTGGTAGAACAAATCAATAAAAGAAGAGATAAGAAACACATGGTCCTTTCCATTGATGCAGAAGAAGCATTTGACAAAATTCAGCATCTGTTCCTGATTAAAATTCTTCAAAGTATAGGGATAGAAGGAACATTCCTCAACATCAAGTCTATCTATGAAAAGCCCACAGCAAATATCACTCTCAATGAGTAAAAGCTGACAGCTTTCCCTTTGAGATCAGGAACACGACAAGGATGCCCACTCTCACCACTCTTGTTCAGCATAGTACTAGAAGGCCTAGCGGCAGCAATTAGCCAACAAAAGGAAATAAAAGGTATTCAAATTGGCAATGAAGTCAAACTCTTTCTCTTTGCAGATGACATGATACTTTACATGGAGAACCCAAAAGACTCCACCCTCAAACTGCTAGAACTCAAACAGCAATTCAGTAATGTGGCAGGATACAAAATCAGTGCACAGAAATCAGTTGCTTTCCTATACACTAACAATGAAAATATGGAAAGGGATAGAGAATCGATTCCATTTACAGTAGCACCAAGAACCGAAATAAACCTAACCAAAGAAGTAAAGGATCTGTACTTGAGGAACTACAGAATGCTCATGAAAGAAATTGGAGAAGACACAAAAAGGTGGAAAAGCATCCCATGTTCATGGATCAGAAGAATAGACATTGTTAAAATGTCTATACTGGCCAGAGCAATCTATACTTTCAGTGCCACCCTGATCAAAATTCCACCAATTTTCTTCAAAGAGCTGGAACAAACAATTCTAAAATTTGTGTGGAACCAGAAAAGACCCCAAATTGCTAAGCAAATATTGAAAAAGATAAACCAAGCTGGGGGCATCACATTGCCTGAGATCAAGCTTTACCACAAAGGGGTGATCACCAAGACAGCATGGTACTGGCACAAAAACAGACACATAGACCAGTGGAACAGAATAGAGAGCCCAGATATGGACCCGCAACTCTATGGTCAAAAAATCTTTGACAAAACAGGAAAAAAATATCGAGCGGAAAAAAGAAAGTCTCTTCAATAAATGGTTCTGGGAACATTGGACAGCTCTATGTAGAAGAATGAAACTTGACCATTCTCTTACACCATACAGGAAGATAAACTTGAAATGGATAAAAGACCTCAACGTGAGGCAGGAGTCTATCAAAACCCTAGAGAAGAACATAAGCAGTGACCTCTTCGACATCAGCCCCAGCAACTTCTTTCAGGACATGTCTCCAAAGACAAAGGAAACAAAAGTGAAAATTAACTTTTGGGATTTCATCAAGATTAAAATCTTCTTCACAGTGAAGGAAACTGTCAACAAAACAGACAACCAACAGAATGAGAGAAGATATTCGTAAATGACACTACAAAGATCTGATATAAAGAACTGCTATAAAGAACTGCTCAAACTCAACACTCACAAAACCAAAAATCACATGAAAAAAATGGGCAGAAGACATGAACAGACAGTTCTCCAAAGAAGACATACAAATGGCTAAGAGACACATGAAAAAATGTTCATCATCATTAGCCATCTGGGAGATCCAAATCAAAACCACATTGAGATACCACCTTATACCAGTTAGAATGGCCAAAATCAACAAGACCATAAACAACAAATGTTGGACAGGATGTGGAGAAAGGGCAACCCTCTTCCACTGTTGGTAAGAATGCAAGTTGGTGCAGCCACTTTGGAAAACAGTGTGGAGATTCTTCAAGAAATTAAAAATAGAGCTACCCTATGACCCTGCAATTGCACTACTGGGTATTTTCCCTAAAGATACAGATGGAGTGAAAAGAAGGGCCACAGGTACCCCAGTGTTTATAGCAGCAATGGCCACAATCTCCAAACTGTGGAAAGAGACAAGATGCCCTTCAACAGCAAATAGATAAAGAAAATATGGTCCATATATACAATGGAATATTATGCTTCCATCAGAAGGGATGAATACCCAACTTTTATAACTATATGGACAGGACTGGAGGAGATTATGCTGAGTGAAATAAGTCAGGTAGAGAGAGTTAATTTTCATATGGTTTCACTTACCTGTGGAGCACAAGGGAAAACATGGAGGACATTGGGAGAAGGAACAGAAGGGTGAATTGGGGGAAATTGGAGGGGGAGATGAAACATTAGAGACTGTGGACTCTGGAAACAAACTGAGGGTTTTGGAGGGGAGGGGGCTGGTGGGTGGGATGATCCTGGTGGTGGGTATTGAGGAGAGCACATACTGCACACCACTGGGTGTGGTGTATGAACAATAAATCTTGGAAGACCAAAAAAGTAAAATTAAATTAAATTAAAAATATGAACGAAATTGAAGAGAACACAAGGAAACGGGAAAATATCCCTTGCTTATGGATTGGAAAAATAAATATTGCTATAATGTGTATACTACCCACAGCAATCTACACATTTAATGCATTCCTTATCACAATACTACCAGGATTTTTCACAGAACAAGAACAAAAAATTCTAAACTTTGTATGGAACCACAGAAAGACCCTAGGAAGCCAAAGCAATCTTGAAAAACAAAATAAAATGGATACATCAGATTTCTAGACTTGCAGCTATATTACAAAGCTGTAGTCAAGACAGTGTGGTGCAGACACAAAAACAGATGTACAGATCAATGGAACAGAAGAAAAAAAACAGAAATAGACTTATACCTGTATGGTCAACTAATCTTTGACAAAGCGGGAAAGGATATCCAATGGAAAAAATAGACTATTGAATAAATGTTGTGAAAACTGGATTGCAGCATGCAGAACAATGAAATTGGAGCACTTTCTTACACCATACCGAAAAATAAATTTAAAATGGTTGAAAGTCCTCAATGTGAGACAGGAAACCATCGAAATCCTTAAGAAGATCATAGGCAGCAGCCTCTTTGACCTCGGCTGTAGCAAATTCTTAGTAGACATGCTTTGGGAGGCAAGGAAAACAAAAGTAAAAATGAACTATTGAAAAAGTTTCTGCACAGGGAAGGAAACAATCAAGAAATGTGAAAAAAATAGCCTATAGATTGGGTTAAGATATTCACAAATGACATATCAGATAAATAATTTTTCATACTCAACACCCATAAAACAAATAATCCAGTTAGGAAATGAGCTGAAGATATGAATAGACACTTTTCCAAAGAAGGCATCAAGATGGCCAACAGATACATGAAAAGTTGTTCAACATCACTCAGCATTGGGGAATACAAATCAAAACCACAATGAGATACCACTTCATACCTGTCAGAATGGCTAAAATTAAAAACATAGGAAACAACAGATGTTGGCAAAGATATGGAGAAATGGGAAATCTCTTACACATCCATAATGTGAATGCAAACTGGTGCAGTCATTTTGGAAAACAGTCCAAAATGTTCAAAATAGAAGTGCCCTATTGCCCTCTAATTGCACTACTAGGTATTCACTCAAAGGATACAAAAAATACTGGTTTGAAGGAGGATATGTCCCCTGGTGTTTATAGTACCAATTTAAACAATAGCCAAATCATGGGGAGAGCCCAAATGTCTATCAACAGATGAATGGATAAAGAGGAGATATATATACACACAATGGAGTATTACTCAGCCATCAAAAAGTTAAATCTTGCCATTTGCAACAACATGAATAGAGCTAGTGTGCATAATGCTAATTAAAATAAATCAGTTCAGAGAAAGACAAATACCACATGATTTCACTCACATATGGAATTTTAAAAACAAAAGGGATGAACATAGGAGAAGGGGGAAAACAAGAAGCAACCCATAAGTGACTTTTTAAAATTTAAATTCAATTAACTAAAATATAGAATATTATAGATTCAGATGTAGTGCTAAATTGTTCGTCAGTTGTGTATAAAACAGAGTGCTCATCACATCACATGCCCTCCTTAATGTCCATTACCCAATTACCCCCATCCCCCTACCTATCTCCACTCCAGCAACCTTTAATTTCTTTCCTATAGTTAAGAGTCTCTCATGGTTTGTCTCCCTCTCTGATGATTTCCCATTCAGTTTTCCCTCCCTTACCCTATGACTTTCTGCACTGTTTCTTACATCCCATATAAGAGTGAAATCATATGATAATTGTCTTTCTCTGATTGACATACTTCACTCAGAATAATACCCTCCAATTCCATCCATGTCACTGTAAATGGTAAATACTCATTCTTTCTTATAGCTGAGTAATAGTCCATTGTATCTATATACACCATATCTTCTTTATCCATCTATCTGTCGATGGATATGGCTCTTTCTACAATTTAGCTGTTGTGGACATTGCTGCTATAAATACTGGGGTGCATGTACACCTCTGAATCACTACATTTGTATCTTTGGGGTAAATACCTAGTAGTATAATTGCTGGGTAATAGGGTATCTCTATTTTTAACTTCTTGAGGAATCTCCATACTGTTTTCCAGAGTAGATGTACCAGCTTGCATTCCAACAAACAGTGTAAGAAGGTTCTCCCTTTTGCTGCATCCTCACCATTATTTGTAGTTTTGTATATTGTTAATTTAACCATTCTGGCTGTTGTGAGTTGATATCTTGTTGTTGTTTTGATTTGTATTTCCCTGATGCCAAGTAATGTGAAGTTTTTTTCCTGTGTCTGTTGACAATTGAGGAAGACACAAAGAAATGGAAAAAACATTTCATGTTCATGGATTGGAAGAATAAGTATTGTTAAAATGTCTATGCTACACAGAGCAATGTACACATTCAGTGCCATACCTATCAAAATACCATCTTTTGGGGTGCCTGGGTGGCTCAGTGGGTTAAGCCTCTGCCTTCGGCTCAGGTCATGATCTCAGGGTCCTGGGATCAAGCCCCACATTGGGCTCTCTGCTCAGCAGGGAGCCTGCTTCCCTCTCTCTCTGCCTGCCTCTCTGCCTACTTGTGATCTCTCTCTCTGTCAAATAAATAAATAACATCTTTAAAAAAAATACCATCTTTCACAGACCTGGACAAATAATTCTAAAATTTATATGGAACCAGAAAAGACCCCAAATAGCCAGGGGAGAGTTGAAAAAAAAACTCATGCCGGTGGCATTAGAATGTTAGACTTTTTTTTTCAATTAATTTTACTTCATTTTTCCAGTGTTCCAAGATTCACCATTCATGCACCACATGAATGAATGACATATCAGATAAATGCTCCATGCAACATGCAACATGCACCCTCCTCAATACCCACCACCAGGCCCACCCAACCCCCACTCCCCTCCCCTCCAAAACCCCCAGCTTGTTTCTCAGAGTCTGCAGTCTCTCATGGTTCATCTCCACCTCCGATTTCCCCCAATTCACCCCTCTCCCAATGTCAGACTTAAAGGTATATTACAAAGCTATAATCATCAAGACAGTACAGTACTGGCCAAAAAAAAAAAAAAAAGTCACATAGATCAATGGAACAGAATAGAGATCCCAGAAATGGACCCTCAATTCAATGGTCAACTAATCTTTGACAAATCAGAAAAGAATATCCAATAGAAAAAGAACAGTTTGGGGGCACCTGGGTGGCCTAGTTGGTTAAAGCCCCTGCCTTCAGCCCAGGTCATGATCTCAGGGTCCTGGGATAGAGCCCCACATCGGGCTCTCCTCTCAGCAAAGAGCTTGCTTCCCCCTCTCTCTCTGCCTGCCTCTCTGCCTACTTGTGATCTCTCTCTCTCTCTCTCTGCCAAATAAATAAAATCTTTAAAAAAAAACAAAAAGAAAAAGGATTATCTCTTCAATAAATGGTGCTGGGAATATTGGACAACCACATGTAGAAGAATAAAACTGGATATTCTTATAATATAAACAAAGATAGACTCAAAATGGATGACATACCAAAATGTGAGACAAGAATCCATCAAAATCCTAGAGGAGAACATAGGCAGGAACTTCTTTCACCACAGCCACAGCAACTTCTTGCTAGACACATCTCCAAAGGCAAGGGAAACTAAAGTAAAAATGAACTATTGGGACTTCATCATGATAAAAACCTTTTGCACAGCAAAGGAAACAGTCAGAAAAACTAAAAGGCAATCTACAAAATGGGAAGATATTTGCAAGTGACAATACAGATAAAGGACTAATATCCAAGATCTATAAAGGACTTATGAAGCTCAACAGCCACAAAACAAATAATCCAATGAAGAAATGGGCAGAAGGCATAAACAGACATTTCTTGATGGTATTTTCATAAGGATTGCATGAATGGGTGGATTGCTCTGTGTAGCATAGACATTTTAACAGTATTTATTCTTTCAGTCCATGAATATGGAATGTTTTTCCATCTCTTTGTGATATCCTCAAATCCTTTCATAAATGTTCTGTAGTTTTTAGAGTACAGATTCTTTATCTCTGGTTAGGTTTATTCCTAGGTATCATATGGTTTTTGGTGCAATTATAAATAAGATTGATTCCTTAATTTCTCTTTCTTCTGTTGCATTGTTAGTGTATAGAAATGCCACTGATTTCTGTGCATTGATTTTATATCCTGGCATGTTGCTGAATTCCTATATGAATTCTAGCAATATTGATTCTTTTGGGTTTTCCACATAATGTATCATGTCATCTGCAAAGAGCGAGTGATTGACTTCTTCTTTGCCCATTTGAAAGCATTTTATTTCTTTTTGATGTGTGTGTCCTAGCTGAGGCTAGGACTTCTAGTACTATGCTGAACAACAGTGGTGAGAGTGGACTTCCCAGTCTTCTTCCTGACCTTAGGGGAAAAGCTCTCAGTTTTTCCCCATTGAGAATGATATTCACTGTGGACTTTTCATACATGGCCTTTATGATATTGAAGTATGTTCCCATGATCTCTACACTGTGGAGAGTTTTAATTAAGAAAGAATGTTGGATTTTGTCAAATGCTTTTCTGCATCAATTGAGAAGATCATAAGGTTCTTGTCCTTTTTTTTATTGTGAGTATCAAGTTGATTGATTTTTGAATGTTGAACCACACTTGCAGCCCTGGAATAAATCCCACTTGGTTGTGGTGAATAATCCTTTAAATGTACTTTTGGATCCTATTGGCTAGTATCTTGGTAAGAATTTTGGCATCCATATTCATCAGGGATATTGACCAATAATTCTCATTTTTGATTGGGTCTTTGGCTTGAGGATCAAGGTAATGCTGGCCTCAATAGAACAAGTATGGAAGTTTTCCTTCCATTTCTGTTTTTTTGAAACAGCTTGAGAGAAATAGTTGTTAATTTTTTTTAACTTTGGTAGAAGTTCCATTGGCAGCCACCTGGCCCTGGACTCTTTTTTTTTTTTTTTTTTTGAGAGTTTTTATTACTGCTTCAATTTCCTTGCTGGTCATAAGTCTAGTCATAAGGTTTTCTATTTCTTCCTGTTTCATTTTGGTAGTTTGCATGTTTCCAGGAATATGTACATTTCTTCCAGACTGCTTAATTTGTTCGCATAAAGTTGCCCATATTAGGTTCTTAAAATTATTTCTATTTCCTTGGTGTTGGTTGAGATCTGTCCTCTTTTATTCATGGTTTTATTAATTTGGGTCATTTCTCTTCTCTTTTTGATAAGGCTGGCTAGGGGTTTATTGATCTCATTAATTCTTTCAAAGTACTAGCTCCTAGTTTCATTGATCTGTTCTACTTTTCTTTTGGTTTCTATTTCATTGATTTCTGCTCTGACATTTATTATTTCTCTTGTCCTGCTTGATTTAGGCTTTATTTGCTGTTCTTTATCCAGCTCCTTTAAGTGTATTGTTAGATTGTGTATTTGAGGCTTTTATTGTTTCTTGAGAAAGGCTTATCATTGCTATGTACTTCCTTCTCAAGACTGCCCTTGCTGTATCCAAAATGCTTTGAACAATTGTGTTTTCATTTTCATTTGTTTTCATGAATTTTTAAATTCTTTTTAAGTTTTCTTTTTTTTCTTCAAAGATTTTTTTTTGTCAGAGAGAGGGAGAGAGAGAGAGAGCACAAGCAGGCAGAGAGGCAGGCAGAGGCAGAGGGAGAAGCAGGCTCCCTGCCGAGCAAGGAGCCAGATGTGGGACTCGATCCCAGGACCCTGGGATCATGACCTGAGCTGAAGGCAGCTGTCCAAACAACTGAGCCACATAGGCGTACCTCTTCTTAAGTTTTCTTATGACCCATTTATTTTTTAGTAGGTTGCTCTTTGACCTCTTTGTATTTGAGTTTCTTCTAAAGTTCCTCTTATGATTGAGTTCAAGTTTTAAAGCATTGTGGTCTGAAAATATGCAGGGAATAATCCCAATATTTTTGTACTGGTGAGAATTGATTTGTGACCCAGTATGTGATCTATTCTGGAGAATGTTCCATGTGCACCTGAGAAGAATGTATATTCTGTTGCTTTAGGATGGAATATTTCCCTTGTTCCCTTGTTTTTCTTCTGCTTAGATGATATGTCCATTGCTGTGAGTGGGGTGTTAAAGTTCTCTAGTAATTTTGTATTATTATCACTATGTTTTCTTAATTTTGTTATTAATTGGATTGTATATTTGGCTGCTTCTATGTTAGGAGCATGAATAATTATAATTTTTAGACCTTCTTGTTGGGTAGATCCTTTAGGTATTATACAGTGTCCCTCTTCATCCCTTACTATAGTATTTGGTTTAAAATCTAATTTATCTGATAGGAGGATTGCTACCCCAGCTTTTTTTTTTTTTATGTCCATTAGCATGAAAAAGTGTTCTTTGGGTCCTAAATGAGTCTCTTGTAGACAGCATATGGATGGGCCTTGCATTTTTATCCAATCTGACACCCTGTGTCTTTTGATTGGAGCATTTAGCCCTTTTATATTCAGAGTCACTACATGAATTTAGTGTAATTGCATTACATGTAAAATCACTCTTTCTGCATTTTGTCTGTGTTCCTTTCTGGTCTGTGTGGCTTTTGATCTCTCTTTCGCTGACAAGATCCCCTTTAATATTTATGCAGAACTCTTTAGTGATCACAAGTTCCTTTAGATTCTGTTTGTCCTGGAAGTGCTTTCTATCTCCTTCCATTCTGAATGACAGCCTTGCTGGATGAAGTATTCTTGACAGCATGGTTTTCTCATTTAGTACCCTGAATATAACATGCCAGCTGTTTCTGGCCTCCCAGGTCTCTGTGGATAAGTCTGATGCCAGAAAAATGTTTCTACCCTTAGTAGGTTAAGTAATTCTTGTCTCAAGCTGCTTTCAGGATTTTCTCTTTATCTCTGAAATTTGCAAGCTTCACTATTATATGTCTAGGTGTTGATCTATATTTACTGATATTGAGGGGGGTTCTCTGTGCCTTCTGGACTTGAATGTCTGTTTCCTTCTTCAGATTAGGCTAATTCTCAGCTATGATTTGCTCAAATATACCTCTGTCCCTCTCTCTTTCCTCTTGCCTTGGGAGCCCAATTATTCTAATATTGTTTCACCTCACGGTGTTGCTGATTTCTTGAAGTCTCCCTTCATGATCTGGTAGTAGTTTTGTTTGTTTGTTTTTCTCAGCTTCCTTACTTTCCATCATTTTGTCTTCTGTGTCAATGACTCTGTTCTGCCTCATTTACCCTAGCCATTAGAGTGTCCATTTAGACTGCATCAAAGCTTTTTTTTTTTTTTTTTTTGCCTGACCAGGGTTCAGTTCTTTTATTTCTGCACTAAGGGATTCTATAGTGTCTTTTATGCTTTTTTCAACCCCAGCTAGTATCTTTATAATCGTTATTCTGAATCCTAGGTCTGATATCTTACTTATATCCATAATGATTAAATCTATGGCAGATAGTATTATCCCTGGTTCTTTCGTTGGAATTTCTCCTTCTAGTCATTTTGTCCAGAGAAGACTAGATGAATGAAAGAACAAAATCAAAAATATCAACCATGATCCCAGCGAAAGGTACACTAGCCAAATCTAAAGAGATCAGAAACCAAAAAGAAAAGAAAAGAAAGAATATAATCTAATAGGTGGATGAAAACACTTGGTCCTGGATGTATTTTAGTCTGTGTGTTAGAAGGCACTAGATCCCAAAATTGTAATTAAACTCTAACATGTATATACAGAGAATCTTGTAACATTGAAGAAATAAAATAAATGTATTTGGGGAAAAAAACACATGTACATACAGAAAAAAATGTATACTGTGAAAGGAAGCCAAAATGAAGATTATATCTATAAAATGTAATTGTAAAAATAAAAATTTAAAAAAAAACTTTAAAAAAAGAGTTGATAAGTTAAAAATAAAACTAGTTGAAAATAAAAGAAAAGAAAAATAAAATTTTAAACTGAAAAGCTAAGGAATCATGAGAAAAAAACCCCTCAAATTCTACATACTGTTTCTCCCTGTGTTTTTCAGTTCTCTGCAATCTGTAAACTTGGTATTAGCCTGACGTTCTTGCTGGTCTTTTGTGGGAGGGGCCTGTTGCACTGATCCTCAGGTGTCTTCTCCTGGTTGGAGTTGCAGCACCCCTTGTCAGGGAGCTGGGATCAGTGTAATCTGCACTGTTGCTCTATGTGGATTTTGTTCCCTGAAGGATTTTCTTGCCACTTGAGAGGCTGAAGAAAAACAAACAAACAAAACGGTGGTACCCTGATTTCCAGCCCTGGAATTGAAAGATTATGGCTCCTACTCTTCACTATAGTCTCTGGCAAAAGTAGTCAGTTACCTTTGTGTGCCCTAAAGTTTGCAGAGTTCTACAGTACACACCCTCACTTATCTTCCCAGGGGAATGAAGAAGGTCTTGCTGGTGACCTGCCACTTGCTGGGCGCCTGCTCAGATAGTGGCTGCCCAATCATGCCATGGTTCATGGTCTGCGACAACACTGATCCAAGAGACCACTCCTGGGCTCAGCTATGATCATAACTGAGTGATCATAGCTGGCTTCCCCCCTCCAATGCCTGGGAACTCTGACACTCAGACACCTCTGTTATTTCTGTGACTCCAGGGACCTGAGTCCACACTGCCCCACCTAGGATTTTGTCCCACTTCACCATATGAGCACCCTTCTAGCATGGACATCCCTCATAGGAGCAGACTTGTAAAAGTTCTGATTTTGCACACCACTGCTATATCCTCACAGGAGCAGACTTGTAAAAATTCTGATTTTGCATACCACTGCTATATCTCTTTCTGCTATATGTAGGCTCCCTCCCCCCAGTGATTTATCTTCCAATATATCACCTCCAATTCACTTATCCACACCTCCTACCTTGCAAAAAGTGGTTGCTTTTCTATTTATCAAATTAAGGAAATTCCTTAGATCTCATGTTGAATTCACAGGTGTTCAGAATGATTGGATAGATATCTAACTGAATTCAAGGGACCAGATGAAACTAGGGTCCCCTATTCTTCCACCATATTCCCTGCATCTTAAGATCTCAAGATACTCTTTATCATACAGAAGAATCTGAGGGTAGATGGAGGGGAGGTGGCTGGGGGATGGGCAAAAAATTAATATCAATGGATATTAAAGAAAGCATTTGTTGTATTCTATGCTCCACATAAAAGCCCCGGGCCTTATTCCAGCGAATGGGGAGGGGCTGGGCAGATCCCACACTCAGAAGGTCTCGAACCTGCTCATTGTAGATCTCCAAATAGGAGGCACGGAGGGTAACAGGCGTGCCCAGGTGCTGCACCCTGTCTAACAGCCAGGTGAAGGTCCTCTGCATGATGCCGGCTAGGTTGGGGGGTATGGGCACACCCTCGTCCTGCGGAGGAGGCCTGGTCAGGGTGTAGGTCTTCCCGGAGCCCATCTGGCTGAAGGTGAAGACAGTGCAGGGGAAGCTGTGGGTGGCAGGGGCACGGCTGGGTGTTACTTGTAAGTAATGGATCACTAAATTCTATTCCTGAAACGGATATGAAACCATATGTTTTTTCCCCCAAATATTTTTATTTTATTTTTTCAGTGTTACAAAATTAATTATTCATGCTGCACACCCAGTGCTCCATGCAATACGTGCCCTCCTCAATACCCACCACCAGACTCATTCAACCCCCCACCCCCTCCCCTCCAAAACCGGCAGTTTGTTGCTCAGAGTCCACAGTCTCTCATGGTTCATCTCCCCCTCTGATTTCCGTCATCCCCCCTTCCCTTCCTTCTCACAATGCCCTCCATATTTTTCTTTATGCTCAGCATGTAAGTGAGACCATAAGGTAACTGGCTCTCTGCTTGACTTATTTCACTCAGCATAATCTCTTCCAGTCCCATCCATGTTGATAAAAAAGTTGGATATTCTTCCTTTCTAATGCAGGCATAATATTCCATTGTATATATGGACCATATTGTTAAAATGTCTATTCTGTCCAGAGCAATCTATACTTTCAATGCCATCCTGATCAAAATTCCACCATTTTTTTTCAAAGGCCTGGAACAAACGAGCCTAAAATTTGTATGGAACCAGAAAAGACCCCGAATTGCTAAGCAAATGCTGAAAAAGAAAAACCAAGCTGGGGGCATCACATTGCCAGAT